>OU343221.1:212425961-212517787 GCA_910596185.1 Chrysanthemum makinoi | reverse complement strand
TTATCCTTGAAGCTTTTTCATACGAAGTAGGTTCAAAGGACTTGTTCAAATTAGACACAAAACAACAATTTTTAAAACTTAAAACAAAATGATTAACATACCTATTCAAACCATACTTAACCTTAGCATCTAAAACAAAATCATTCAATTTAGTAGGCAATTTTGAAGATTTTAGATTCCTTCTTTGATTCTTGATTTCCTCTCGCTTGATTTTCAAAAACAATTTTGAAACTCCTGAACCTCGATTTTAACTTGAGCCAACATTGCCCTTAGACTGGGTATTATCACCTAAGGGATGTAACCTTTTCTCAAATCATGATGTCATTATTTGAATTATTACGTCATTTAATTCATTTCAATTAATTTTACTTTTACGAGAAACAAGATTAGTTTAATCGCGTACGGAGATAAACGCACACTCAACTCGTAACCAACTATAGACTATTATTAGTCTACATGATTTATGTATTAAATTTCTTTACGTAAATATTTTACGAGTTATATTTTTATTTTTTCCATTTTATGGATACCTTGTAAGTTTTACGATTACGCATATTTAAACATACGTTTCTAGGTTTTAACGACGTTTACACTCTCCGTTGAACTTATCACCCATTTAATATGCCAAGATATAGTATATTGATAAGTTTTAAGATTTTTATAAGTTTATTATTTTTACAATACCCGGTTTTAAGTTTCGTGACTTAAGGATTTAGCGTTAATAATTACCGAGATCAAACGACACTTCGTAACTCAGTTATATCACAGAAATCATCAAACTATCACTACATATAGATGTTGATCGAAATCTATGGTGAATCACTATGTCTTAGTGATGAGTCATGGTTACACCTTCCAACCTTAATACTTAAGACTTAGAAACCTAGATATTTTCTTTATAACTTATCCTAACTAGTCAAAGATAACAAATAAACTCATCCATCTCTTCCCTTTCTCTCCTCTAGGACGCCATCGTTAATCACCATACATCCTCTATCACTTGATTTTATACTTCCACTTATACGCCAAAGTTGAAGGCCTAATTATTCTCTACATAAATCTAGTGTTATTTTGGTGATTCCATGGTTGAGTTGAAAGTTATGCAAGGGTGGTTTAAGGGATGAGTTCGTAGGGTTCTTACAAGGGTTTACTAAGGTTAAAATCAAGCTTGAATTAAATATTTGGAAGCAAGGGTTGAAGCTTAGAAGGATTAGGTGTTGTTTAAGTCTTGTTGCTCGTAGAGGTTTTCTCGGCATATCCATCGTTTTCGTTGCACACTTGATATCATTTACTTATGGTTAGTTCATAGCCCCACTTTTACTCATTTTGTCTATTTTATAAACTACTTGGGGTGAGATACATGCAAATTTTTCTACAATCACAATTGCTTGAAAACTGTATTTTGTACTATATCAATTTTTGTTAATACTTGAAACTATGTACTTGGAGGTATGTGCTTGAAACTATGTGCTATATCAATCTTTATTGATATTTGAAATTATGTACTTGAAATTATGTGTTATATCAATATTATTATTGGTACCTGAAATTATGTGTTATATCAATATTATTATTGATACTTGGAATTATGTGCTTGAAATTATAAAATTGTTTTCGAATTATGGGTGTATAACAACGTAACCCACGATATATTAAACACCGAAATCTTGTAATATCGAACTAATGGACTTGGTATAATAACAAACTAACGGACTTAGTACAATCTTGAACTATTGGACTTGGTATAATAACAAACTAACGGACTTGATACAATCTCGAACTAATGGACTTGATATAATAACAAACTAACGGACTTGGTACAATCGTGAACTACGCAAAAACTAGAAACCAAAAACTTGAAAACTTAAGGCTTCGGTGTCAGGAACTTAGGGCAAGGAAAACACTATCTCTATTTTGATATTGTATTTATGTACAATAGTCATACACTCGGAAATCTTGCGATCTACATTTAATATTTACACACACTTGTAATAACAATTCACTTATAAAGGTTTTCATGTTATTTACAATAAACCTATGAACTCACCAACCTTTGTGTTGACACTTTTTAGCATGTTTATCTCAGGTTCGTAAGGCATTAACATTGACTTGAAGCACTAGAGTCGCACGACATGTTTTGAAGACGGGGATGCATTATATTCACCATTCGATAATATTTTTGTAAAACATCTATGTAATAATATACTTGGGGAACCCTTGTTATAACTCGGATATTATTTATGGAATGGTAATTTTTCAAAAACGTCTCATTTAGAGTTTGTTTTCTGTAACTTGTGTTGTGAACTAAGAAGTAATACCAGTGACACAATCTTCCGCTGCGATAATCTTGGGGGTGTTACAAGGGAGTTGCAGAGACATCATCATGTCTAGGTTGATGTATGACAATATCAAAAACTGGTTGATGTATATGCTCATCATTTCCAGCCTGATCAGTGTCAACAACAACATCTAGTTGATGGTCACTACCTTCTCTACCAACATATTTCCCTTCTCTTCATCATAGGAACTTGAGTTAGAGTTTTGGTTGTTGTTTTAGACTCAGACTCAGACACAACAAAATCAAAAAAAAAATTAAACTTGAAATCTCATTTTTAGTCTCAAAAGACATGTTATTTTCAGACTGAGAAAACTTGTTTTGACTAATTTTATAAGGAAAAATAGTTTCATAAAATTTTACATCCCTGGAATACAAAACATACCTTTTTTCAAGACTCAAAAGTTTATACACCTTTTTCCACTAGCATATCCAACTAAAACACATTTCTCATATTTTTTTCACAAAACTTATTAGACCTTTTAACAACAACAGCAAAACACAAACACCTAAAACTCCTTAAATGAGAAATGTTAGGTTCCCTATTATACAAAGCAAAAGGATACTTACCATTTAAAACAGATGAACGAAGCCTGTTAATCAAGTAAGTAACTGTTATAACACAATTAGACTAAAACACAAGAGAACCCCCCCTGAAACATAAGACTTCTAGCCACATTCATCAGATATCTATGTTTCTTTTCAGAAATGCTATTTTGTTGTGGTGTATATGCACAAGTAGTTTGATGTAATATACCCATTGTGTTTAAAAATTCAGATATTTTATGATTTACAAACCATTGTCTGATCTAATAACTTTAATCTTTTTGTTAAATTGTGTTAAAACAAGGTTATAAAATTTAAAAACTTTCTTTATTTAAGCATAGACAATGTAATCTACCTGTAAATCAGATCATATAAATATCTATAATATTCCTTTCTAACCAGTTTATAAGGTCCCTAAACATCAACATGAATGAGTTGACAAAAAACAACAGATTTATTTTCACTTAAAGGAAATGAGTCCCTGCTCTACCTTGCCTTATGACAAACCTTACAAGGACTCTCATGATTAACATTAGACAAATTAAGTGATCCTTTTAACAGTTTTAAAACTTGATTAGCAGAGTGCCCAAGTCTATTATGCCAAACCTTTTAAGAATCATGACAAACAAAAAACTCACTTTGATTAACCACAACAGACTTATTATACTCTTTATCAAACAACTATAAACCATCAAATTCACTACCAGTCCCCAGAACTCTCTTTTTCAAATCCTGAATATAACACTTAGTCTCATAGAAACCAACATTTAGTTTACTATCTTTAATCATTTTATGCACAAAAATTAAACTAACAAAATATTAAGGCACAACCAAAACATCAAATAAAACCACATCAGTTTATTATCGTTAATCATTTTCCCACATGAGTTATTTTAGCCAAAGTTCCATTAAGGTGACCAACAATCAACTTTAAACCAGAATATCAACTAAACCAATTTTTTTCCTATATTATTAGTCAAAATGTTGATTAACTCCTGAATCAATTATCCAACCCAAATGACAATTGATTCCATTTATCTTTATATCACAAAAAAAACCAGTTTTGGTTGAAAAAGACATTGCAGTTAAAAAAGGAACAAGAGCCACTACATGCCATATTGGCTTGAGCAATAGAACAAGTTTTATCTTTCAAAAGACTAATCAAATCCATAACTTGTTCATTGGTAAAAGAGAGAGTATTAGTAGAAGTTTTGATTATCATTATTAACCCCAGACAAACCTCTAGCATCAACATTATTATTATTGTTATTATTAAAATTGCAAGTAGGCTTTAAATTTGGATTTCTCTTAAAACCAGGACGATAACCAATGATTTCAAAACATTTGTCTAAGGTATGACCTTTCAGACCATAATTTTTATACAAAAGACTATCATAATTGCCTCTATTCAAATTATTCCTATTATTCTAGTTAGTATTGAACCTTTTCTCGTTGTTATCATTGAACTTAGAGACAAATGCAGACACTTGAGATTTATCAGATTTTGCAGATGTGGAAGGAATCCCTCTGTGGGATTCCTCCCTAGAGATTATACAAAAGAATCATTAACTTTAGGAAGGATTTTCCTAGTTAAGATACATCTTTTTATGAGCTGATAAATGTCATCAAGTCCCATAAGGAACTGCATTAAGTTTAACAATTTACCATGATCAACCAACTCAGCCCTAGCTTGACAAGTACAATCAGGAAGTTTGGTAAGAATATCAAACTCTAGCAATCTAGACACAACAACAAAACTAAAAATACTGGAAAAATAAAACTCACACCCAAGAACAAACAAGTATTCACCATTGTAAACTGGGATTGGCCAGAGTAGGTATTCTTGCCACTTAATGGTGGTAGGTTAAGGTGTTAACCAATCCATTGCACCCACTCTACCAAAATACTGTTATCTTAAAAAAGAGATACTAACTTACAGTGCAATATACCAGAAGCAACGAAAGAACCCACAACCACTCTAGATTCAATTAGTCTAGAGCAATTGTTACAAGAATCAACCCAGAAAACCCAGATAGTCACCAGATCTCAAAAAACCCCCAAAATTGCAAAATTAGGGTTTCTAAGAAATCAACCAATCAACCCTTAGTTTTTAAATTAAACACCACCAGAACCTTTGTACCACTCAACCCCTCCCCCCTAAAAAAAACAACTATGGTTTCAAGAAAGAAAAAAAACATTGAATCTTCAATTAACGCAAAAAAACTATACAATTCAACTACCAAATCATTGAATCACCTACTATAAACCAAGATCCACGTCAAGATCAAAAAACCCCCCAACAAATCACCAATCAAAACCTATTGCTCTGATACCATGTAAAATGGCACAGAAACAACAACAATATCTAAATCACCCAACCAACCTCCCCTTGGCGATCTTTTGTTAACTAATGCTATAGTAGATCAGTCTCCAAACGGATTCTGACCAAACATACAAAAGAAATAGACTGTCCCCAACACGGATGTAGTCTCAAAGAATACAACAACTCACACTACAAACCCAGTAACTAACTACAACTTAAACCAAGATACAAAGATTAAGATGAACTCTATCTAAACCCAGATACAAATAAACCAAACTAACAAAACCAGAAAACTATGAAACTCTGAAAAGATTAGAAGCCAGAGAGAGACAATCTTTGTTGTAGGTGAAAGTTGAGAGATGAAAAGTTGTTATTAACCCTAGATCCGGAGGTAAGGAGTATATATAACCAATCTTTCACTTAGGTCCCTGTAGAAATAAAAACCCTCATAAACTAACACAAAAGTTAGAGTTAGAAGATAATAGGCAAAAGATATTTGCAAGTAGGACCTCTCAGTTTCATAAGTTTGAAAAAAAATGTATAAAATTTAACTTCCTTAAGATTAGATGACTTTAACACAAAACCAAATTTAAAGGACAACCCTATATTAAGTAATAGTAAACATCGAAACTGTAGCTTTTGTACAACTATTTGTATAATGGTGAATAAGCATATATTTTGATAAATATGTGAATTACAATAATATATTTAACATTGAGTTTTTGGAACAACTGAAATCAGATCTTTGCCAAGAATATATGTATTTTTAGATTAGAGAGTCTTGTGATATCTTGCACGAATAAATGTATTGTAAAAATAGGTGTGAAGATTGAAAGATCAATCTTAATAACTCATTTTTAACAAAAATCAAATATACAATTTCATCCCTTCTCACCTTTTCTTTCTCAAAAAATACTCACTTTTTTTTAAATATTAATAATAATACATTTTAAAATCGTTAATCGTTAGGCGAAACAAATTACACGATTACGGAAAACATTTATTTATCTTTCAATAAATAAACACTTTCATGTACTTTCGGCAAATTTTTTTTTGGGTTTTTACAGTACATGTGCATGATATATTACATGTGATATAACACTAATATGTAAGTTTGAATACTCAATATGTTGTCAGAATGTGTATAACAATTTGTGTGGAACATCAAATGATTCGCCGCATTTTGGAGTTTATAAATAGAAATACTTAGTTTTCCAACCATAAATCACACATAATTTTTGAACTACCAAATTATTAGAGTTTTTTCATAGAAGTCGGAGAAAGTATAAGATTTTATTTATTTATTTTTTATTTTTTTTAATTGGATATATTACATTTGATATAACACTAATTTGTAGATTTGAAATCTGAAACATAATGTTGTAAAATGGATATAGATATTATTTTTCGGTGCAAAAAAAAGGCGAATATTTTGGAGTTGTATACAAATACTTATGCACATTTTAGACAATATGTTAAGTGTTTGAATTTGCATATTATTATTATATCACATGTGATATATCAAACAAGTTTGGATATAATTTTTTTCTTTCTATTTACACCAACTTCAGTGAATAACAATATTGATTTAGAGGTTCAAATATTATGTATGATATATGGCTGGAAAGATGTGTATTTTTCAATGCAAAAAATAGTGAGGTTGCGTTTAGTTGAGGGAAAACACTCTTGTTTTCCACAAAATGTTTTGTGGAAAACAAGGAAAGTAGAGATCGCGTTCAAATCAACTTTTTTCAACAAATGTTTTGCAAAACACAAATCCCCTATTTCCTAACTTAACAAGGAAAATTACAAAACAAATTTTAGTTGTTCTCCTTGTTTCATCCTCAGAACCTCAACCCTCCTCCCTTTCTTCAAAAAAGAAAATAGAAACATCAACTAAACGCTTCTTATATTTTCAAGTGTTTTGTGGAGATTAATTCTCCTTCCAAATTTTTACAAAACTAGAAATAGAAAATAATAGAACTTGTTCTCCAACTAAACGCACCCTGAATGTTTTAAATTTCTATAAAAATAATTATGCTCATTTTACAATAGAATGTTCACTATTCAAACTTACAGATTAGTGTTATATCATATGTGATAAATCAAATGAGTTTGACTATAAAACATCAATTCTTTTATTATCTCCAACTTATATGAATACATTGTATTTGATATAGATGTTCAAAAATTATGTGTGATATACGGTTGGAAAGCTAAGGATATATAGTTTTCATGACCAAAATCGATGAATCATTTGGATTTCTACACAAATACTATGTCATTTTGTGATACAATGTGAGTTGTCTAATTTACAAATGAGTGTTATATCACATGTGATATATCAAGCAAAATATTGTAACAAAAAAAAATGTATCGAAGTATATTAATGTGCTCTTCTATTGAAAGTTAATTGATTGCTTGTCACGATAGTAAAAGTTATGTAGGTTAACAATTTACTGTTTTTAAGATATTTACTTTTAAAGAAATAGTGAAAGTGGTTTTAACTAAAAGTATTAATTGATTTTTTTTATATATTTTTTTTATTTTTTATTTTAAAATGAGGGGTTAAAATTTGTTTTTTATTATGCAGAAAATGTTATTCATTAAGAATCCTAAGTTGAGAGACAGATAGAGGGGAGTTTTTAAGGCTAGCCCCAATAAGGCCGATCGGCACTCGATCGTGTGCTTCTGGCGATCGATTGCATGTCGATCGAAGCTGGGGTAGTCGATCGGCACATAAAAAATTCAATTCACGATCGAGACAAAAGCATGTTACTGTTTTAATATTTACGTTTCATATCCAAACAAAAAACATATTACCTTACTCGCACCTAACCTGCACGCCGGAAAAGAAAGGTTATGGCAGGAAAATGAGGGGATTGAATCCCCATCAAAGCACCTAAGAGTGCTCGAGCCATTTGGATTTTTCATGCATAGTGTAAAACTGTTAAAAATACATCTTGTACTAATTTTTTTTACAGGTCTTTGTTAGTGTTAATGAAATGCATCCATAATTTTTGTTCTTTGATTCGCCAATGCATATAGGCATATAGCTAATGTACGATATTTTATTAGGAAAATGATTGTCATGCCTAAATGGCATGACTAATTTTATGCCTAATCCACTCAACATATGACAAGTGGAGTATGATATTTTTCTCTCCTCATGATAGCCTTTGATTAGTACAAGTGTTGTAATCTAATTGTTAGACATGAAATTAGACATGCCATTTAGGCATGTCAATCACTAATCATTTTATTAAACTTGGTAAATATGTGATATAGCTAATTTGAATCTTGATTGCTTTTGAGTAGCGTGTCAGATTGCCAGTATATTTTTGTCATCGCATTACTTCATGTCGTTTTCAGTACGTATTTTGTTTATATTTTTCATGTTGTTCCATTTTAGTATCGACGACGTATAAAATGGAACACTGGAAAGTTCATTGCTATTCTACAAATTTTGTTAAAAAGTACACGCATTGGGATGAACACTTATGAAAAGACATTGCTATTCTACAACTTAAAAAAGTACACGTATCTAAAAACGTGACACTTCAAAAAGCATATCGCTATTCTACGACATAAACCCTAAAGTAAAATACGTTTATATTTTAAAAAGATTGCTAGCATTGAACTGGAAGTGGAGTTGACCACTTTCCAAACGACACTTTATAACTAGGATCCAACCATGGATATTTATTGGGCAAGCCTACGTAGGCACCCCATGAAATCCTTGGCAGGCACCTCAAGTAGAGTGCCCCATCCCATCCGCATTTTGCGTTTTTTTTTTTTTTTTTTAATAATTGTGTGCGTTGTGTTTTTTTTAGTGTATTTAATTTGTGTAGTGTATAGTGTGTATAGTGTATTTAATTTGTGTAGTATTTTTTTTATGTATAGTGTATTTAATTGTGTAGTGTTTTTATATGATATTTATTTTACGTTATGTTTTTTAATTGTGTATAACAACAAATGTAAACATTAAACAAGTAAAACAACAAATGTTTTCAATATTACAACGAAATCTACTCCACATGAAGATTATTAATGTCATCCATCATAGAGTATTCCACTGCCGACATGTGATCAACTGGATTTCTTGCCAATTCCGTTGATTTCAACTTTATTTTTCCCCAACAAATTGTTTTCACCAATAGCATGTTGATCGTTGTATCTTTAGTTTAGCTTGAAGCTGCGTTGAAGAAGAGGCTTCACCAAAGTACTTTTGTTGAAATATTTCCTTCCATGACGATATCGACACCCATAGTCTTAGTCCCCTGGCTGTTACATGACAAAACAATTATAAGAAATGTATTCTAAACAAACAAGTTATTGATATATTTACGCAAATAAGCAACGTTTATTATTATTTACCTTGAGAAAGGACATGCATAATACTCGCACTTTTGGTTTTGGACGTTGTTCTTTTCTTATTAATCCACGCTGACAACGACACAAGTAAGGATTTTGTTGTTGCATCCGCCAAAGAATTTGTATAATTATTAACAACATAAATTAGTAATATCATGGTTCACAAAATTAGAAGCTTCGAATACATAAATAACAAATCTTGTTATAGATTAATAGTTGATACATGGTTCACAAAATTACAATATAACTAGAAACTAAGATCAATCACGCCCGAGCGTAGTCGCCCAATGATGCTGCCATTCCACACGAGACTCTAACTCATGCGTCTCCTCAATCCTCAATCTCTCGCCGACTCGCCACCGAGACGGCTGTAATAAAAAGATGAGGAACCGGAGGACGGTGTATAAAATTTTCCTCATCTGCACCGAGATATAGCTGGAGAGGGAGGCACATAAGATTGTGAAGAAAGCACATAATATGGACTCTCAACACGAAGCGGTGTGTGGTTGACACAATGAATGTCCCTCCCACTGAATGTCATCCGATTCCTGAACAAAAGATGAGGAAGAACCGAGCGAGCGTAAATCAGAATAAAAAGATGACGAGTCGCTTGCTATAAATCAAGAATCGTCTATACATGTTGTGTCATTTACAATATAAATCAGAATCGCTATACATGTTGTGTCATTTACAATATAAATCAAGATCGTCTATACATGTTGTGTCATTTACAATATAAATCAATAAATGTTTTCTACGTATATCTAAACATCCTCTGTCGTTGAGCAAACACATGTTCCCATGGCGCAGCCTCGGCATTTCTAAAATGTCTCCATTGTGGGTGATTATACGGGAGTGGTGAGTCTTCATCAAGAAACGCAAGAACGAAGTGAGCACATTCGTTGTTCCCTACACGAAGAATCACAACCGGAGACAATATTTCTGCGGGAATCGGAGAACCTCTCAGCGGAATACACAAAAGAGATTGTGAATTGGTTATACATACAATAGGACGGTTAAGAGATGTAGCAATAACCACTCCCATTTCTGGCATAGTCATCCAATAACGCCGGGGTGTTGCACCCCTAAACCAATTCATCGAGTTACGTGTAGATGTAAAAAACGTTAACTTTGATTTTCTTAATAAAAAATGTGTAGTTGTTAAAGTTTTTAGATCTAAAACTTTTCGTTTTTAGATCTAAAACTTTGATTTTCGTTTTTAGATCAAAAACTTTTCGTTAACCTTGAATATGGTTATGATATTGTTTTGTTTGTTTCGTTGTTAAAGTCTTTAGATCTTAAACTTTTTTTAGATATTGAAACTGATGTTGTTGAAAAAATTACGAGGTTTGATTTTCTTAAAAAAACTTTTCGTTAACCTTGAATAAAACTTTTTTTAGACAAAAAACGTTAATTTTGATTTTCTTAAAAAAATGTTTCGATGTTAAATTTTTTAGATCTAAAACTTTTTTTAGATCTAAAAGTTTTTTTAGATCTTGAAAAAACTGATGTTGTTATTTTTTAGATCTAAAACTGATGTTGAATATGGTTATGATGTTGTTGAATATTGTTATGAAAAAATTAAAGTTTTTAGATCTAAAACTTTTGTTTGTTTTTTTGCAGGTTTGCATAGGAGGACCCTTTGTTTGTGGGCAAGCCTACGCAGGCACCCCATGAAATCCTTGGCAGGCACCTCAAGTAAATCCTAGCCATGGTAATGCATATTCATTACTGGATGGTAAAGTGAGTTTTTAATTCACTTTGCAACTTTAATGTAAAAAACTTAGTGTTTTTGGTCAAAAGAACTTCACACTGGATGGTAAAGTGACTATTCAAGGTCATTTTGCAACTTTAATGAAATAAAAAAGGCAATGATGATTTTTTTAAAAACTTGAAAAGAGTTTTGGCGAGGCAAAACTAATTTGTACCACACTGAAATGAGCTATAAAGCTAATAATCTGAGCCTATTGATAAGTTTACCTCTTGTGTGTTAAATGGTGAACTAGAAATGGTTGTTGCTTGTTGTTTTTGATCCCTGACCACTAGTTGCTGTGGTGTTGGTTGTTGTTGTTGGTTGTTGGTTTCTTCGTTGTTCCGACCACTTGTTGGTGTTGTTGCTTTCACCGGGATTATAGGACGCCTAGGATTATATTTGTTGTTGGTGTTGTTGGTTGATTGTTTTTGGTGTTGTTGCTTTCACCTGATTATATTGCACCGCCAGGATTTATATTTGTTGTTGGTGTTGTTGGTTGATTGTTGTTGGTGTTGTTGTTGCTTTCACCAGGATTATATTGGGTGTCCTTAGGCCACGCCTTTGAGAATCTTAGTACATTGCCTTTGAGAATCTTGTGAACTTTTGCAGCACTGTAACTTGTGAAAATCATGTTCAAAACGTAACTTGTGAAACCCTGTGAAGTTCATGTGAACTGGTAACTTGTGAGTGTCTTGTGCTTGTGCAGTTTGAGACTTGTGCGCAGCGGCTTGGTGCAGCTTTTGAGCTTGTGCAGCTTTTGTGAGGCTTTATGTGCGCTTTTGTTGTATCAGACTTTGCAGCTTTGGAGACTTGTGAACTGGTGACTTTGTGCAGTTGTGACTAAAATTTTTCTGAGGCGATGATGATAAAAACCGAATGGACGGTAAAGTGGGATCAAATCTCACTTTGCAACCTTCGAGTTTGAGCCTACAAATTTTCCGAGGCGATGATGATTTTTGAGCCTAAAAATTTTCCGAGGCGATGATGAAAACTGAATGGACGGCAAAGTGAGATAAAATCTCACTTTTGCAACCTTCGAACTGAGCCTCAAAAATTTTCCGACTACAGTTTTTTAAAAAATTTTAAAACTGAATTTATAGCATAAAAAAACTTGTATAACTAAAAACAAACTTGTAAAAAAAGTTATAAAAAACTTGTTAAAAAAATTATAAAAAACTTGTAAAATTGTAAAACCAAAAAAAAAACTTGTAAAAAAGTTATAAAAAACTTGTAAAACAAATAAAAACATGTACAAAAAACTGTAAAAAAAACTTGTAAAAATAAGTGGTATAAGTGGTAAAAAATAAGTTGTAAAAAAATTTGGCACGAAAATTGAGAAATCAATCATTGGTACTAATAATTGGCACGGAAATCGAGGCAACCCATGCAAAAATTCAGCCACCCCCTACCATGGGGTGCCTGCATAGGAGGACCCTATTTATTTCGCTGATGCTTCATGTCTTTTGCTTTTTTTGTTTTTTTCCTGAAAATAGTACTGGTATGTACTTGACATGTTTCTATGAAGTATGAACCACATATAGACTTTCTCCGTTCAAAAATAAGTATTTACATTTTCTTTTTAGATATTCTCAATATAAGAGTTAACATATTCATGTGCCACTCAACAGGGGTGTTCAAAAAAACTGTGAAACCGACAAACCGAGCCGAACCGCTCAATTCGAAACCGATAATAACCGAAACCGAAAAAACCCGCTTACTACGGATCGGTTTCGGTTTTTATATTTAGATATCCATGGTTAACCGAACCGAACCGTATATAATATACATGAAGGTTTTTAACTAAATATTTAAATAATAGTACAAGTATCGTTATATTATTACACTACTCTTATTGTATAACAATTTTTTTGCTCATAATGTACATGTTTACTAAACATCTACGTGTGAAAATAGATTAATGTGTTTGTAACATATAAACGTCGAACAAATATTTTTTGTTAATGTGTCATGTATGCTTATTTGAACGTAATTATTGTGACGAAATAATTTTAAAATGAATTTAGTCAATTCAATATTATTTAATACACTAAAATTGCGTTTTTCTTTTTAGATCATGTTATTGTTCATACGGTTAAACTTGTTTAAACGTCTAAAATGGTTAACCGTGAACCGAACCGCGGATAACCGCTCATTTCGGGTAACTGCATGTTCGGTTACCCGCCTAACACGGTTCGGTTTCGGGTAGTAAAATGAATTACCTGCCCCGTGATGGATAGTTAAAATATACTAACTAACCGAACTGAACCGCCTCATGAACACCCCTACCACTCAACACCTCCTAAATATTACACCAATAATTAAAACATTTTTCTCAGCAATAGAATCAATAATTGAAAAACCCCGCAAAAAATACCACTCGCTCAAAAAAATAATAATTTTAATAATAATAAAAATACGAACAACACTCCGCGTGTGGAACAACACATGGACGAAAGGCGCATCAATGGCGATGTCGGCGGTGCAGAAACGGAGGCGCCATTAGTTGTTTTTTGTGGCAAATGACAGGTAACAAACCCCGTGCTCTCTAAATGTTTACTTTATTTTTCAAAATTTGTATGTCAGTAGCTCAATGCTGAATAGAATATGGTCATACCAATCAATCATTTCCATGCGATGGTTTTCATCAAAATCATACTCTCAGCTTCATGAATTGTTTCTGCCTAATAAGAATGTTCGTGTGTTGCAATCAAATTACTAAGGCGTCGTTGTTTTTTCTCAATAAGTACTTTTTTCCTCTTTTCACTTGTTTTGTTTGCAGGAGGGCAGAGGTTTCTTGTTTGTTTTTTTGCAGACATAAGTGCTTCTTTTCACTTCTTTCCTCTTCTAAATTTCAAACATTATCTTTCACTTCTTATTCTTTCACAAACCTTACATCTCTTTCTCAATGTCTTACATCTCTTTTACATTTCGGTCTTTTTATTTACGTTTTCATTTTTTTTTACGTTTCGTCAATTTTTTACGCCTTTTTTTTACGTTTTATTCCGTTTTCTTACGTTTTCGATTTTTTCGCCGCTTTTTTTATGTTTTCGTTCAATTTTTTAAGTTTTCGTCTGTTATTTTACGATTTCTTACGTTTTTTACGATTAACCCATTTGAACCATATTACAAAAGGATTTATAGCGCAAAAAAAGAAAAAAAAATAGAAAATAAAAGAAGTATTTCAATAGCACAAAAACAAACGGTCTTCATCCATGCAGATGAAGACTTTAGATCTACCTCTTCTTCTGCAGACATGGTTTGCAAATGAAGAGGTAAAAGCTCTGAAAAAACAAACGACGCCACTTTGTTAAAGAAATACATACTTCCTTTAAAAAAGTGGATTTCCCACGTAGTTTCTTTCGTAGAATCTTAGCACCAACTTTTTGTTGCTAGTGCACAAGTCTTTACAGGCATAAAAATGTATCATTATGAAATGTGAAATCAATAATCATTCCCCAATCAACAATCTCTAAAGTATCTAATTTTATAATCAAGTTCAAAGAATTAGGTGTAAAGTAACCCAAAAATGTATTGGCCTGTTAGGAATTGACAAAAAGAACTTTGTATTAATGTGAAATCGAAACAGCATGATGATAAACTATATAAAAACATTGAAGCTACTAATTTTTGACTGTCTTTCACCTACTAAACCACAGACTGCTTCTATTTTTAATAAAGTTAGTATTATTACAGTGTTGAGTGTCAGATTAAAATTAGACTAAAATGTGAGAGTACATGGACTGATTCCCATGAATACCCCTTTTTTGTAAAAAACTTCAACTTCAGTTTTTTATTTGTTTTATGATGAATATAGACAAATAGTAAGCGCACAATTATATCGGAAACATACCATGAGCGAGAACTGACAAGTCAAATACACTTCATTTGTTATGTATAAACCACAAGAACTTAGTTTGTATACCACTTCAAGAAGCTGTTCACATAACAGAAATTATTGAGCAACTTTTTGGAACATCCAGGATTTCATGAAGTAACCTATTATGTTTCATGCATGTGAATATCCGCTAAATAACTGTCCAATGTTCTTATTTCCTTTTGTATCCTTGTTGGTTCATTTAAGAAAGACAACGGTTCGTCAGTTCATGAATCAGTATATGCATCAGTTTCATTTGCAGATTGTTTGCTCTTTAGATCTACAGGAGATGCACGTGTTTCTCGTTTTACTTTTTGCCTTTTTGGTTTCACGTGTAACACAAGCAAACTTTGACAGATCTCAATTTTGATAACACTGATTCACAAGACCAGATCACGTATACATGAACATATGGTATTTGCATATATAACTTTACGTTTAAAAGGCTGAAAATGACAAAAAGATTAACTTTCATATCTGAATCATCCCTCATATTTCCAGATAGAACATTAGCCATTTTATAATGTAAATGGACTAACAGGAGGATAAACAACCGGTACCTTTGACATGGTTGTATTTCCAGTAGCAACAATAGGTGCTATTGTATGCTCCACAGGAACAGGGTTAACCTGCACAACTCTCTCCGGCACAAACTTATTTCCATCAACCTTCGCCAATACCTCAAAATGCATTTTCATGGTTTCGGGCTTTGTTCGCCACTCAGGCAGTTGACCCTGCAACTCTGAAAGGTTTCCCGTCAACTTCCTCTCCACCCCAAACCCAATCTTCACAAATGTATGAGCTGATATGTCTGCTTTCAAGAGCTTAAAGGAACCCTCTTTACTAGCTTTTGAACCCAATACTGACCCCAGCAGCTTCTCTAAACCAAGTAGGTTTGAGTGTGAACCGTTGACGGATGTAACAGGCCAAAATGTTGTGAAATGGTCGGGGGTGAGGAGAGTCGGGCCTTCTCCTTGAAGGTCAATGGTGGAGAGTGCGGTTTTTGAATTTGTTTTTGAAACTGAAGATAGTTCTACTAAGCCAGGAGCAAGTCGCTTGAGTTTTAGCTTGTTTTTGGATGAGGGTGATGATGGGGTGGGAGATGTGAGAGATGTTGGGCCAACAATTCGAAGGGACAGAAGTTGGGTTTGGGCACGAGAAGCATGTCGGAGACGCTCCGCTAGGGTTAGAAGACCAGAAGCAAAGCCAGTCTTTGTGTTGTTTAAAGGAAGTGGGAGTTCGATTGGGTGGCGTAAGCTGACTGATCTTGCACCCTTAACTGTCACAACCGCACCATCTGCTAAGATTACTTTCCTTAGCTCACCAGCATCAACATCATGCTGAAATTTAGTAAACAGGATGTGATGATTATGATAATATTAAACACAAGAAAAAAGTATCAGATATAACACACTAATGTTAAATCTTTATCTACCATTAATAGTCATCCCAAATAGCTACTCTAAAACACATTTAAGTGGCTACTATCAAAGAAATTGAAAAACGCTATCGAAAAAAGCCATCCAATAATATGCATGTAATGTAAATATTTAGTCTATAGGATGCTAACAGCATAAAAGGGTAAATATTAGTCAGATTTCTATTTGGGGGGACGTACTTTATTTTCACCAAAAAAAGGCTTGAACTTTCAAAAAGTGTGATAGAAAGGTTCAAACAGTTATCAACTTAATCCTGCTCGCTTTCACAGTCAAAATGAGGTGGTGGCATTTATAAATATATCATATCGATAAAGTATCAAACGGACTAATAATAGCATTTTCTGAACGCATCTTTACCTTTAGAGGTTATACCTATCACTTTCCATATTAAAAATTGATGAAAAAACCAACAGAACGTTAATGGAGTTATCAAAATCGCCATTGCAATGCTAAAAAATACAATCAATCTTGAAAGTTTTATCTAAGTTAGAATTTCATGGTACCTCACACGCATTTGCAAAAAAAGACAATAAATAACAAATATTCGGGAAAGATAACAGACTTACAGGCAAAGAAAGCCTCATGTCTTTCGCATCCTGAATCCAAAGCTCCATTGGACCAGCAAGCTGAAACGGAGCCAAAACAGGCAACCTTTCTCCTACGCCCTTCTTCTCTACCAAACCATTCTCATCACCAACACCTCTTGCCTGTTCCTCCACTCGGAAAATTGGCAAATCAACATATTCCCATCTATTCACATCTTCCAAAAGTTTAAATGGAAGAACTTTATCATCGATTTCTACATCAAACTCATAAGCCACTGATCGACCCACTAAAGCGTCCCTTGAATCAAAACCAGATATCTTAAGATCGTCCGACTGAAGCCCTAATCCTTTCACAATAGATTCCTTCAAATCCTAAAGCACATATAATAAAACGGTAAGAAACATTGAATCCCTATCAACTCATCCAATATCGACACAACCAAAACAGTAACACCCAAAAACAAATTCATTATTGATCATAACCTTAGAATAGAAAATAAATAAATAAAGCACAAAAGAAATTGTTTGGATATGCGTTTTAAAAGTGATTAGTGTCAGCTTGAAGAACCGTAAACATACTCAATAAAGCTATGAGTAGGTCACTAGCTAGGAGCGTTTGGAATTTAAGCTTTTTTTTGGGGGTAACCATGGTTTCCGACCTTTTGGCCAGAGGCGGAACTCTTTGGGGGCAGGGGAGGGTCCCGGCCCCCCCAAAATTTGCTGCACCTAGTGTAAATATTATAGGTTTTAGGGGTAATTTAGTTGAGGTTACAAACAAATCTCCGATTCGGCCCCCCCAAAATAAATGGTCAAGTTCCGCCACTGCTTTTGGCAGACTAATCCATGGGATTTAAGCCCACCACTACACAATCCACGGGAACTTAAGCTTTTTCAAATAAAAAGTACACTGACTTTGGAACAAACTTAAAGGGTGTGTTTGGAATTGCCATTTTAATAATGAATTTTGAAAAAACTCAAAACTGCTTTAAAACAATACACATATGATCAGTTTTTTCTTAAGACTGTCCAAGGACTGCTTTCTAATTATCTGTGAAGCAATAATCAAATAATCTCTTTCAGACACCCTACGATACAACCTCAATACAGCTTGGGAGTGTTTGGATTAGCTTACTTTTGCAGCTTATTGTCTTATTTGATTTAGGAAAAGCACATACGTCCACTTATTTCGGCTTAAGCGCTTATCAAGCCGAAAAAAGTAGGCCCCTATAAGCTTTTTCAAAATCAAATAAGCCCATACCATGCAAAAATAAGCTAATCCAAACACCCTCTTGTTCACAAGTTTATCTTCTTACAGTATATTAATTCTTTTTACTTTAAGGGGGTGTTTGTGTTAGTTTACTGTTAGGATCCAAATATTATTGTGTTAGATGATTCGGGTGGTCTTGGGAGATCAAAATACATGTTATCCATTTTAGAGAGAGAAAGTAGAGAGAGAGGGTGTTCTTGCTAGAGGTTTACACAAATGTTGAATATTAGATTATGAGAAGCACCACCCCTTCCATGGATGGAAGGGGTATTTATACTTACACAATACACGACCTCCTATCGGCCTGTGGATCAGGGATACAGTGGGTAAAGACCCGTCCTTCCTCCACGGTGTTGCACTACGCTAAACTAAACTAATAAATAACAAATAAACTACTTAATAACGTAACAAACGACACGTCTACGAGCTAACATATGCTAGACTTATAATTGGGGTGACCGACACTTTAACATAGAATTTTCTAATTCCTAACAATCTCCCCCTAAGGGAGGTCACCCCATGAAATACATTTTGCATCCTAGCATTCTATCTTTGTCTTTGTTCTTGAGCTCGTAGACATGAATTCTTCATTTCCGCAATCTTTGTGCTTTTGTAGCGATTCTTCAAAGTCCGCATAGTTTTGTACTTTGAGTGGAGGTCTTTGAACTGATCCACATCTTTGATGATCTTCGAGCTTTCATTGAGATCATCAGCCACAGAAAATCTCTGGATCACCCTTTATTGTATTGCCATCATGTGAAGTTGTGACTTTTGGACCGACATGCTCACACTTTTGAATCATGACATCTTTCCATCGGAGTAGCGGAAGCCTTACTGGTTCATGATATTTGCGCAGCAAGCACAAGCATAGTATGAAATATCGAGCCGTGTTATGTAGATATGCACCAGTCATGATTTCTTCAAATTAAGTGTGGATGCTGTGAGCATGCGCTTTTGGATTGACTCCTCAATTCGATCACCTGCAATCGTCGGGTGTACCGCATACACAGTTAGCAATAAAAAATACGAAAGTGTCTTTGATCACTTTCGTTGAATTGAGGTACACGGCCCACGGTTCCCCGTTGATCGGTACAAGTACTGCCTGTGATCAGGTAGGATTCCTAAGAATCTCCTTGACAGGGTTTCGCACCTGTTCTAGCCGTTCTCAAACCGAAACGTCTCAAAGAAGACAACACGGAGTGAGTGAACCAGCAAATTGAGATTCACCGATTGATGAAAAATGATTTGAAAAACAATCGTGTATTGCTTGAAGAAAGAGTTTTGCAATACAACGAAGGTTTTATGAGAAAGATCAATTTTCAATCAAAATACTTTTGTATTAGAGAATGAGTACACATTCGACGTGCTAGCGAAAAGAAGAGATTCGCACATCGAACGGTTTTTCTAAAAGTATTTTTCAATCGGAGATACTTTTTGAATTTGAAAACATAAGTACACATTCGACGTGCTAGAGAAAAGAAGATTTGCACATCGAATGGTTTTTCCAAAAGTATTCGTCAATTCCATTTCCTGGACCAAGGTTGATTCACGAGTGAATCGCCCCATCGTTTCTATCCAGTTGTCACATGGTTGATCTATAGAATAGATCTCACATGCCACCTACCGGGAGCTTGTTTGATGTTGGCTCCAGAAGGCTTTCCATCTTCATTGTGAATATGTATGCATATCACTCAGATGTTCTGGCAATACCACAAGGATAATGCGTAGGACTCTTAATATATACTTACTTTCCACATTGTGTGAAAAAGCAAGTCTTCAAGAATTTAGTGTCCTAACGAGATATTGTGGATGATCTCTTGGCTCTAGACTCAATTGTGCATATTTGGTTCCTGTGCCGGAGACTAAGGAGAGGGTCTCCTTCTTCAATATCAACAATCTCTAAGAGAAAGTCGATAGATTATGTCGGTTCCCCGTGAGAATGAAACAAGCCCTTTTAAGAGGAACTTGAGTGGCTTGGGAAGTTGTAGTGCAGTGCGTCACTGGGTCCATGACGTCTTGTCTTCTATACCAGTGTTACCTTAGTAAACACCAGTAGCATATGTATTGAACCCGGTTACTGCCCTAAGGTTGAATTATTGGAGGGCTATTTCTTTTCACCCTTTTCACATTCAATTATTTTTCATTCTTCAACCCCTTCAGTGCTTACCGAGACTTCATAACTAGAACCTTGTTGGGTTTGTTCCAGTACTAGCTTTGTCTCAGTCTGCACTCTTCCCATATTCTCATTTTTCTCCTTTTTTTTTTCAATATTCCTAAGGACTCTACACTATCTAGTGGATTGTCCCTGGGAAGATCCCTCCGGTTCTGGCGGATCGTGGGAACAAATACCTAACCTCACCATCCTTATAACTCCATGCATAAAGTAAAATGGTCGGTCTTTTAGTACAGTTCATTCTTCCTTGAAACCAATTGAAAAATCATTTGGAAAAACAATCAAGGTACTTGTGATACGAGATCAAAGCATTTTGTACCTTAAAGGTTTTGATCGTTTAGAAAACCTCCCCCTCAACATGTGCATATGATTTAGAAATTGTTTAGCACAAGGAGGCAAGAGGACTTTGAAATATTTTCTTTGATCACAATTTTCATACGAAAAGGCCATTTGATTTTCTTTGGTAAATTCTCCCCCTCAATATGTGCATAGGATATTTGAAAATCATTTTATCACATAGAGGGAAGAGTTCATTTGAAGCACATCCACGATCACAAAAGCCATTTAAGAAACCATTTGAAAACTCAATCAAGGTACATTATGTTAAAACATAAAAGCTTTTGTACCTCGATAGTTTATTTTCTTTTAAAATGCTCCCCCTCAATATATGCTTCGAGATTCGAAAGCGTTTAGCACATATTAGAGAGCAGCCTGCACAACTGAATCAAAACGATCACCTTTTATCAAATTTCATTATTAAATCACAAATTCTCCCCCGATCAAAAATATCAAACCCTTTGAGATTTTGGATTCCAAGTGATTTAATACGGTTTAGAAAACATGGGAGAATATGTGGCCTGGTTTAAATACTCATCATGTTTTTGGATAAATCCTCCTCCTCAACATGTGCATTGTGTATGAAATCGTTTGGCACATGGAGGCAGGAGTGCCTTTAAAGGACTAAAACCAAATCCATTTAAACATATAAGAGATTTAACTCACGATCTCTACCCCGATCAAAATTTCAAACCTTTTGAGATTTGTGATCCCAATTGATTTAAATCATTTAAAAGATTTTGGGGAAAGACGTGGCTTGATTTAATTACGAAAAATGACAGATAAGGACCATTTTAAGACATTAAAGATTTTTAGTATCAGGTATGATTGTTTTTAAAAGATCTTTTAAGTAAAACAAAACAATTTCACAATCAAACAAGAACAGAAAAAATTTCATTTTGAAAGACCTTGATTCAAAAGAAAAATCATACCATGACATAACATTAAATCTTTAGATCACCACATAATTTCGTACAAACGGACTCTTTTGAAGATATATTGTTTGAAAATATTTTAAATTAAATCACTCTCCCCCTCAATCGATGACCGAAGTCGATAATTGAGTGACTTAAATTTTGATAAAATGAAGTCCGGTGATTTTCAAAATTTAGTCCAATATATTTTCAAAACCAATATTTTTCATTTTCTAAACAATTTTATTCAAATTTTTCAAAAATTGTTTAAAAATGGTATCCTGCACAAAGATACATTAATGGTTGAGAAGCTTCCGTTGTTGTTGCTGTAGGGTTTGGAAGAAAAACAATCTGCAGATGCAGTGAGACTTCTTCTTACGTTGCATTTTGAATGCCAACTGAGGTCAATTTAAGCTCCGTTTCTTCAATCAATTAGAAGAAAACCATCTGCTGATGCAGTGAGACCTCTTACGTTGCATTTATGCCAACTCTCCATAGAAGTCCAATTAAGCTCCGTTTCTTCATTTGTCTACCCAAGATCTAGTTACCCTTTCCTTTCGGCATCCAAACATCATATTATGTGGGATCCGGATCGGGAACATTCTTATACCAAGATACCTGCATACGTTAGTGAACACACATACAGATATATGGTGGTCGACATCACCCAAACAGCAATCGACTAATAAAAGTCAATTCAACATAATCAGTTCATATAAGGTATGGGATTAATGTGTTTATCAATCTATAATCATCTAATCCTAACAGTCACATCCTAAAAACCTAGTCCTTCAACACAGGCAATTATATTTTTCAGATAAGCACGTAGGATGATTAAGAAAGCCCGTTAGATGATGTAAATATGAAAACATTCTCCCCCTCAATCAATGACTTATTCTTCTGAAAAGGTTAAAAGCGCTGAAGTCATTGATTGAGTTTTCAATCATTTTTTTTTCAAAAACTCTTAATCTGATTGTTTTGAAAGCAACTCATTTACCACCATTTTTGAAACCAACAAATATTTTTCTGAAGAATTTTAGACGGAAAAACATTTGTGTAGGAACAGCAGTCTTTTTGACGACATACTTTCCTTGTTTTGTTTTAGGAAAAGTGCACGATATATTTGAAAATAGTTTAGCGCAGCACTTTCCTTTCTTTAAAGAGCGGGTTGCTATCTGAAATAATAGCAAGCCATAGTTTTAGCACGGGTTACAGTCTGAAATAACTGCAAGCCATTTTTTGAAGCGCGGGTTACAGTCTGAAATAACTGTAAGCCATCATATTTTGACATGTTTTGAAAAGAATATTTACACCTTCTGCTCGAACTTCATCTATGGTCCCGTGCCATTATTGAACGACATTTCTAAGACCGCAGATGTTATCGATACCAGAAGACATGTCTTGAGAAAACATATTTTTGGTATTTTTGAAAATTTTCTGATTTTTATGGGTTTTTGAAGGTTTTATATTTTTCTATTTTCTTTTTGTTGGTTTTATATTTTTGTATTTTGTTTTTCTGATAAATATATACAGTGATAGAGTAGATGATATAGTTAAAGAAGATGATGATACGAGTACCGAGATAAGGATATCGAGAAGCACGTCGTAGAAGATAGAAGTCATCAACTCTTAAACATTCACCACCAAAGCTTCCGGGCTCTTGAATCAAGAAAGAAATTGAACCATCTCGAAGTGAGACTTTGGCAGCTTCCCCAAACCGAAAATCCTTTAGCTGAGCAGATTCGAAGCTCTATTTCAAGCTTGCCTTAGCCCGGTGCATAGAGAAGCACACCATTATCATAAATCCCGCTGCTCCTTTCAAGAATAATCACCGTGATTCTTAGTTCGAGGTTATATCATCAACAAGAAGAACAACACCGTATCATCCCACACATAAATAATCTTCTCAAATTTCCATTCCTGAAGTCAAGCGATCTATTCCAAAAAGTGTCAAGAGAACAATTCCCCCAAGTAGTTGAGTTGATGCAGTCAGTCTCTTAGTATAATGCTCAAGAACTCTCTCGAATACACTTCATGAGGGGAATGAAGAACACCTTCCCATGTTCACATTTTTCTTCCCGAATGAACGTGTATGAAGCTCAAGAACCCGAAGTACACCAATACCCAAGAGCTCTCCGAATGCACATCATGAGGGGAATGAAAACACCTCCCCATGTTCACATTTTTCTTCCCCGATGATCGTGTATGAAGCTCAAGTATCCAAAGTATACCAATACCCAAGGAAGGAATAACTGATAACATTGAAGAAGCAAGCCAAGTCACCGATTATCTCTGCGGATGACAATCTCTGTGGATGTCAACTCTGGAATAAGTGATTATATCTCAAAATCACTGATTAAGCACTCAAGTGAAACAGTTGAGCATCCCCAATGTACACAATCTCTCTCCCTGATCATTGCGATACCATCGAAATCACCACACACTAGTGTACCTCTTTTATCTTCGGAAACTTTCTCTAACATCACTTCCCCACGTCGTTGGAATACTAACACTAAACGCCTTGATGAGTAAAACCTTGAGTTTCTCTACGGTCATGACATTTGTTTTCCGGGATATCTTCAATCACTTAGAAGAATTAAGTTCATCAAGTTTACTCGTCATGAGTCAAACCTTGAGTTTCTCTCCGGTAATAACATTTGTCTTCCCGGGATATCTTCAATTACTTAGAAGTATTAAGTTCATCAAGTTTACTCGCGTTTAGGTGCTTGTCTCCTTACGCCTTGCTGGTTTTGACACTTCAGAATCAGCAGCTCTTTGAATGCCCAAATACTTGAATTTTGTTGAGAAGATTGCTTGAAGTCTTTGTGAGAATCAACATGCTGAATAATGTGAGCAAGTCTAATTGGGGATTAAATTCGACATATCACGTTCCCCCAATTAGTGCTCTCCCCAAGACCGTCAATCTTTTTGATGAATGCCCAGATTAAGAAGAAGTCTTTAGATCATTAAATGCAACACGTCTTTGGTCTTCTAACATATAGCAAGAAATGTAGAACATACTGTAGACTCGACCTTCTTCAAGATTGTCCAGTTGGGGAATAGATAGTCAACATCTTCAACTCACACCAAAAAAGCATCCCAATTAACTTACATCTTGCAAATCTCCTTAACTAAAATCCCTCCCAATCAAACAAGAACAGAAAGATGTTCATAAAGGAAATCAGCAATCAGGCCGCAACGAACACACAAGATGGTAACACCAAACTACCAATCACATCAAACAAGAACAGAAAGATTGTTCGGAATCATCATGTTGATGTATACGTGAAGCATTAACCGGAAGCACTTTGTCGATAAACTCATCAATCCGAGTGAAGATGTCAACCAACGGCTCTTAGAAGAAACTCCATGTGAAGATGACCCGATAAGAAGAAGCTCGGTTCTTACATGAGTTAGGAGCCGTTTGACCATTTATTCTCTAATATCAATCAACCATGCAAAAAATTCACACTTCTTCTCCCCCTCAAGAATTGCATACGGAGTTGCCATTCTTGATTAAATAAGTGAAAATCATCCGAATGTTCTATTCACACTTCTCTCCCGCAAAATCAGCACATGATGTCGCCATCTTCATTATAATCGAGCAAGTGGAATGAGAAAACAATCAGTGGTAGCCCGGTTCACTTGATGACTGAAGCGCATGGAAAAAGTATGAAGCATGTTGATGAGAATGGTCATAATAAGAAGATTTCTCTTCTTCAGAAGATAAAGCGCACTGAAGCGTACACTTTTCTTTTCTTTGAAGAACGAGGCATGAACTGTTGTGTTCATACATCATAAGAAGATTTCTCTTCTTTGGAAGATAATGCGCACTGAAACGTACACATTTCTTTTCTTTGGAGTACGAGGCCTGAACTGATGTGAACAGACGTCATAAGAAGATTTCTCTTCTTCATAAGATAAATCGCACTGAGACGTACACTTTTCTTTTCTTTAGAGTACGAGGCATGAACTGTTGTGTTCATACGTCATAAGAAGATTTCTCTTCTTCAGAAGATAATGCGCACTGAAACGTACACATTTCTTTTCTTTGGAGTACGAGGCATGAACTGTTGTGTTCATACGTCATAAGAAGATTTCTCTTCTTTCAAAGATAATGCGCACTGAAACGTACACATTTCTTTTCTTTGGAGTACGAGGCCTGAACTGAAGTGAACAGACGTCATAATCTCTCTCATTTCTGCTCTCTTAGCAAAACATGTAATCATCCCCATTATCATTCTGTAGGCTCTTTGTTGTGACAACTGATGGAGAAAAACCCAATATGATGAATTTGACCCTGAAGTAAGCTAACCCGAACTCGTGACTTAAACTTGCACATATGTAACAAAGAGCGGTGCCGAGACTTCATGCTCCATTGAATCTCTAAGTACTCTATACTCATCATCCAACCAACCATCAAGTATAAGACGTACATCACCTCTTGAAAATCCACAATTGAATGTGACACTGAGCACTACAACGTAACTCCTTTAAGTGATAGTTATTTTGAGGTGATAAGAGCCCAATTCCCCCAAGTGGTAAAAGAAGAAGTAAAAGTCACCCAACAATAACTAGATTTCCAAGTCTTCGCTTTTGATAATAAGCTTGAACAAGGATCATGAAGAATCTTCATCCAACCATCCCCGATACCTTCAGATGCTAAGTACACTTGCCCGTGATATTTCACTTCAACCTCAAATAAATAATAGTGAATTAACTCCGTTGTCACATCTTCTTGGTTAAAAGCTCAAAGCTAGCCTCCTTTGACGTATTAAGTGAACTCTGATAATGGTTTCATCCCTACCATGGTTTAATGAGCATAACCCCGTAAAACTTTGAAGAAACCAAACCGCCATGACGAATATCCAAACACACATCCAATTCATGAAGTACACCCTTTTATCCCTTCTTCGAAGCAGAAACCGTGGCACCAGCATCAAAAGATCCAGAAGAATTACACTTTCTCTTCTCCAAGATGGTTCCATCATTACGGGATTTTACAACTCTATGGTTTAAACCGAGAAATAGTTTCTTTCGCGGGATTTTACAAAACCAAGAATAAACCGTAAGATAGATCCGGAAATGCACTTTACTAATACCAGGATGTTTCCATTGTCACGGGATTTTACAAGTCTATGATTTAAACCGAGAAATAGGTTCTTTCGCGGGATTTTACAAAATCAAGACAAAACCGTAAACAATGTCAGCTTGAATGTGTTACGACGACTTTGGTTTCGGTGAATATATGTTTTAGGGGAACATGCAATGGTTCATCAACGGTTCATTATCCAACAACAACAACATCATCAACCATCCAATAAACACTTTGGTAAACACATCATTCACGCATTCTATCGGCTGTTGCTGTGAACACATGGTGAAGTAAACCAGATATGTCAAACTTGATCATGAAGTGAACTTCCCCAGATTTGTTACTTGAACTTGTGCTAATCCGTGTGAAGAAGAAACGATGTACCCAATGTACAAAACCTCTTGACATTCTCAACGGAGTGAGACACCGAAGTGATAGTTATGTTGTGGGTTAAGCGAGAAAGAATCACAACCGCAACTAAATAGCCAAGTCTTTATCACCCTCAATAAACGCCCAAACAAGTCATCTTCGCGGAAGGGTAGAAAGAAAGAAGACGAAATAAGTAAATGCACCCGGAAAGCCTCACTTCAAATCCAAATAAGAAATACCGTTCAAACAACCCCATAGTCAACCTTCTCCAATAAACATTTCAAACCGTGACATAATATTTTACGTGAAAATGTATATACCAAAGTATCAAACCCCATAACCCATCGAATCTCATCATCATATCACATCATACACCAAAAATCTCATTATCAAATCTCATGATTGAGTCTCGTCAACTACGATCCAATTAAGAGAAGCCCATCAGTCCTTCATCCAATATCATCACATAAAATTTCAAGCCTGGTCCAAATAACTGTTCAACCCGATCCGGTCAATGTAATTTCTTGCAATGATCACCTCATGCATTCATATATCTTTGTCATATAACAAATCGCTAAGAATTTGACCAGGCTCCAAGTCCAATAAAAAATTGTTTGAACCGTCACATCAATACCAAATCAATAGTACCGGATAAGAACCTTGAAGTCATGAGTCCTCCGTGAAAATAGATAAATCAAGCATACCAACTTGATCTCACTATAACAAAATTTGTGTCTTATATCTTAAAAATATGCGGATAACAATTTTTTGATAAGCCAGCTATACGAATATACCACAAGCACGACAAGTGTATACGAGTCCATCCATCACAAGTAAATATTGCATACGAGATTCAACCCAATGACTCTTTAACCAATTAGTTAAATGACTGAAGCTCATGAGCCAAATAATAGCCACGATCCATGCATCATTTAAGTGTAGGCCCAAAGTGAAAGTTGTATCATTACCCATTTCAAGTCAGTGCACAACCCGGTCCAGATCAGAGTGATATAAATGATGTGTTTCCCTAATATTTCTCACATATCATAACCCTAAACACTTTTGATAATCACGCCTACCACAAGACATTATCTCCTAAAACAGATCTGGGAGACGAAAAACACAACACATCTCCTCTCCATATCAAACGCAGATCAATACACCTCTCACTCTCAGTTTCCATCATCCTTTTACTTTAAAAACGAATCACAAGCACACACAAAAACACCCTTCTTTCTGAGCACGGATGAAAATCAAAGGACTTCAAGATCAATATATTGGTCTCGGGTAGGTGTGTCTATGCGTTGTTTTTTTTTTTGTTTTGTTTAGTGCTCCGTTCAACGAAACAAAGAAAGATAATAACCTAATTGTTATTAAACTTTCTTTAAATTCGGATAGTATCAAAGATCTATGATGATTACCTATTCGTGTAAATGATCTTGTAAAGGTTTTGAGACCACGAATAGGATAACCGAGATCTTGCAACCATTTAATTAATTTTTTGTTTTTTTTTTTTTTTTAATTGAAACTGATCTGTGATGTGAGAGTTTGTTTTCAATCGATTAAGGATCGTTGTACTCTCATGAGAGATGCAATAGAAAACACAACTGAGATCATCCTTTTACTTGCTTTAAAATATGTTTCGAGTTCATTTGAGATGGGGTTGATGTTGTCGGTGTCGTAGCTTGTGGTTTTAACGTTTTGACGTAAGTTGGTGATGGTGTTAGAATAGATTGGATTTGGTTTTGATTTGGATCTTTCGGACTGATGATGTTTGATGACTGAGGTCGAATAATATCTTGTGGTATATGGTCTTTGTGTCGTTGTGGTCAATGTGGTCTTGGTCTTGTGGTTCCGTCACTCTTCTTCTTCATTTCAGTTACAATGTCAAGTCGCTAGTGACAATGGTCATGAGCCAAGTCGCTAGCCAAGTCGCTAGGCTAACTCGCCACGGCCAAGTCGCTAGGCAAACTCGCCACGGCCAAGTCGCTAGGCTAACTCGCCACGGCCAAGTCGCTAGGCTAACTCGCCACGACCAAGTCGCTAGGCTAACTCGCCACGACCAAGTCGCTAGGCTAAGTCGTAGCGACTTGTAAAGACAAGTCGCTATAAGAGGTGCAATGCATCTGGTCAGTTTTGTGTCAAGTCGCCAGCAAGATTTTTTATGTTTTCCGATGAGTTTTCCGGCTACTTTCCGACCATGTTCATGCATACCCAGAAAAAAAATGACTTATGCAGAAAAATACTTCATTTTTGACCCAGTTTGGACTTTGAATAATATGACCATATGACATGTAATAAACCATTTAAGACCAAATACACGTTTGGTACCACAAGTCACAAAATCAAATAAATACACTGACATGGTCAAGAAAATGATAGAAGACAGATGTCACCAGATATACCAGGAGGTTATGACCAAATATATACTCAAACTTATACAAAACTGTTTACCCACAATCATCACAACAGCATACATAAAACAGTTTGGACCATAAAACATCAAAAACAATACCAATAGATACTTTATTTTGGACCAAAAGATATGCAAAATATCAAAAAAAAACAGTACCACAAACAGCCTACACATGGTACGAAGACCTCAATAAATCATCAAAACACAAAACCTTGGCTCTGGTACCAATTGTTAGGATCCAAATATTATTGTGTTAGATGATTCGGGTGGTCTTGGGAGATCAAAATACATGTTATCCATTTTAGAGAGAGAAAGTAGAGAGAGAGGGTGTTCTTGCTAGAGGTTTACACAAATGTTGAATATTAGATTATGAGAAGCACCACCCCTTCCATGGATGGAAGGGGTATTTATACTTACACAATACACGACCTCCTATCGGCCTGTGGATCAGGGATACAGTGGGTAAAGACCCGTCCTTCCTCCATGGTGTTGCACTACGCTAAACTAAACTAATAAATAACAAATAAACTACTTAATAACGTAACAAACGACACGTCTACGAGCTAACATATGCTAGACTTATAATTGGGGTGACCGACACTTTAACATAGAATTTTCTAATTCCTAACATTTACTTATTGGGCTTACGAGTTTATATCAATTTAGAAAAACTCATAAGCCAAAAAACAATTTTGGCTTATGAGCTTATCAAGTTAAGCTTATGACCATAAGCTCATAAGCCAAAAAAAAAGAAAATAAAAAGTGGCATCTGAGTTTTTCTAAATGGGTTTTGGTCATATAATAGCAACGGACTTTTTCATTGTTTCGTTTTAGTACGTAAACTCTGAAAAAATTGTGTAAATGTAACGAACTTTCATAAAGTGTTCCAATATCCACATTTTGATATGTATCACGTTATAAATGATGAAACATGTCAGACTTTCAGGTATGACACATCATCAAGATGTAGAGATTGAAAAACTTTATGAAAGTTCGTTACATTTATACAACTTTTTTCGTACCAAAGCCCTTTCTAAATTTATATGTTCTCGTAAGCCCGGTAAATAAAATAACACAAACATCAAATCACTAATACTAACAGTGTGATCCAAACAACCCTAAATCACATAAACAAAAAAGCTCTAATCCTGAAAATTAATTAATTGAATCAACAATAAATAAATAAATTCAAATTTATAAAATTGATTACCGTAATAGCTTTAGGATGATTCATATCAGCCGTTGAAATCAAACCTTCTGAATATTGGAATTGTAAAATCAGGGCTAAAAAAATTACGAAATTGAAAACCCTCAAATCCATAATTGATTTTGAGTGATGAATGATTTAATTTGTAATTTGTGTTTTTTATTTTTGGTTTGAATTGTGAATGTGAAATTGGGGAAGATGGTTCTGGATATTTGGTGGGGGGATGATGACGTGGATACTCTAGAGAATTCGATTGGTACCACGTGGTGTTTTATTTGGTGCCTAAGTTATCAAAATTTATATAACCGGTCTATATGTATACTTTACTAGAATAATCCCTCAACTATTGAATGTTTACTCCACTAGCCACAAGTATTGCCGCTGATTTAGTCAAAGTTAACGATGTGAACAAGTTGCTAATTTACGATGAAAGTTGCAAACATGGTTGCCAGAAAATGCTGATGTCGTCAGTGAGGAAGTGAAGGGACGACTGTCAATGGACAAAGGTGTGAGACAGGGAAGTGAAGTTTGACTCGGAACAATCTGCAAATGCAATTTCATGTCAAACGGAAGCGATAAAAGATGGGTCATACTATTCCAACCCTCCCTACCCATAGCCCTGCCACCTTGTCTCCAGGGAATATTCCCTTTGTCCCCCGCTTTTCCAAAGACAACACGGTTTTTGTCATTGTTCCGTATTTCGACAGTTTTAAGCGTTTGGCTTATTAAACTTTATATTTACAGTTCCGCATTTTCGGGTTTATAGCTTTTTGATATAAACAAAATTATAAAAATAAAAAAAAATAAAAAAAAAACAAAAATCTAGGGGGGGTCTTAATAAAAAATTAAGGGGGGTCTTAATAACTCACCCCATAAAAGATAGCTTCCTAACATTAAGATGAAACTGAAAATGGGAGAACTTTATTACAGTGATGATGCCTCTAGATTACTTATGTAGTTATGTGGCAACCTTTGTAAAGGCACGCAGGGGCGGAGCCAGAAATTTTTTTGAGGGGGGGCAATTTTTTTTATATCAAGATGAAAAAGAGAAAACAACGTACATGAAAATAATGCTTAACTTTATACACCTTATTTTAGTTAATATGTCATATTTTGCAGGTATTAGACTTATTATAACATATCATTTTTATAAAACTAAATTAAAAAAAGAGTAAATTTGTGACTGAACTTCCAAAAAAAAAACAATACCCTTTTGTGGCAAAAAAATCCCTCTTATTATATGCACATCACTCTATAGTTACATAAATCATGATATTGTGAAAATTTTGTTTGTTTTAAATTTACTGTTTTTAAAACTTTAAAACAAACAAAACCTGAAAGTTTTGTAATACATGTCACTCTATATTACTAAATTTAAAGCAATAACATGGAATATTACTTATACACGTCACTCTATGTTAAAGTTTTAGAGCAATAACATGGAAGTTTTGTAATATATACACGTTACTCTATACTACTACTATTATTTATAATTTTAAACTTTTGGCATTATTTGCAATAAAGATGAGAGAGAATACCACCACTCTTCACCTTCTTCTTCATCTTCTTCAAGATATCTGATACTCCATTTCATTTTTCTTTCGGATTTCTTCATTTGCAGAACAGGAAAGGCAAACATTTTCAAACTTGATTGGCTGATGCTTTTTTTTGGGGGGTCAAATTACCAAATTATCCCTAAAATTAAAAATTTTAACACATAAAATAGTTTTTGGAGGAGGGTCACGTGACCCCTGGGACCCCTCCCTACCTCCGCCTCTGAAGGCACGGAAATATTTCCTGATACAAATACACGATTTATGAATTCTATGATTTGATATGCCTTGCTTGCTTTTAAGAATAGAATATTATGAACTTAAGTTATTTCTTTATCTATATAGCATGTCGGGTTATTGGTCTCTTGTCAGATTCGAACATGCAATAACATATCTTGTTCACTTTACCCTACTCTTGAAGTGTGTTACTGTCAAAGTATGGATAACAAACAAGTCCATAAGTATTAACCTCCATAGCCATATTTTTCGTGATGCCAATCTGTTTTAGCTTCATTTCTAAGATCATATAACAAACATGACCATAAGGAGTAAGGACTAACCTTGCAGTGGATTCACACTTGATAGCTGTCGAAGTATTTTTTTGTGGGTTGTCGCAGTTATCTTTCAGCCTTAGCGATAAGCCATCTAGATACCTGCTAAGATGAACAACGCGTTAGTCTCCCCCCGGGTGTTATCCCAGGACCCGACTCCGGCGTAAGAGTAAGTATGTGTTTTACCGAAAGGTATAGTATAAGTGTGTGTGAGAAAAATGATACCTTTGTCTCCAACTACTGTATGCGTATTTATACTACTTGGTGTCACTATCTGGTCCCTGAGACCGTTGTACTTTGTGGGACCACTGGTGTTATCAGTATCGACACTGTCCCCGACACTGTCTCGGTGTACTTTCGACATTCGGGAGAATGAGACGAATTGTGTCGGCAAGGTGCCAAAGGTACTGTCGGTCAACTCTCCCTTCGGCGGTAGCCTGCGGAGTGTCTATCGAGAACCTTTCGGTGGTGTTCCAGGTCTTTCGGTCGTTGGCCGAAGGACCATATACGTCGTCATGTCCCCCCAATATCATGTTATTTGTTTTTGACAAGTGATGTGATACTTAATCTAGTCGTTCTTCGGAACCATTCGGGTCAGTTGGCTTGACTTTAGCTTCGCGGGCTACTCTTGGGACAATGAGCCCGGGCCCATTCAGTGAGCGGGTTAAAATATTTTACCGAAAATCATGGGATTTTGCCACGTGGCGGACGCGTCGTGGTGGACGGTTTAGATTCATCCGCGTCGATATCTGACACGATAGGACGTTTCGTGTCCCCACCTTTTTGGCCTATATAAAGCGTTTTCACCTCATTAGTAATTTCCACTTTTACTTTTCGATTCCTTCGTCCTCTGTTTGGCAAACCTTTCGGCAAGTTCAGGTGAGTTCCATCCCCTTATTCCTCCGTTGTTTTTCGTTGCACCTTCTTGTCAATATCCAATGGCCTCTGGTTCCGTAGCACCCTCCGGCGACACAGCTCCCAAATCTGATATGCATGTGTATTCTTCCATGCTATCCGAGGGGGAACTTGAACATATTATTAGCGAGTATGGTATTCCGACAGATTTACATCCCCGTTTGCCTCCGGCGGAGTTTACTATGAACAACCTTCCCCGTGATGCCATCGGGCTTTATGAGCAGTATTTTGCATTTTCCGGAGTCCGAGTTCCTTTTTCCACATTTCTTTTGAGCGTGATCCGATACTTTAAGGTGCACATTTCTCAGTTAGTACCCATCGGATTGAATAGGTTGGTTATGTTTGAGATCTACTGCCGAAGCTTAGAAATTGAGCCCAGCGTGAATTTGTTCCGGGTTTTCTATACTTTGAATAAGCAGGGACATTGGTTTTCCTTCCAGAGGAGGACTGGAGGGGAGTCTCGTCCGCGTCTTTTTAAGGAAACATGTTCAAGCCTAAAGAACTGGAAGGATAGCTTTTTCTTGATTGACCGAAGGGCCATTCCCGATGCTATGCCGTGGAGGCATCCGGATTCGAACGTTTCGGATAGCGCTCCTGCTGGAGGTTTTTCGGAAGGTGATGTTCGGAGGTTGTGTGAGGGGGTAGTTGAGCTCCGACCGGTTCATTCCGGACTTTTGTTTGAGGTCGGGTTGACTAGAGTTTGGAAGCATTCCGGGTTTCGTGTGGAGTTCAAGGATATTGACAAGAATGGTAATACGACCGCCCCCCTTTTTTTATTTTATTTTTATTTTATTTTATTTTTGTCGGTGACCCCTTCTCTTTCTTGTGTAGTTATCACCATGTCCCAGTATCTTCGTTTGAGGTCGGAGCAGGGGTCCCGGTTGGGTAGGGGACGCCCGTTGATTGAAGGAGAGGAAATTCCTCAACACGTGACTCAGCCATTGAGGGCTGATCAACCTGTTCCTGAGGCGAGCCGAATTCAGAGGATTGTAGAGAGGGCCGACTCTGGCGTGCTCAAAGCCAAGGAAAAGAAAAGGAAGCAGGCGGAGAAGAGGCCTACCGGTGGACCCTCATCAATGCTGAAGAGGAGAAGGCAGTGTCCCTTCTATTGAGGTGTTGTCCAGTCCGGAAGGTTCCTGGACACTCATTCGATTTCTCCCATTAACACATTGAGGCCGGATGATATCGCGGATGAGACTGGACGAGATGACGAGGGTGATCAAGAGGGAGGATCTTTACAGGAGGGGATGTTGTCCGTCGAGGATCCTCCGGTTCTCTCGGAATCTATTCCTAACACCGCCGCTCAAGGTATGTCCCGCTTATTTCGTTTGCATGTTGTACGCTCTTTATTTCTGACTTCATTTTCTGCAGATGTTGAAGCCGGGGTGTCAGGAGTGAATGCGGATGAGACTCTCCAGCAGCCGGCGGGACCTTATACCGAAGATTATTCAGGAGGTATCCATCGTCCTCGATCCCTTGCTCTTTTTGTTATTTATTATTATTATTTTTTAATATTATTTTCTGTTTGCGTAGGTTTGTTTGCACGAAGGGGTTCTGGGGAACTTTTTATCCCCGGCTGGGGTTTAACGGCCAATACGAGCCTGAACGACGCAGCCATGTGCAGAGACATGATGGCTAATCTTGCCCCCTTCATTCGCCGAACAAGATGATCGATGACGAAAGGGCTTTATATGGGGGTGGTTTGAATTGTGCCACGGCTCCTCGCGGTTGCGAAGTCTTCAAGCGGTTTGAGCGATTGAATCGTCGTTATGCGAACGCACCGAGCCCATTCCGCCTGCTCCGGACTTGAGCCATTGCTTTCCGAGACCCGAGCTAGCCTTCATTCCCAAGCCGCTATCAATGAGAAATTAACCGCTGATCACCAGGCCCTTCGGGAGGTTCACCAAGCTTGCGAGCAAAAGGAAGGGGATTTGAAGGCGAAGCTAGAGGGTTTGGAGGCTGAGGTTGCGGTGCTGAAGGCTAAGGATACGAAGCAGGCCGAGAGGATCAGTTCGTTGGAGGAGTCGTTGGAGAAGAAAAATTCGGAGCTAGAGGAATCTGAGAGAGAGGCCTCGGATTTGAGAAAGAATATGCAAGAAGTTGCCATCCGAGCTGGCCAGGAGGAGATGCTGCGTTTCAACTATGTTAAAGAGTTGATCCCTACGGTGATTCACAGGTTGCAGGGTAGCAAGGAGTACCAGCAAGCCTGGGGGGCAGTCTTCAATACTGCTATTGATTCTGGCTGGTTGGACGGGGTCCGGGAAGAACGATCTGACGAAGAGGTCGAAAAGATCGTTGCTGCTCAGAATGATTTCGATATGGAGGACGTGCGGGAATTTACTAAGGTTTATGATACGATGTTCACCCGAAGCTACCCATATATAGAAAAAATCAAAAGATCCTATCATCTCCCTTTGGCCGATTTGATGAACATTCTTCCCGAGGGAACCGGGGCCACCCCCGGAGCTGGCACTTCCGGAGGATCTTAGCCTTTACCTTATTTTGTAGCCTGTTCAATGTTTAAGACGTTGTTTTGTTTGTATTGTAGTGGGCCCTCGCGCCCTTGGGTTGTAATTTGAACAGTTTTATTTTCGCACCTTTTTAATGCTATTTTAAGTCATCCGTATTTCCGGATGGCCACTTTTGATATGTATATTCTTGTCTCTTCTGCGTTTTTCGTTAGTGACTTGGCACTTTTCCCGCTAAATTGTGCCCGTAAGTAAATATACCCCGGCCTTCCCTGGTGACTTAGCACTTTTGGGGTTAATGTTTCGCCTGTTGGTAAATTTACCTGGTGGCTCATCCCTGGCGTCGTCACGCCTCCGGGGTATCTGCGTGCCGTTTGGGCATATATGCCTCGGCTCATCCCTTAATGTCTTAGCATTATTCGGGAGTATGCAGTCGCCTACCGAATGGTATGTGGCCTTCCCTAGTGTCATTGCACTTACGGGGGTAAATTAATTTTAATTAAGGGGTTTTCGGATACGCGGTCGGAGGTAGCTAATCTCCGCCGGTCGGTCCCTTAAGCATGAGATATGATCGTGGAAAATTTCCCTCCTCCGTCATAGGTAGGGGAATATATATCATTGCTTACTAAAAGTAAAAACAAAGTAGTTCATGCCCGTAGGCTTACAATGCATTCATTTGCTTTTCAAAGAAAACATTTCTTCAAATTCATGGCGTGCCACTTCCGGGGCACTTCCTCTTCATCCAAAGTTTCCAACTTGTACGAGCCGTTGAGATTTGCCTCTTTGATCCGATAGGGGCCTTCCCACTTGGGTCCCAATTTGCCTTGATCTTCGGCTCTGCTAGCCTCGTTTTTTCGATACACAAACTCCCCTGGCTTGAAGGAAACCAGCCGTGCTTTCCGGTTGTAGTACTTTTCCAATTTCGTTTTGTATCGGGCCTCCATCACAGCGGCTTCTTCCCTCCGTTCCTGTAGCAGGTCGAGGTTGAGACGGATGTCTTCTTCATTTTGTTCTACAGTTCGACGAGGATCGTCTTCTTCGAGCCCTTCCCTTATCCGCCTTACTCTGTATGTTGGCATGCCTATCTCTGCCGGTATGACCGCTTCGCTTCCATAGGTGAGGCTGAAGGGTGTTTCTCCGTTGCTAGTCTTGATGGATGTCCGGTGTGCCCAGAGGACATTCGGTAACTCGTCCACCCATCCAGCTTTTGCACGCCCCAACCTTGTTTTGATTCCCTCCATCAAGCTTTTGTTGGCCCTTTCTACCAGTCTGTTGGCCTGCGGATGGGCCACTGTCACATTTCTCAAATTCCGGTCATTTCTTAAATTAAATATGCATCATATTAATTCATTCATGGCATTTCATTTCACATTTAACGCGTAATTTTTATATTTAATAAACGTTATCGCGTGAGTTATTATTTTGAATATTTAATCCATTACTTTCAAAAATGATCCCGATATATTTTTATACTCACATTTAGTTTATAAAAACTATATTTTGACTTTACCTAGTGTTTTGAATTTATTTGGTATGTAAATCGTTAAAGTTATATTATTACGGCGTTTTTCTTAAAAACTACACTATAATTATTATATCACTCAAATTTCACAAGGAATGTATTTTTACAATTTTTATAAAATCATTATACTCTATTTTGATCTACTAAAAATTTACTTGTACCTAAAAACTACCATTTACCTTAACTTGAATCTATTTCACTTATACTTTCCTTACAAATTACACAAATATTTACACAAGCATATATAAAAGAAAAAAAAAATAATGTTGAAACATTACTCCCCCATATCCGGCCCTATGGGGGAGGGTGGCAATTAATGGCTTGGTGACTTATTATTTGATAGTATACAAATACACTCCAAATCATTTCATTCTTTAAAACTCAATTATTCAAAGTGATAGTAAAGACTTTTTCTCTCCTTGTTCCTCATCACCAAGAACCGGTCACTTCAAAGGGGTAGCAAGAAATCAAAAATTTTGCAAGCTCTAGTGTTAAAACAATCTAGTTTATACTCTTTATATGGTTTTGAAATAAAAACCAAGAGTATTTAGGATAATCCTTGTTACTTTCACCTCATCATATTAACTAGTAAGCATGTTTCTTTCATTTTTCATGTTTCCTTTTCATTTCATATGTATCTTTTCATTTTTGGAGCAAGCATGCATGATATGTGATTTATACCATTTTACTTGATTTTTGGAGTTTTATATATATATGGTCATCCTATAATTATCCCCTTGGTATTCATTGGTCTTGATGGTGATTAGGAACCCATGACACCCTAAGAAGGTGTATGGTAGGATTAGATTAGCTTTGGAGTTGATTTGAAGGGATTAGAATAGGTTTTGTCCGAGAAAAACTATTTTCAATACGTATAAAATAGGTTCTGTCCTTGTTTTGGTTTTCTGGAAAATCCGACAGTAGGCACGACATTTTGGCCTTGATATTTAGAAAATATACTTTAAAACGAATCCGTGGCCGCTTGAACGGATAAAAACGGACTTATAACGAAGAAGTTATGGATTTTACAAGATTGACGACGAAAAATATATTTTTCAGAAAATTCAGCAACTTATTTTTGGTTTGTTCGGGTCAAAAACGAGCCTTAAGCTTCACAAATTATTTCGACTTATCAAAAATATATTAGTATACTTTGATACGAAGCTAAGGACGTATTATACGTAGAAAACGGATTTGAAACGACAAAGATATGCACGTTTTCATAAACTTGCCGTAACTATTATTTTTAGAAAAACTATATTATTTTTACGAGATAAGTGTTACGGTAACTAAAATCACCATATTTAACCCCTATTATCTTTATGTTCGAGACCTTTTTGACGAAAACTCCTGAACTGAAACTTCTAGATTTCGATACAAACTTTCCAAAACTGTCGAGTTCGTTCTCTAACGTTCGACGTACACCATTTTACGACTAGTTTTTCAAAGCTATTTTTGTTACTTTCAAGAAATTCCGACGACATTGTTTTGCGACGAAAAGTGATAATTTCACCATAAATCATTATAAAACCATTGTAGGATGACATTTTGACGTAAAAACTTGTAAAGTGATTTTTGAAGGGTCAAGACGTCAAAAGTGTATTTTTCGACGATAAGTAACATTTTTTTTTCAAAACTCGCTAATGGTATAAATAACATACGAAATGCATGCATAACATTACATTGCAACTCATTGCACATCATATCATTCATAATAGGTCAGTTTCGGGATTCACGCTACATTTCGGTGTAATCACTTTGTCATCGCATCTACTCACCAAGTGAGTAATCATATCCCCTTTTTACCGTTTTACTATATTTTTGGGGCGAAATGCATGAACCATATTTGAACTAAATTGATTATTACTTCTATGAACTCTCTAGACTAGAACTTGTGAACTCGAATCGATCCTTGAACTTAATTACGAACTTATGACTTGTTTAAACTTATTGAACCGTACGTGTTATGATCTTGACCTAAAGTCTCCCATGTTCGGAGCATCACTATAAAGTCTCGCCTTATTGGTGGAGCGGTCTCAATAAATCTCGCCTAGGTGGTCGAGTGACAAAGGAGTCTCCCTTGTTGGAGCAGTGCAAAGTCTCCCATGTTCGGAGCATCACTATAAAGTCTCGCCTTATTGGTGGAGCGGTCTCAATAAATCTCGCCTAGGTGGCCGAGTGACAAAGGAGTCTCCCCTGTTCGGAGAAGTGCAAAGTCTCCCATGTCCGGAGCATCAACTTAAATTATTATATACTTGGTACTATATTGTGAACTATTCTGACCACTTACATTTGACTACTTGACGCACTATATTTTTTTGTGCAATGGGTTGTGTACACACAGGTTGCAAGTTTTGTATGGGCGGAATTTGGAACTGAGTGGATACACAATGCCTTTGCTTTGTGGACTATTTTCGTTGACCGAAAGCTTTGAATATTTCTTACGAGTTTTCTTATTTTTGTTAAACGTGTTTACTCACCAACTATTTTCATAGTTGACCCGTTTTTCTCTCATGCATTTCAGGTGATCGTTAGTAAGCTTTTCTTTCAAGTCTTGCATAATGAAGTTTTCACTTGTCACTACAAATCATTATGTAATAGAACGCAATATTTTGGGAACTAAACTTTGTAATATATTTGCCGATGACGGCTAAACTGGTATTGTAATAGTGTACTCTTTCTTTTAAATATTATCGTTGGTATGTTCTATTATCTTGTGCTTATGTTCCATTCCGTTACACCTCGTGTTTCCGCCTCCGGCGAGGGTGTGACAGATTGGTATCAAAGCCAAAGGTTATAGAGAATGCCGATTTTTCAAAAATAAAAATCACAGCTATAACCGAAAAAAAAAAATTATTTTATTTTATTAAACATTGAACATCATCCGAGTCACCTAGTCCTATCGTTGCATTGTTACTCATAAATTATACATAGCCTGATCAACTATGTCTAATTTATGAAGAACCATGCAATGATAAGAGTGGTAGTTTTAAATCATGTTTAGTCGAGTCTTTTGAGTCTGGTCACCTGAAGTTGCATTGGTCGGGTGGGTATGCATGGTATGTTTTTACGTTCACGTCTACATTACCGTACCTTGTTCATATCTTCTCTTTTCCATCTTTCGACTTGTTAGACATAGCATGTCTCTGTTCCTGTCATGTTTCGATCACTATAACACACATTACCACCGCTTCGCACCTTATCGACTTCGTTCGAATGTCGTTTACTCAACCCGATGTTTTGGTCCTCTGTAGGATCATGGCTGCAAGAAACACACGCCCAGGAGGTAACAACAACGGCAACCCAAACAACAATGACAATCCAGACAACAACGCTGCTGGAATAGCGGATTTACTCACCCAAATTATAACACAACTCGATGCTAGGCGAACCAACAACGGAGAAGGCTCTTCAAACGCTGGTCAAGGATGCAGCTACAAAACTTTCATGACATGTAAGCCAATGGAATTTCATGGTACTGAGGGTGCCATTGGATTGCTAACCTGGTTCGAGAATGTTGAGTCGAAGCTTAGTATCACGAAATGTGCTGAAGGAAACAAGGTTGAGTTCTCTGCTGGTCTACTACAGGTCGAGCATTGACCTGGTGGAACAATCAACTGCAGACTAGAGGAAGAGGGGCAGCAAATGCGCTATCTTGGGAAGCATTCAAGAAACTACTAACTGATGAGTACTGCAGAAAAGATGAAGTGCGTAAACTGGAAGAAGAATTTTGGAATCACTTGATGGTAGGAGTAGAGATCGACAAGTACACGATCCGGTTCCACGAGCTAACTAGGATGGTTCCTCACATGGTTTCCACTGTGGAGAAATTGATTGACCGCTATATATGGGGATTGATACCAGAAATTAGGAGGGATGTCACTTCGTCGAAACCAACCACTCGCAAGCCGCTGTAAGTATGGCGATAAACGCTTGACAAATGATGTGATCAGTGTCCGAGAACTAACAAAAGCAAACGACAATGGACGAAAGCGACAGGAGGATCCCCAGGGAAACCGAGACGAATCAAGAAAACAAGAGGCAGCGAATAACCCGTAACTATGGGGCGACCACCCAGGAGCGCAAAGGATATGCAGGTCCACGTCCTTTGTGCACTCGATGTAATTATCATCACATAGGAGACTGCCCAAGGTGCGGCAAATGTGGGCAGACGGGCCACTTCGCGAAAAATTGCTCAAACAAGACTGGGAATCAAGGACAGAGAAAGGCATGTTACGAGTGTGGGAGTCTAGATCACCTTCGCAATACCTGTCCCAAGCTGAAAAGAACTCCCAATCAAGGAGGTAATCGTCCAAACCTGGCGTTGGCAATAGAAGGCCCACTAGATCAGAACATTGAAATTCCTCCCGCACGTGGTCGAGCATTCTATTTGGGTACCGAGGAAGCCCGCAACGCTTAACGGGTACATTCTTTCGAACAACTACTTTATTTCTGTGCGACATGATTTTGAGTGCTTAACTTCCTTCCAATTCTTACCACGTTCACGACCTTGATTAATTTGAGACCTATTGATATCAACCTTAGTTGTTATATATTTTGTTGATTGAATTTGATTGTGTAAGCAAATCGAATATCGAGCGAATCTTTCAAAAGACTTCATTCAAGGATTTGGAATCCTATCTTTCTAACAACTTGTTTCCTAGCTTGATCTAGTGACAGTTCTTGTTTGATGAGTTGCAAAAATCAAGCTAAGAGACAAGTTTACTCAAGTCGGTTTAGTTTAATCTCATGACAGTTCTTGTTTGATGAGTTGTGAGATTAGATTATAATCGACAACCTAAAGGTCTTTTGAGAGCTACGTTCGATATTGGGCAAGTTTACCCTATCCAATCTAATCACGGGCACGTACTTAGTTGAATGGGGAACCTGTACGCATGGGCATTGATATGATCATTTAGACTGTTCGTTCGAGCATGAACTTTTAGAACTCTTGTCGAGGTTCGGACCATAGTATCGTTAATCGAATCACGGGGACGTGATTCCGCTGACATGGGAAGAATGTCACATTTCTCAAATTCCGGTCATTTCTTAAATTAAATATGCATCATATTAATTCATTCATGGCATTTCATTTCACATTTAACGCGTAATTTTTATATTTAATAAACGTTATCGCGTGAGTTATTATTTTGAATATTTAATCCATTACTTTCAAAAATGATCCCGATATATTTTTATACTCACATTTAGTTTATAAAAACTATATTTTGACTTTACCTAGTGTTTTGAATTTATTTGGTAAGTAAATCGTTAAAGTTATATTATTACGGCGTTTTTCTTAAAAACTACACTATAATTATTATATCACTCAAATTTCACAAGGAATGTATTTTTACAATTTTTATAAAATCATTATACTCTATTTTGATCTACTAAAAATTTACTTGTACCTAAAAACTACCATTTACCTTAACTTGAATCTATTTCACTTATACTTTCCTTACAAATTACACAAATATTTACACAAGCATATATAAAAGAAAAAAAAATAATGTTGAAACATTACTCCCCATATCCGCCCTATGGGGAGGGTGGCAATTAATGGCTTGGTGACTTATTATTTGATAGTATACAAATACACTCCAAATCATTTCATTCTTTAAAACTCAATTATTCAAAGTGATAGTAAAGACTTTTTCTCTCCTTGTTCCTCATCACCAAGAACCGGTCACTTCAAAGGGGTAGCAAGAAATCAAAAATTTTGCAAGCTCTAGTGTTAAAACAATCTAGTTTATACTCTTTATATGGTTTTGAAATAAAAACCAAGAGTATTTAGGATAATCCTTGTTACTTTCACCTCATCATATTAACTAGTAAGCATGTTTCTTTCATTTTTCATGTTTCCTTTTCATTTCATATGTATCTTTTCATTTTGGAGCAAGCATGCATTATGATATGTGATTTATACCATTTTTACTTGATTTTTGGAGTTTTATATATATATGGTCATCCTATAATTATCCCCTTAGTATTCATTGGTCTTGATGGTGATTAGGAACCCATGACACCCTAAGAAGGTGTATGGTAGGATTAGATTAGCTTTGGAGTTGATTTGAAGGGATTAGAATAGGTTTTGTCCGAGAAAAACTATTTTCAATACGTATAAAATAGGTTCTGTCCTTGTTTTGGTTTTCTGGAAAATCCGACAGTAGGCACGACATTTTGGCCTTGATATTTAGAAAATATACTTTAAAACGAATCCGTGGCCGCTTGAACGGATAAAAACGGACTTATAACGAAGAAGTTATGGATTTTACAAGATTGACGACGAAAAATATATTTTTCAGAAAATTCAGCAACTTATTTTTGGTTTGTTCGGGTCAAAAACGAGCCTTAAGCTTCACAAATTATTTCGACTTATCAAAAATATATTAGTATACTTTGATACGAAGCTAAGGACGTATTATACGTAGAAAACGGATTTGAAACGACAAAGATATGCACGTTTTCATAAACTTGCCGTAACTATTATTTTTAGAAAAACTATATTATTTTTACGAGATAAGTGTTACGGTAACTAAAATCACCATATTTAACCCCTATTATCTTTATGTTCGAGACCTTTTTGACGAAAACTCTTGAACTGAAACTTCTAGATTTCGATACAAACTTTCCAAAACTGCCGAAGTTCGTTCTCTAACGTTCGACGTACACCATTTTACGACTAGTTTTTCAAAGCTATTTTTGTTACTTTCAAGAAATTCCGACGACATTGTTTTGCGACGAAAAGTGATAATTTCACCATAAATCATTATAAAACCATTGTAGGATGACATTTTGACGTAAAAACTTGTAAAGTGATTTTTGAAGGGTCAAGACGTCAAAAGTGTATTTTTCGACGATAAGTAACATTTTTTTTTAAAACTCGCTAATGGTATAAATAACATACGAAATGCATGCATAACATTACATTGCAACTCATTGCACATCATATCATTCATAATAGGTCAGTTTCGGGATTCACGCTACATTTCGGTGTAATCACTTTGTCATCGCATCTACTCACCAAGTGAGTAATCATATCCCCTTTTTACCGTTTTACTATATTTTTGGGGCGAAATGCATGAACCATATTTGAACTAAATTGATTATTACTTCTATGAACTCTCTAGACTAGAACTTGTGAACTCGAATCGATCCTTGAACTTAATTACGAACTTATGACTTGTTTAAACTTATTGAACCGTACGTGTTATGATCTTGACCTAAAGTCTCCCATGTTCGGAGCATCACTATAAAGTCTCGCCTTATTGGTGGAGCGGTCTCAATAAATCTCGCCTAGGTGGTCGAGTGACAAAGGAGTCTCCCTTGTTGGAGCAGCGCAAAGTCTCCCATGTTCGGAGCATCACTATAAAGTCTCGCCTTATTGGTGGAGCGGTCTCAATAAATCTCGCCTAGGTGGCCGAGTGACAAAGGAGTCTCCCCTGTTCGGAGCAGTGCAAAGTCTCCCATGTTCGGAGCATCAACTTAAATTATTATATACTTGGTACTATATTGTGAACTATTCTGACCACTTACATTTGACTACTTGACGCACTATATTTTTTTGTGCAATGGGTTGTGTACACACAGGTTGCAAGTTTTGTATGGGCGGAATTTGGAACTGAGTGGATACACAATGCCTTTGCTTTGTGGACTATTTTCGTTGACCGAAAGCTTTGAATATTTCTTACGAGTTTTCTTATTTTTGTTAAACGTGTTTACTCACCAACTATTTTCATAGTTGACCCGTTTTTCTCATGCATTTCAGGTGATCGTTAGTAAGCTTTTCTTTCAAGTCTTGCATAATGAAGTTTTCACTTGTCACTACAAATCATTATGTAATAGAACGCAATATTTTGGGAACTAAACTTTGTAATATATTTGCCGATGACGGCTAAACTGGTATTGTAATAGTGTACTCTTTCTTTTAAATATTATCGTTGGTATGTTCTATTATCTTGTGCTTATGTTCCCTTCCGTTACACCTCGTGTTTCCGCCTCCGGCGAGGGTGTGACAGCCACGGCTGTATTAATCTGCTTGATGTTGAGTTTTTCGCACCAGCTTTTGAAGGGGTTGTCTACGAATTGCTTAGCGTTATCTGTGACGATGATGGCAGGGAGACCGAAGCGACACACTATGTTATCCCACACGAACTTCGTGACATCTTTCCCCGTAATCTTTGCCAACGGTTTGGCTTCTGTCCACTTGGTGAAATAATCGATGGCAACTAAGAGGAATTTGACCTTTCCGGCTGCCGATGGTAGGGGTCCTACTATGTCCATACCTCATTTGTAAAAGGGCCATGGAGCCATGATGGGTGTTAGCTTGGTTTTTGGAAGCTGCGGTACTGGCGAATGGATCTGGCAGGAGTCACACTTGATTATTTCGTTTCTAGCATCCCGGTGCATTGTAGGCCAGTAGTATCCTTGCCGCATGGCCTTTGCCACGACCGAGCGCGGACCGGAATGCATCCCACAAGCTCCCATGTGTATTTCCCTTATAACGCAGTTTGCTTGTAAGGGACCCACGCACCTCATCATGGGTACCAAGTAGGCTTTTTTTGTAGAGTATACCATCTTCCATGACATATTGGCTGATTTTCATCCTTAGGTTGCGGGCTTCATTAGGGTCTTCCGGCCAAATTCCTTCCTAAATACACCGGATGATAGGGGTCATCCATCTGTCTCCTTCTTCTTCAACGACATTATTAACTTCCTTGCTTTCCGTCGACCTTTCCCTTAGCACCTCCACTAGCACTTCCTTCGTCAAGTGGTCGAAAGCGACCGTGGCTAGTTTACTAAGGACATCTGCCTTTTGATTCTGACCCCTAGGGATGTTCCGGATGCTGAAGTTTTCAAAACTAGCTATGTACTCCTTTGCCTTTGCTAGGTATTTGATCATACTTTCGTGACTAGCCACATAATCCCCATTTATCTGATTAGCCACCAACTTAGAGTCCACCCGGACCTCAAGGCTACGGACCTGCATGCTCTCCGCCATTCTTAGCCCCGCCAGTAGGGCTTCGTATTCGGCCTCGTTGTTAGTGCTGTTGAATTCAAGCCGGATGGCGTAGGTGAACTCCATTCCCTCTGGATTGATTAGTACAAGACCTGCTTCGGAGCCTTTATTATTGGATGCTCCGTCCGTATACAAAAGCCATTTCTCCTCCTCCTCCTTCTTCATCGCTGGCTGATTGAAGTACTTGCCGTTGCTTTTTCCGATGGGAGCTTCCGACAGGAAGTCTGCTAACACTTGACCTTTGATTGCGTTCCGGGGCTCGTAGGTTATGTTGTATGCACCCAGCTCCACCGAGTACTTAGCCAACTTCCCGGACGCTTTCGGCTTGTTGAGGATCTGCTTTATTGGTTGGTCCGTGATTACCTTTATAGGGTGTGCTTCGAAGTATCTCCGAAGCCTTCTTGACATGTGCAACGCATACGTGCTAGTTTCTCGATCGGGCGTAGTTCCTCTCGGCCGTTGAGTGTTCGACTTACATAACGGACTGGTAATTGTCTTCCCTTTCTTTCTGTGAGGAGAACCGCGCTGACCGCTTCCTCCGCGGCCGCTAGATACACGTCATGTTTCCTTTGTCGTTGGTGTTGTTAGTGAGGGAAGATCCGTTATCAACTTTTTCATCTCTTGGAATGCCGACTCTGCCTCTTCCGTCCAACGATACTCCTCCTTATTCTCCTTAGTGATGTTCTTGAGTGTTTCAAAGAATGGTAAGGATCTTTCTACCGAACGAGCCAAGAAACGATTGAGTGCCGCCAATTTGCCGCCGAGGCTCTGCATTTCTTTGAGGGTCTTCGGCGATTGCATGTCCATTATTGCCTTCGTCTTCTTTGGGTTTGCCCTAATTCCTTCTGAAGTTACCATATACCCTAGGAATTTTCCTTCCTCCATTCCGAAGGAGCATTTTTTAGGATTTAACTTCATGTTGATTTTTCGAAGGTTAACGAATGTCTCCGCTATGTCCGCTAGCATTCCCTGCTCTTCCCTGCTCTTGATGACCATGTCGTCCACATATGCCTCAAGGTTCCTCCCTATCTGTGATTGAAAAGCGGAGTCTATCATCCGTTGATAGGTGGCTCCGGCATTCTTCAAGCCGAATGGCATCTTGGTGTAACAGTAGGTTCCTTGCTCAGTGTAGAACGCCGTTTTTTCTTCGTCTTCCCTTGCCATCTGCACCTGGTGATACCCTTTATAAGCATCCAAGAAACATTTGTATTTATACCCCATAACCGACTCGATCTTCCAGTTGATCTCCGGTAAGGGGTAATAGTCTTTTGGACAGGCGGAATTGATGTTCTTGAAGTCAATACACATACGCCAGCTTCCATCACACTTCTTTACCAGAACAGGGTTGGATATCCGGTCAGGGTATTTCACCGGCCTGACAATGCCAGCCTTGACCCATTCTTCTACTTCCTTTGTGATCGCCTGCTCCGATCCGCCGCCAACATTCGGCGTTTTGACATACCGGATCTATTGAAGGGTTGGCATTCGAGTGTGCTCAATGATCCCTCGGGGACTCTGTCATATCCGCTGGCTCCCATGCGAATATGTAGAGGTTCCTTTGTAACAGTTCTTTGAGGCGCTTCGCCCTCAACCGATAGCGTACCTCCTATCGTTATTGCTTGTTCGGGGAAGGCTGGGTTGATCGCCACTTCCTCCGTTAGACCCACCTCTCCTGTGCCTGTTTCCTCCTTATCTTGCTTCGGAGCAGTAGTCTGCAATCTTTCCAATCTCATACATTCTGAAATGATGACGGAGCGAGTGACCAACGTGGCAATTCCTTGAGGGGTTGGGAATTTTATCATGGAATGGACCGTAGAAGGTATGGCTCGCAGGATCTTCAATCCGGTCCTTCCTAAGATAACATTATATAGTGACGGTGCCCGAATGACCGTGAACTTCATCCTGACCTTCCTGTACAACCCCTCATCCCCGAATGATACATCTAATTCGATTTTCCCCAGTGGGCGAGTCACCTGTCCGGCAAATCCTAACAGATCTGTCTGCGTTTGTTTCATTCGAGCCCTTACTTCCGGAGGCAAGTTGTTGAAATAGTGTTCGAACATTACCTCCACCGAAGCTCCTTCATCTACAAAGACTCTCTTGACTAGGTATCCTTCCATTGTGGCTTCGACTATGAGAGGGTCGTCCGATACGCCCCCATCGGGGAGAGGAGGGAATGTTATGGGGACATTCATCCATCTTTCCCCTTGTTCCGACGACTTCCTCTTCCTTCGTTCGGGCCGGGTTCGGATCATGTTGATGACCTTGTCTTTGGCTCCTGCGTCATGCTTTGGGGTTTCTCTACTTCCCTTCTGTCTGAGATCCTTGACCAGATGATTCAGTTTTCCCGACTCCAATGCCAGTTCTAATTGCCTCTTGAGTGATAACAGTCATTCGTGTAATGCCCTTTTTCTCCATGATAATCGCAGTACTTGTCTTGGTTTTCCCTGCGGGGTGGATCGCGCATCGGTTTCGGAGGAGGCAGCGTACTGGTGTTCTGTGGCTAAAATTTCCTTCGGAGGTTTGGTGAGCGAGTCCAAGGTTAGGCGGGGATTGCTTCGATTCAAGTGATCGCCGCGATGGGGTAAATAGGGCGCTGACCGATCACCGTGACGGTGTGTGCTACCCCTATCCTTCCATGAGTAGGTGTAACGTCCCTCATTCCTCCTGTCCCCTCCATAGTGGTTCCTGGTGGCTCTTTCATCCTTCCGGAATGGTCCAGTTGAGGCTCTTCTTGTCGTATCATAATGCTCTCCTCGGGGCAGTTCAGTGGGCGAGGCGCTTCGATCTCACAAAGTCGTCGACCCTAGTCATCATCGCTTCTACGGTTTTAGGGATCGTATCGGCGAACCGCTTGGCTAGCTCGGGGCATTTACACCCGTCCATGAACGAAGAGATTCTCATTATCTCCGGAGCTCCTTGTATGAATCCTGTCTCTGTGGTCCACCTTTCTTTGAATTCTAAGGCACTCGTTAGCCTTCCTCACTATTTTGGTGATCTCGGTAGGGTCTTTGACACAAGCTTTGTGCAAGGAGAAGCGAGTCTCAAACTGGTCCCTGAAAGCTGCCCATTCGTCTATGCTCCCCGGTGAGAGTCCATCAAACCATCCCCGCCTTTCCGTCCCAAAGTTTGCTGAAACATTCGGCACCACACGGGCATTGGCCATTCTCCATGCCCTGCGGCCCCTGTGAACCTGTTGAGATGATCTTGAGGATCCGTTGACCCGTCGTATAACTTGATGTGGGTGGGCATCTTGTGTTCCGGAGCAGAGAACTCGATGATTCGCCTACTGAATGGAGATTTCGAGACTTCCTTGAAGGGCTTTGCAAGGTCTTCGTCTTTCACTTTACTCCCCGTGACTATTTCTTTCTTCTTATCCGTCGGCTCGTCCTTGTCAAGAGTCGCTTCATCTTCAAAATCCAATCGTATTGGCTCAATAGTGTCCCTCCGGCTGTTGTGCTCTTTTATCATAGACTTGAGAGCTGTTACATACCCTTCTAACTGCTCTCTCGTCAATGGTGTGGAACTTCCTTCTACCCTTCCGGAAGCTTCAGGTGGCGTCGAACCCGTCATTCTATAGCTCTAGTAGATTGAATGCGGGTCCCACGGATGGCGCCAATGTCGAAGTATTTTTTTGTGGGTTGTCGCAGTTATCTTTCAGCCTTAGGGATAAGCCTTCTAGATACCTGCTAAGATGAACAACGCGTTAGTCTCGCCCCGGGTGTTATCCCAGGACCCGACTCCGGCGTAAGAGTAAGTATGTGTTTTACCGAAAGGTATAGTATAAGTGTGTGTGAGAAAAATGATACCTTTGTCTCCAACTACTGTATGCGTATTTATACTACTTGGTGTCACTATCTGGTCCCTGAGACCGTTGTACTTTGTGGGACCACTGGTGTTATCGGGACCGACACTGTCCCCCACGTCTCTGGTGTACTTTCAGACATTCAGGAGAATGAGACGAATTGTGTCCAGGCAAGGTGCCAAAGGTACTGTCAGGTCAACTCTCCCTTCGGCGGTAGCATGCCGGAGTGTCTATCGGAGAACCTTTCGGTGGTGTTCCAGGTCTTTCGGTCGTTAACCGAAGGACCATATACGTCGTCAATAGCAGTAATCATAGTAATACGCTGTATGTTATTACCTTCTATACGCATTCATGTGATATGTTAGCCACCCCTTTGTTTAGGGCGGAGCTAAAGCTTGGCCACCTGTGGCACGTGCCACATATGGTTTGGCCAAATGAAATGGACATATCTTGTAACGTGTCAGTTTGTATGCAGTAAAGTTTCAACTGTCAAGTATTATCACAGATGATGATGTGACATTTTTTAATTATGGGCCCCCTGCTCTGAATTGAAGCTAAGAGCAAGGGGTACGGGGTTCTTCACTTCTCGTCGTTGCAAACGTGGCAACTCGCCACTTCTCTTCATCCCTCGCCACCATACCATTGTGGCTCGCCACAATGGTTTTCGCCACTCCAACGACGAAGAAAACGACAGAAACCAAATACTACCGTTTGATTTCAAACGGATACTTTTTCTTTTCAAAATAATTGACTTTTCAAATATAAACCACCATCAATTTCAACTCTATATAAACCACCATTTACACAAAAAAAAATTCACATTTCACAAACACAATTCAATTTCAAAATTCACATTCTCTTTACGCAACAAATGGCTTGTCGTCTCCCTCATTCTGTTACTGATATGCGAACGTACGTTCAAAATCAATGCGAGAACGATGATGAGGCTAGAAAAGAGGCTATTATATATGTCATCCAATTCTTTGAGGACAAAAGGAATGAGAAGCTGCGGATGAGAGACAGCTACAAGACTTGCAACGACATCAGCACTGAACGAAAATGTGTTATCGAGAAATTTCTGAAGGAGGAAGCACGCAGAGATGACGAACTTATTGACAAGTTGTGGAAGTGTGTTCAACGGATAACGAACAACATCACCACCAAAGTCAATTGGAGCTATCGGGTGAACAAAGATGATGATCCAGGAGTCTCCGGTGAGGGATCTCCGGTAGACGAGGAAGCTTTGTCTCGCCTCGAGGATTATATACCCTCCGCGTTTGATCCTGCGGACGAGGAGTTTTCAGATTAGGATTTAAAATTTATGTATTTTTCGTATGGTTTATTTTATTACCGTATTTTTTTTTCGTATGTTTTTTTTGATTTTGCGTATTGTAGTTGTATTTTTATTTTAATTGAATGAAATGAATTTAATTATGTTTGGAAAATATGAAAAATAAATAAAATGAAGGTGGGTGGGGCCAAATGAAGAGAAGTGAGTAAGTTGTGATTGGAGGGTATTTTTTTGTTAGTGTGTTGAAGTGATGTGGAGGTGAGGTGGCATATGTGGGGCCCAAGTGAAGAGAAGTGGGCAAGTTGCCACACCCATTGCTCTAAGTGACCCTTTGCAATCTTTTTGGTCCCCTAGTTTAGATATTTCTTTGTTCTTGTATAAGGTTATTTAGCTTGGTTATGTTTTGTAATTTCGTCATTGTTGGCTTGTATTCTGTGTTTTCTTGATCGGGCTCCTTTCTTTTTAATTGAGGTGTTTGGAAAGGAAGAATGCCGTTTGTTTGTATCGTTTTCTTGTGTGTTTAAAGATATACATTTAATTACTTGACATACAAAATCCATTAGTAAACCAAGGCACCAAGCCCGCTTAATTTGATTTGATTCCTGTTGCCTTTTAAAAATAGAAGCAGAAGCAAAATTGATATTGACTTGACCGCACAAGAAAGGGTAATTTGTTGTAGGATGATCAAGATAATTATGTTAACTTCTATATGATTTATTTACTATTCTACATTTAATTTTATAAGAGTAAATTGCATTTTTGGTCCCTAAGGTTTAGCCAAATTGCAGGTTTAGTCCCTAAGGTTTCGAAAATGCAACGGTGGTCCTCATTTTGAAACATTTGCTGCATGTTTGGTCCCTGATCAATATCAAATGACAAAAATACCCCTGTCTTCTTTTGTTTCTATTTTCTTTTCATATTTCTTACATAAATGGTCCATGTCTTGTGCTAGGTTTTACAAAATTCGTCCCGATTTTTTTTTTTTTTTTAATATTTTTTTTTATAGAATTATTAATACGTTTTTTATACGTTTTCGTCTGTTTTTTTACATTTTCGTTCTTCTTTTACGTTTTCGTTTGTTTTTTTACGTTCATGTTCGTCTTTTACGTTTTCGTCCGTTTTAACGTTTTACGTTTACGTCCGTTTTTTTACTTTTTCTGCCGGTTTTCACGTTTTCGCCCGTTTTTCACGTTTTCAAACGGTTTTTTACATTTTCGTCCGTTTTTTACGTTTTCGACTGTATTTTTTACGTTTTCGTCCATTTTTTTAGGTTTTCAACAGTTTTTTACGTTTTCGTCTGTTTTTTCCCGTTTTCGTCCATTTTTTAACGTTTTACCCCTTTTGTTTTACATTTTTTTTCCGCTTTTTACGTTTTCATTCGTTTTTATGTTTTAGTCTATTTTTTACGTTTTAGTCCATTTTTTACGTTTTCGTTTGATTTTTACTTTTTGTTCATTTTTTTATGTTTTCAACCGTTATTTTTACGTTTACGTTTTCATCGATTTTTACATTTTCGAAAACATAAAAACGGAAAAAAACGGACTAAAACGTAAAAAAGATGAAAAAGTAAAAAAATAGACGAAAAAATAATAAACAGACGAAAACATAAAAAAAGGGTCGAAAACGTAAAAAAACGGATGAAAACATAAAAAAGTGACGAAACGGTTAAAAATGGGTGAAAACGTAAAAAAACAGACGAAACGTAAAAAAACAAGAGCGTAAAAGAAAGAGACGAAAACAAAAAAAAAGGCTGAAAATGCAAAGCAACTGACGAAAACGTAAAAGAACAAAGAACAGACGAAAACGTAAAAAAACGGACGAAAAGATAAAAAAAAAAGTTGAAAACGTGAAAAGAACGAACGAAAACGTAAAAAATGACGAAAACGTAAAAGACAGTTGAAAACGTAAAAAACGAACGAAAACGTACAAACCCGTACAAAAACGTAAAACAGACAAAAATGTAAAAAACAGAAGAAAACTTAAATAAACGGTTGAAAACAACGGACAAAAACGTAAAAAACCGAATGAAAACGTAAAAAAATTGACGAAAACATAAAAAACAACCGAAAACGTAATAAAACAGTTGAAAATATAAGAAAACGGACAAAAACAAAAAAAACGGACAAAAACGTAAAAATCCGAACAAAAACGTAAAGAAACGAATATATTTTGGACTTTTCTCTTCGAATTTAAAAAAAAAATATGTAAAAAAAATTGATTTTTTTTTTGAATATCTTTAACATTTTTTGAATATTTTTCGAATATTTTTGAATGAAAAACATAATACTAATTGTAATAGTTAATTTTTAAATAATAAAAAATAAAATAATAAAATAAATCAGGACTAAATTTATAAACCTGGCACAACACAGGGACCATTTATGTTAAAAATCTTAAAAGAAAATAGAAAAAGAGGAAGACAGGGGTGTTTTAGTCATTTGATGTTGATCAGGGACCAAACGTGCAGTAAAAGTTTCAAAATGAGGACCACCATTGCTTTTTCGAAACCTTAAGGACTCAACCTGCAATTTGGCCAAACCTTAGGGACCAAAAATGCAATTTACTCATTTTATAAAGTTAAAACTTGGGGTAAATTTTTTTTGTGCCACACATGTTTGGTATTTCTAGATCTGCCACTGCCTTTGTAGGTTCTCTTAACACAATTGGATCACACCAAAGGAAGCGATCACCTTAGCCTGCATCTTTGCCAACCCCTACATCTCTTTGTTCATGGTTATATAAACTTATAGTTGTAATTTTAGAAAAGATGTTATCAGATTTTTTATACTGCATTACTTTTCGTCTTGGATAGATTACCTTAATAGTTTGATTTGGTGTTTTCGGGTTTGGATTTTTTTGACGTATTGCTTTATGTTTTCATCTGTTAGCTTGTTTTTTGCATCTAGTTTTGTCCTTTACAAATACTTAGGCATGAGGGAATGGTTTTGCAACATTAACAAATTATAAACTGCCATATTTCTTTTAATCCAAACACTATCTGATGTTTTAAGTGACAATATGGTTTGAGTTTTCCTTGTACAGTATTTTGCTAATACTGTAAGAATTACATTAATGAATCTTTCAAGAGGGATTATTAAATGATAGTTGGATACCCGCGCACAGCAGCGGCGATAAATATAGTTACATAATAAATATATTAAATGAATTGCTAACCCAACTCTCCCGCAATTCCCTACCCGTTTAGTGAATTCATTTCACAACACTCCAAATGTATATTTGTTAGTTGTATGTGTTTGTTTTGGTTTTTCGTATCTTTCCCGTGACATCATTATTCCCGCATATAAAAATACTTTCACAATCTCTTACCCGTCAAACACTCTTCTAAAAGTAAATGATTTTGATACATCAAGTTTGTATTGATTGAAAAAAATGTTAAAGTTATAAAAATTTGAATCAAAATAAAATAAACATACTAAAAATGTAAAAACTAAAAATTCATAAAAATATATAAAAATGGATATTGAATTAAAGAGCACAAAATTTTAAAAAATATGATGAAATTAGATCATAAAAAAATTAAACGAATAAAAAGATATTTAAATTTAAAAATAAAATTGATTAATTAGTTAAGAAGTGACACGTGTCACCCTATTATTGGAGCTCCTTATTTTAGTTTGTTAGAGCTCCTCCCTTTTTGTTATTTTTTAGTTAGAGAAGTGACACATGTCACTCAATGATTGGAAAGTAGTATAGATATATATAAGAAACTTATTTTCCAACGAAAATGGTTTGGAGGCCTAAATGTGTGCCTAATTTTAGGCCTAAAGGGATGTGGAAGTGTTTTATTGGTTTGTGATGTAGCGGGCTCATCTACTGTCACCAATAGAATGATGCCACATAAGATTAGGCATATAATTAGTCACATGAATTAGGCATGCCAATCAATGCTCATTTTCCAAAAGGCAAAAACACTTACAAGTGATTCCAAATGGCCTTAAACACTATTTACCAAATGTTTGACTATTACAGACCTTTGTATGTCCATTCAGAGACCATATATACCTTCTGATGTAAAGGGACAGAAGTTGAAAAGGAAAGCCAAATTAAGTATGGGCTATTTGGCTAAGCCATAAAGTTACGGAGTACTTCTTTACATCAAGAGGGTTTGTTATTATGGTCAACAGAAATCAACCATGAAAAAGCTATGAACCATAAACCCTCTTGCAAAATGAACCAAAAGCCACTGTACTCATTTTGGCAGAGAGAAAAGAACCGAGCTTTGAGATCTTCAAACGAATTGCTTTAGACTGAAGCGCAGATTCTTTACTACATCCTTCATTGTCATGGCTAAATCCTTATCCATCTGCGTAAAATATGATCCGGGTTTGATTAAATTCACATTATGAAAGCAAAGAGTGTGACCCGTTGGTACTAAAAAGTCAAACTTTACCTGAGCAATAACGGTGATATGAAGCGCAGAATTGGCAAAGATGATGGCTGTGCTGTTAATCACAGATAGGTTGAGCTTCTCTATCTCAGCTAGTGTTTTTTCTACAATACCAGCCTTTTTTACACAATACACTCTTACTAGGACATCCTTGCCAGAAAACCGTGCTTCAATTTCAGGTAGTTGGTTTGAAAGACATGGCGATTTCTCATCTGATGACGAATTGTCAAAATCATCAGCCACCATCTCCAATCTTACAGATTTCCTGTTTGTCTCCGGGGTCTGCTCCTCAAGTGTTCTCACCTTTTCTTGGAGGGTTTTCATGTATTCAATTGCATCTCCGAGAACAGAAGCCTTATCCAACTATCATATGTAACGTGTAAATTGTAAGAAAATACTTACTCTATCTAAGAAAAATTGGATTTTTTTCTCTTAATTGAATGTCTTAAAAGTTTAAAGCCCTTCATATGTTATGAAAAACAAAAGAACCTAACAAAACCAGGACGAAGAAACAGGAAACCTCAATTTTAAAATTTGCACAAATGCTCTATTTACGTTGAGAACTTCCATTTTTTATTGCATTTGGTAATTAGGCGGTTATTGCAATTATGTTATAAAAGCGATAATGTCATATGGAATAATTATAATCAGTTGTAATGAAACGAGCTGCATAACTGCATAAGATAGTATGATACTATCCGATGCCAAAGAGTAAATTTAAACTAGAAAAAGGGACTAGTCTTTACCTTTTTGAGGTTTGGGAGTAGAGCCGAGAGAGCAATGAACCTCTGGCTAAGTATCTCTCTCCTTTTTCTCTCAGCCAATATATGATCTTGATATGGACTAATTCTACTTCTGTCGCTTGTGGGTACCACTTTTGCACCACTACTGTCACCGTGACAACCTTCCGTAAAGCCATAATAGTTTTGCTTGCCAGAACCGGGCGATGGTATGCTATTGTAAGAAGAAGAAGCAAAAGCTTCATCTTTAGGCTTCACAAGGGTCCCTCGATTCAAAATACCAAAATCACTTCCATGTATCAAATTCTGATTCATGCTGTGAGTTTTGAGTTCCTTACGGGTTCGTGGAGATGGCTCCATAACAGGTTTATAGTACTCGAACAAAGGCACGTCAGCATTAACGCGATGCATGTTCTCTCCAACCGCAACTATTGAACTAAGTTGATCATCAATGGAGTTGACAGGCCAATGAAAACTAAAACCCGAATCTTCCATTCTAACAAATTGCGACGAAAAAGCACCAATCCACTTCTATGAAAATTTTTCTAAGAAATATTTTTAAGCTAAAACTGAACTAGCATAAAAGATTGAAGCTTTATAAGAAACTTATATATGAACACAAATATAAAAAACAATATTCCTTGTACCTAAATGACCACCAGCACGTTTGCACGAAATATTAAAATAAATATGTGATAATTATTAGTAGGAAATAAGAAGATTTGATTCGAATGTTGGTCGTTAGAGACTCATATTAGCGACGGTCCAAGACAAAGAAGTGGTGACAGGGTGTGTGGTAAGTAAGCAACCAACAATGTTTCCCAACCTACACTCGTTATCCTCCACAATTGCCGGGAGTTTCCACTTTGTCTTGTTGCTTAAACATGCTATGGTTTGAGCAACTTCGCATAATGGACTACTCACATCCATCTCAAATTAATATTAATAAAGTATATGAGACAAGTATCCGTGCATAGTAATTGAAATTTTTTAGCATCAAATAACTATAATTGCGATATTGTGGTAAGTGTTTCGTGTAACGTTTAAACATAAAACGTGAAAATATCAAAATGTAATTGCAAAAGGTTGTAACATGCGATAATTCAACTCAAACAGTAATTCTTAACATGTATCAAAGAACATATAAAAACATTTAGTGAAACTGAAAATAAAATGTTACATAAATTATGAGATAACTAACGATGCACATTAGTCGTCACATAAAACTTTTTGTTGGTACATGACATTTGAGGTGTAGACTCATTGACTGGCTTCACTAATACCTTTGCTAAATAATTATAACCTGCAACAATATAGATCTGCAAAAAGTAAGAGTTTCTATTCAAATATTGATCAACAACAAATATGTTTACATTTAAGCTTTTATTTTTGCTAACACTAATAAAATAATACAAACTGATCAAGAATTATACAAATGCAATACAACTATAAAGGTTTTTAAAAGAGATAAAATATTAATACAATGAACTAGCATTATTTTAATGATTGCCTAGAAAAAAATTCATTGTGTATCTTTGAAAGCGATTGATATTCCGGGTTTTCAAACGTTTCATGGCATTTCTTAAATGCTACTTCCATCTGGAAAAAAAAAACAAAAAACAAGAAAAATAAATTGTGAAAAACTAGAAAGGGGGGGGGGGGGGGTTGAATAGTTTTACCGATTATAACTCCGTTTTAAACTATTTAGATCGACTTATGTCAATCTATTTGATATGTGTGTTGGATAATGATAGATAAGCATATAAGTAAGTAATGCAAAGATAAAGAGTAAAGAAACACAAAACCACGACACGAGTATTTATAGTGGTTCGGCTACAAGGACACCTTCCTTCCCCTACTCCACTCCCCGAGTACCCCACTCGAGAGTTTGTAAGCACTACACAACACAAACTCCTTAATGTGGCGGAGAAGCCTTCACAACGTCGCCTACTTTTTATCCGGTACAAGGCTAGACACCGAGTTCTTCCACGAGGTAGAACCAAACCTATCACAATGTCGCCTACACTTTATCCGGTACAAGGCTAGATATCGAGTTCCATTACATAGGAGGAACTACTACCCAACACTACACCACAACACAACTATCCCAAAGGAGACCCACTCCTTGTTACAACACTAGAATGATATCAATATTCTTTAACCCAAACTATCTATCTTGTACATCGATGCACCATATCGAATGTACACCCTTGGCACCTTTCACTAATGCCTTCAACACGACCCTTCGGCACCTTTCACTAATGCCTTCAACACAACACTTCTATGGAGGGAGGAAAGAACTATCAACAAGATACACTCCAATGGTCTTGATAATGAAGAAGCTTAGAAACTCATGACCTTGAGCTTGCAAGTCTTCAAGAGATGGTGATCTCGCCTTTAAGAGGAACCTAGAGAATCACACAAACATAAAACTACATAGAATGATCCTTTGGATATGAGGTTAGAGATGTTAGAATACTGGGAGAAAGTATATCTGAAATGGTAGTAAGCAATAGAGAAATGGCCCACTATTTTTAGACAAAAACTTGTCGGCTGTCCCACGGTTCCCACGGATCCCTCCCCAGAAGGATCCAGCTAGTGCAAACCTAGGGATCCGGCTACTGGGTCAGTTTAGTCTGGATTTCGGGTTTCAAACCGGGTTATGGGTTATGAACCATGGGTTATGGGTAATGGATTATGGATACCCAACAAGATGCAATGTATCTAGAAATTGGGTTATGGATCTTGGGTCATGGGTCATGGACTTTGGGTCATGGATCATGGATAATACCCAGCATGACTTCATGCATGATTTCATGCAATGGGTCATGGGTTATGGATCATGCTCCATGGATATGGGTTATGGACTTTGGTTTTTACCCAACAACATTCATTGTACCTAGTCAATGGATCATGGGTCATGGACTTTGGTTTTACCCATTACTTTACCTATTACAATATATATACAAAGTATATATGTACATTTCTATATTATGTAAACACTAGTTGTTATACATATGCATTTCTATAAGATGTAAACAACATTACTTGTTTAGTGTTTATATAAAAATGTCTTTGGTTTTATATAGCTTATTTACTAAACATGTTTTGATATAGTTTTGATATGTTTAGTAAAAGTGTGTTAGTAAACTATTGGCTCAAACCTTTTACGTATTTTATTTGTTTCGTTAAAATGATTTTACGTTTGTTATCGACAAAACATTAGAAGATCGTAAAATATAAATAAACGTTTTTATGGTTTATTTGTATTAAGTTTTCAAGAACCAAGTTATTTGCAAATATTAATATTTGGTGAAACAAGCATTTATTCTCCCCCAAAAGTGTTTTCAAAACAAGTAAAGTAGGAGTAATGAACTCACCTCAATATGAAGAAACGCAAGAAACATACATGTCACAACTGACATCAGGGAACACAACAGTATCGAAAGTACAGGTACAATGGTGCAACATCGGCACAACCTAATAGGAATATGCTATCTCAGAATAAATCTAACAAAGCAAAATGAATTTCCGAAAGATAACGTGTTTTAGTTTTCGTGGAATCTTCGTATCGATATCTTATAAAATGTCTAGTGTTGCTTCTTGTAAGAAAAGTTTAGTATCAACGTTTCGTGTGGCGGCAAGAAAAACAAAGACTCGACAGGAAACTCACGCCAAACATAACTCACACTAAAGCATAATGTATATCCCAATACATTATAAGGAATAATCAAGAAATATTGACCAAGACTCAAGAACACACGCTAAGGCAATAAACAAATAAAAGAAATTAAACAAGTAAGGATCAATTAGCAAGTAAGTAATAAGTAAGTAACTGGTAGAGTTTCAGACATTTACCCGGTAATCCCAAATAGGTTTGCTAAGAAATGTATGTTTCACAGAGAAGACATAGGTGTTAATATATTAAGTAATACGGTGTTATATTTAGTAAAACCATACTTTTCGTCTTGTTATCAGGTTTTATATAATAAAATTTTTTGAGAAAATATGTTAAGTACATAACTAAGAGTTTGATATGATTCATTACTCAAAACATGTTTCGATAATAATTAATCCGATTAGATAAGTTTAAATAGATTGAAAGACTGAAAGTGTTTATTAATAGTTACGTCCCATGTATATTTAGTCCGATCAATAACCGATAATTAGTCCAATTACCCAATATACGTCTAATAATTGTCCAAACGATATCAATCCGTTATATGTCCAATGATCGACAAATCATAGTCCAAGTTCAATTCCCGGAAACGTACTAATAACATGAAATCAAAATATGTTAGTTCAAGGTTTTACTAATCGTAAGTATTATTATGAATTTAACTAACCTAACAAAATAAGCATTACCCTTAGATTAGACCTAATGGGCTCGACCCACTATCGAGAACCAAACGCAACCTTGTATACCAGCTGGGCTTGTGGTCCATCAATTCCAAAAAAACGCTCCTATTTGGTCTCAAGGAGTGCCAATATATATAAACAATAACACTTATATAATCCCAAATACAACCACATACTCGTTTATAGGTTGAACCATCCTGCGATTGTTGTTAACTGGATCACGAGAGACACTCTACGTGAGTATTCTTGTGAACCGAGACAAGGTAACACGACCACAACGCAAACAAACACTCACACAGGTACATCTGATGTAGCGAGACCTAAAAGAAACAGCAAATGAACCCAATTTGCACTTCTTTTAACAAAACACAAACAACAATAAACAAAAGAGCTAATCTAGTAGATTTCATATTTAATCGAGACCAAAACATGATTATATTCGTTCCGACACCATAATTTAACCACGGCAGCAACATCACAAAAACCTGGTACACATCCGGGTCTGATCTGACCCGACAATTCGTGCAAAATCTAGAAACCAAACAAACACCACTTTGACTAACATAACCACACGAAACGATTATATGTCCACACAGATAGATTTTCAAAACATGTTTATCTCATTTAAATTCCACGAAAACAAGACTAAAACGATTTAACAAACGGTTATTTGATAATAAAAATACTAGTGTGATTCATCTTACCCAGAAGATGGCGAGAGGAAAGAAAATAAGATGGAGATAGTGGCGAGGAAGGAAAAGCACGAAACGACCCTAGTCACGACTCCAGCGTGACCTTCACATTAACTGTGACAAATCGTAATTTCAGGTCATTTCTCAAATTTACTATTTATCTCGGGAATTTACTATTCATCGTTTTTGAAGTCAGTTTGCGACTTTGAGAGGCTATTTTAAAATTTTACTATTCAAAAAACACTATTCATTCCCGGAGAAACATCACTATTCATGATTCACTATTCATCATTTTTCGTAAACTAGGTTTACGAGTATCAAATTCGCGTAACCGTAAGGGTTAAGCTGCGTATTCATGGAACATCATTGAGAACATTACATATAGACTAGAGTTAGTCTACATATCATCAGTAACATTATCTTCATATTAGTTCATGCATGGGTTTGCATATTTCATTAATGTATATTTATTTATTAAATAAACGCTATCGCACGATCATTTATTTTGAATAATTGATCCGACACTTCCGACAATTGTCCTGATATATTTTTATACTCATTTTAAGACTATAAAAATTATATTATTAGTTTACCTGATGTTTTGGATTTATTTTGGTATATAAATTGTTATATATATATATATTTACGACGGTTTTCGTAAATTCTATTCAATAATTATTTATTCACTCAATACTTGCGAGAAATGTATTTTTATAATTTTTATGACCTCGATATATTTTATTTTGTTCCATTAAAATCAATTTCTAGTTAACGCTACGCTAAATAATTAATTACATGTACAAAATATACATTATACTTAACTTTAATTACATTTAACTATCAAAAATACACCACCTATTTTCCTATTATGCCCTTGCCGCCCCCCCCCCCCCCTTAGTCATCCATTTTATTAAAAATCTTGACTAGATATGTACACATACTCATTCTTTTGGCTAGATATTTATAAGATACTAATAATATACTAATCAAGAATACATACAACACATACTAAAAGGTGAAAAAAAAAGCTAAAAACCCTCTCCTTCCTTTGTTAATGATCGGCCAAGCAAGAACAAGAGGAAGAAACCAAATATTTTCCAAGATCAAGTGTTAATCAAACTCTAGTATACTTCTATATTAGGTTTTGAAATAAAAACCAAGAAGTTATTAAGCACCTTGTTACTTTAAACATCATCATACTACTAGTAAGCTTCTCATAATTTTTACTACTCTTTCATAATCATACTTGATCTATTTTATCATTCTAGTACAAAAATAAGCAAGTATTATATGTATTCATACCACTTTTTACTTGTTTTTCTACTTATAATGAGTTTTAACTATCCTATAATTATTCCCATAAACTCTATCATTTTTGGAGAAGGTTAGGACCCCATGACACCCTAGGAAGGTGTATGGTAGGTTTAGAATAGTTTTGGTGTTGTTTGGAAAGGGTTAGAACAAGTTCTACACTATAAAAATCATTATCGACAACATGAAATTTAGGTCTGTCCATTTTTATAAAATCTGGAAACTTCAGTAAGTAGTGGAGTATTTTTGGTTTATATTTTCAGAAAATAGACTTTAAAACGAAACCGTGGTCGCTTGAACGGGTTAAAACGGGTTTATAACGAAAAAGATACGTTAATTTCAAGTATAGCGACGAAAACTAATTTTCTGAAATAATGTAAGCTGTCAAGGGATTTTTAAGGGGAAAACCGAGTTTTTAAACATAATCTAAATGAGTTTATTTATCAAAAATATATTAGTATACATTAACACGAAACCGAGGATATATAAATCGTAGAAAACGGACCTATAACGCTCGAGATATACGTATTTGAATTACGACGTATCACAACTATTTTTTTTCAACACTAACACTTTATATATTCACTATTTTGCGACTAAGCTTCGCAAGGTTACTTAGTCATTTTTATGAATTGTCAAAGTATATTGTTTTACGACGAAAAACTATAAATTCTTGTTCTATTTCTAAACGATTATCATGGGATGTTGTTTCAACATATATAAGCGTAAAGTATTTTATAACTTGATAATACGTTATAAACTTATTTTTTGACAATAAACTTTATTTTCAAATGCACAAGTGGTATGAATATCATATGAGTTTGCATGCACAACATTAAATCATGACTTATATTATATCATATCATTCATAATAGGTTGTAGTTAGAGATTGCGCCTCATTTCAGTGTATCCACTTTTGCCATCATAATCATTGTATCAAGTGAGTTTTCATAGCCCCGTTTTATTCAAGTTTATAATTCATTTCAAACCTACGGGGGAGAATACATTGCACATCATTTTATTACGAGCCCAAGTATATCAAATTCATTTACATTGCTTAAGTTACCGCATTGCCATATTGATGTCCCCATTTCTTTATCATGAACCGTTAATTACGGAGTAAGCGAGAGTGAGTGAATAGATCTATTGAGGGTGACCCTTCCATCCGGGTTGGTAGTTCCAACTGGTCAAACGGATGCATTTCATTTAATATCAGAATGAGAGTTGTTTGGCAAACACTCTGTTGGGGCGAACATCATAATCAGTCTAGCTTCGGTGTCATGAGCTTATAGCAATTGTATAATTTTTATGTGACATTTTTGTCATACATGACTTATACTTGTGGTAGTCGTATAAAACATTTTCATAAACCTGTGATATCTCACCAACATTATTGTTAACCGTTTTAGCAATGTATTTTCAGGTATCTAAGGCATATACTTCATGGCATGCATAAGGACCTATCATAGAGTCGCGGTGACGACGCGTCTCATGTGACACACGGTAAATTTTCACTCATAATTAAATAATAAATGGTAATTTATTATTACTAAACCTAGTCATTAAGCATGCATAAGCTTTGCCTGATCATTTGAGTAGATAACTCGCATACTGTAGACTATTGCATCACTTTTGCATTCATTTCATTTTATGAATATTTCATTTTTGTCTTATGATTAAATTTGTAAGATGAGAGGTTATCTCGTTTTCCCTAGTGACCGACACTGCACGTGTACCGACACTATGATAAGGGCAAATAAAACAAATGATAAATTCCCGTAATGGAAAATATTACAAAGATAATAATATTTCCGACACGTATCTATAAGATACTACATTATAACTGTTATCAAACAATAATACTTCAGTCACGGCGTTAATACCGCGGGATACAAAATACTTAACATACTTTCTCTTAAATGAATGACCCTTATATATCTACAAGTATATTAATGCAAAATGTATATTATACCTAAACTTAAAGTATAACTAAAAACTCTCTTTTATAAAAATAGAGATAACTCTCATTTGTGTCATCTTCCCACACGAGAAATACATATAGAGAGAGAGATGAACACAAAAAGCAGTAAAAGAAAGAAAGAAGTCTTCTTCTTCCCTAGGCCTGCACCTCCTGTAGGTCGAATCTCCCAAACAAGAAATCCAACACCCTTCTTTCATCATCTCCACTTCTCCCTCATCAAAACCATGAATCTTTTTGTCTCTCAAACCCACCCCTTTGAGGCATTGACTACCATTCGAATAGGTACAAAGAGCTTCAAGACAAAGCCACCAAGGAGAAGCATATATCACTATCAATCCACATAGAGTCAAAGCTCAAGACTACCTAGGTTCCAGAAGTTAGCTAATTTTGGCTTCAGACCAAGACCTCAAGATGGAAAGAAGAGTCCAAGCACTCCAAAGACACCTCTCCAAATAGTGGTGAAGGTAGGAGGCGCCAATTCAGTTTCTTCATCACTTGTACCAAAAATTAGGGTTTGAAGAAGTTAGGGTTTTCTAAAATTGATTTGGGGCTTTTGAAATTCAAGGTTGGTATCCACCAATTCTAGCATCAATTCGTCTAAATCAAGAAGGATTCGAGGTCAATCGGCACCTTCTCGTTTGGCTTGTATTCCACCTCCCTCCAAAAACTTGTAAGGGTAACATGTTTATTATGTCTTTAAAATTTATCTTGTTATGTATTGGAAGTTGGGTCGTGTATGACCCGTATTGACTTTCATGTTTTTAGAATTTAAAATCAATGGTAATATAAAGTTATGTTTGTTAAATCTTATTCGATCATACACATTTTGTTTGTGATACTTGAGAAATTTTGGGTTGATAATCAAATGAGTAATTGGTAGTGTTAGGATTTGTCTTTGTCACTAGTGTTGTTAATCCATCTTTGTCGAGAATATGAAACCAAGTGTTTGGAAAAACTAAGTTTTATAAACATTAGTATTGAGTCTAGAGAAATGATGTTAAATTTTGGTAACTCGTGTTGATTCATGTGTACGAAATCCGGCAAGCCATATTGGCATCATCCCATGGTGTTAAGTTGTTGTCTAAATCATCTAGGAACCCACTATGATACTCGTGGTCTTTTCCCAGTATATCCGGGTGGTTAAATTCGTGTCAATAAAAATCATAGGCCGAAGAAACATACACCATGTCATAATCTTGTTCTAGTTTGAGAAACCGATTGTTAGTCATCAAGACACCCTACGTGTTGAATTTCTAACTAGGAGCCTTGTGTTGATATTGTTGTGTCTGCCTAAGAATGGAACCGAGTTGAGTAGTACTCAACTACCATATGGTTTCGTCACACCTTGCTCGTATTTTCAGTTAAAGGGTTAGTCGAATCTCATTTGAAACAAGTCTCATTCATAGATATTTCCTTTTCGTTAGTTCATTTTCAATAAGTACAAACTTGTCATCTAAATGGAAATGCTTTGAGATTGTGTAAGTGAGTCGACAACCTCGCCATGGTAGTACTATGGTGTTGGAATCAAATGCTCTCTAGTTGAGAGATCTCGGCTTCACAAAGTGGATCATGAACGATCGAGTTTATCTCGAGCCAAGCGCTCACGTTAAGCATAGTAACAAAAGAGGTATGTATTGGCAATAAAATCTGGAAATGAGTAGTGTTTCTAAAAATTTGATTAACACAATCTGTGGTAAAACTTTGTTGGACCAGCCTTTTTCCCTTCGTGTAAATCCCAAATCGGGCCACAGCCCAAGTCATAAGGCCTTGTCTTTCTAAAAGAGTTGTTAGTTAGTTTGGGCCCAGGCACAAACCTGGTACCCTATCGCCAATACCGGGCCACAGCCCATGAGGGTTCGGGGCGTTCGTTTGAGTAGTCTAAGCCAACCCGCAAAAATAAACTCAATGTGTTTAATCGGAAGTCAAACTATAAACCAAACTCATTCCCGCATATTCTCCTTTCCAATTCGTACATATTGTCTTAACGTCAAAAGTCTTAATCCAACGAAAAATGTGTAAAGGTTTGACATAAACAACAAGTGCTTTAAAACATGAATCACTTAATAATGTCTACGTCAACGTTTAACGTCAATATGTAAACAAATGTATGTCAAGTGAATTTCACATTAAGAACTATATATATTAAGAACAAATGAAGATAAATAAATAAAGACCACTATGTCATTTTATCATATATTAAATTGAAAGTCTTCAAATTTAACTCAAGTATTTTCTAAATACACTTAGAAAATAAATCAATTATAATGTAATCCGACAATACCATTTTGTGTCAACTTAAATAAGTATATATACATTTATATACTTACTAGTGGAATATTGTAATCAAACTTCGGATTTTAAAACCATTATAGTGTCAATATGAAAAGTATATATACTTTTGTATACTTACTAGTAAAACCATTTAATCATTTTTACAAACTAAAGCTTTGGTTTTAATACAATTATAAAAACAATTGAACTATTTTAAGTAAGTGATACTTAAAACAATGAATTAAAACATTGCCCTCCTTATCTAGGTCGCGTGTCGGTGCCGCTTCACAACATTCACTAAATCCCACTTTTGGATTGCACATTTGCTAAGGTGAGTTTTCATAGCCCTTCTTTTACTTGATAAACTGTTTTATACATTTTGGGGTGAGAAAATATGCAAAACCTTTTTATGGACCTAAACTATTGCATGATTACTATTACGTGGTTTAGCCTAAGCCCTTATGTCCCTAGAAATGCCCCTTTTTCATGAACCGTCAGTTCCCCATTGGGAAGCGTGAATGTTATAAATAGATCTATTGAGGGTGACTCCTCCGTTCGGTTGGCCATGCTTAGGCCAAGGCGAAACGTATACCATGTCGGAATAGAGTGTTGAGGGACAAAACACTCGCAATGGGCCTATATAATGTATGATATCTTTTAGCATACAGAAACTGTCGTAGTATCGGTTGCATGAACTTAGAGCTAACGTAATATACATTCATCCATATATCATTATATTCGTTGTAATGATTATATGACTTTGATTATGGTCCAAACTTACTATTTTAATTTAAACCTATGAACTCACCAGCTTTTAGCTGACCTTTTTTGCATATTTTCTCAGGTGCTTAATTTGTGATCATGGATGCACGGCAAGAGGCGGTAAATGGTCGTAGTAATATCTAACGAAGTGTTTTTACACATAACGATGTTTTTAAATTGGGACCACTGAACTTATGGGATGTGCCCATTTTATCCAAACAACGTTGTAAGATAATGTTTAAAACTAATTTTATGAAATTAAAACGGAGTATGTATTCCGTTCTTTATTACTTGTGTTGTGATCTCCAATTTAGTAACATTCCCCATAACACGTATGCTTCCGCTAAACAAATTTGGGGGTGTTACAGATTGGCATCAGTGCCTAAGTTATAGAGAACTAGGTACATATAAACCCTAAACTATAACTACTTTTTACAAAAACATCATACTACGACCGTCAGTTGCCACTTGCCTTACTTGCCATTTTACTTAGAGTTCATTTAGACATGATTGCATGGTATATTGTCTATTTATTAATTCACTACCCTATAACTATTATAAGTATATTTTTACATATACTTACACATATACACCGTCTTGTCACAGACCATGTCTTCCCCTCACTCTGGAGCTGGATGCGATGACACAACAGAAGGTTTGTCACTGTGAGCGCATCCCCCCTTCTCAACTCACTCCGACCTGGAAACCCATACGACTAGTGTATCAAGTTCACCGGAGGGTACTACCACACTCCACCTGCTCACTTCAAATCATCACTACTATCAAGACTATATCTACCGGTTCCACTACTCCTACACTCTCACCAAGGCATCAAAGAGATCCACTTCTCGGTTGGGAGATACCGCTAGCAAGAAAATCGTCTCTGCATCATCACCATCGTCTTCGGTACACCACCTCCTAGTGTGTTGAAGTTGGGGAAACCGAAGCGGCCACTGCTAGACCACCAACTCTCGACACAGTTATGGCACGCATAACACATCATGAGGAACAAATAGAAGAGATGTCGGACCATCTGGGAGTATTACCAGAAGAAAGGATTGGAGGCATTGAAGAAGTGGTGGAAGAACTACAAGCGCTTGGCGAAAAACTCAAGGAATGCAACAACGATGTTGGAACAGTATTAGAAGGAACTCGTGAGAAGTTGAACGAAGTAATTGCCCGCCTTGAAGACCACATTGAAATGTGTGCTCTGCAAACTCCAGGAGACACCCAGGGACGTCTCACAGAGATTGAAAGGCGACTGACACGATTGGAGACCGTTACTACAATAGCATTAACTGAGACAGGGTATCTGGAGGGTGTAGTAGAATTTCAAAGACGTACTATGGAAAGTAGGACAAATGAGGCCAACAACAAATTTGCCAGAATGGAGGCCCAGCTCAGAGAGTTGGAAGAGTGGAAGGCAACTCAACAAAGTCAACCCGGGGCAGCACCGGGAAATGCTTAAATTTCATTTTGCATTGTGTTAGACGTTGTGATGAGTGGTTTCAATAAAAACGCTAGTAGTAGTTTTGTTGTATGACAAACTAGAGCGAGTCAACGAACGCATGTTATGTATTGGCCCTATGAGCCAGGAATCTTCTTAGAATGTAATCGAGTTTATGGTGATGAACAGCTATCCATAATAAACAACGTCTTGTGAATTATAACCTCATGTTAAACTCACTCCAACCAATCTCCGTTTTCTTAACATCATCATAATAGACTAAGTCTACGTGATATCCAGTCAATACAACCTAGGAAATACTTGATTGAGAAGTAGTACATGTTGTGACCTTATGGATCTCCACCATGGTCCTCCTACTCATAGAAAACTCATTGTTGTCATTTCTTGTGGTTGAAGGAAAATGTTTCCAGTAAAGCTGAACATGGATACAACCACCATTGAGAAATCTGTTACCGAACGAATTGTTGCAAGGATTGCTAAATATCAAGTCAATCACAACATCAACAACATCAGCCGGGGGAATAGAGAAGAAGTTGTTGGTAAGACGCCTACAACACGAAATTTCTCTTACCAAGAATTCAGGAACTGTAAACCGCCAGCATATGAGGGGACTGAAGGAGCCATAGGTTTGGCAAAATGGCTAGAAAGGATAGAGACAATTTTCCGCGAACAGAGTTGCGCGGACAATTGTAAGGTCAAGTATGCTACTTGCACCTTTTGACACCAAGCCCTCACATCGTGGGATACTTATGTCCAATTAGTGGGAATAGACGCTGCTTACTCACTTCGGTGGGACACCACAAGAAAATAATGATTGCGAATCTCGCTTAAGGAATGAACTGCGAATGATGGAACAAGAGCTCTGTGGACTAACTATGATAGGGAATGACCTCGAAGGATACACCAACCGCTTTCGCGAACTGGCCCAACTATGTCCTGACATGATAGGACATGAGAAAAGGAAACTCGGAGCATACTTTTGTGGATTTTCACCCGAAATTCGGGGGAACGTTGTTGCATTCGCACCTACTATCACTCAAGAAGCTACTGGTGCGACTTCTGAATTGACAGAGTCACTGCCCTAAGGCAAAGCAATGGGGTACTGTGGTAGCAAGAGGAACTGGGTATATTGTTAGAATCGTTGCTCTAGGTTTATTAGACCTTATCTAGGATAATCAATAAGCACAAATAACAATGAACAACAATATGTATGCACAGCGGAATAATCAAACTATCATTGTTATTATTAAGGTTTCTTCGTCATCATCATGTGTTCTACAAAACACATCCACAGCCCTAATCCTAGACGATCAACTCTAAGACGGTTACAATCTAACAGGGATCAATGATCCTTGAGGCTAAACACTATAAGTTGACTACACCAAAACCTTAGGCACCCCACGCCTAGGTTTTCCCACACACACACACCTTTGGTGTTTTACATCTTGACACATATAAACCTAATTCCCTGTATCTCTTTATATAATAAAGATACTAGGGTTACAAATGACTACAAGGGACTAAATAATAAATACTTCTTTGACAAGTAGGTCCCTTGTCTTTCTTTGTCTTCAATAGTCCTTCATCTTTCATGTACTTTGTCTTATCAACTTTAAATATAGTTCCCAACAATCTTCCCCTAGTTGATAATGACAAAACCAAATAAGCACGAACAAATATGTCATGAAAGATAAATGAACTTCCCCTTAAACATGCAATCACCAAGAAGCTTCAAGTTGCAGCTTCCAAATACTTCTTCCCCTTCTTGTCATAATCCAAATAGGAAATGTAAGCAGTAGAAACTTCCCCTTGAGTGATGCATGTAGATGGTTAAAAATTGAACAATAAGCTTCCCCTAGAGAATATGTTTACCATCTCTTGAATCTTCAATTCTGTAAGCTCCTTGTAATGATCACTTGTGAAGAAAACCAAATATAATGAATTTGATGAAGAAGTAAAATATCTCAAACTTATGTCTTATGTCTTGTACTATCCACGTGACGTCGAACTTATACCACAACAAAAATATAAGTAGATCGTAACCTCTTGACAAAATCCTCGACTTTAATGAGACACTGAGCACTACAATGTAACTCCTTTAAGTGATAGTTAACTAGGTCTTCATCCATCCACCCCTTGACCTATGAAAACTAGATTTTGCAAGTCGTCGTCAACATCCTTTAAGCACGAACAAGTTATCTACAAAGTGTAATACTCACTTTGAGATATGATAAGGACACAAACCTGTGAAACTCAACTACAACATCAAATTATTGATAATCAACCTTCTTCGTAATCAATAATTCAATAAATCCAAAAATGAGCTTTTTGACGTTTAAGAACAAATATCCAAACTCCAAACACCATGTTTGACTTCCCCTCAAGTCCAAAACTCCTCGTGTGTGTGAACCAAAAACTCTTGTGTGTGTGTATTACCAAAGTCCATAACAATCACCATGTCAAGCCACCGTCCATTATAACAATCATTAGGGCCCTCGTTACAGTAGATAGAAAACAAAATCAGTACTAATTGGCCATGTGAGATTAGCCAATTGGCCCTACCACGAATGCGTAAGCCACTAATATAGCATGTGAAATACATATAAACGTGAGACTGATATAAAACAAATATCACATAAAATACCAGAATGTTGGCCCCACTTGTACACATGAGTACCATCGAATAGAGAATACTCGTACAACTTGTGTGTCCCAGCTTCAAATCTCACGTGAATATAAACTCACCATCTTGAATAGACCATTCACAGTGAACAAGCAACAACAACTTTAAACACCAATGAGAGGCAACCAATCAAGTATCAGTAAGGTGGTCACCATGCATGTAGAAAAATAGGAGCAACAATATCCCACGTTAAAAATCATACCATGTTGCTCAAATCCAACAGTAACTGAAAACGTAGTACCAGCAACCAAATAGCAGTAACCTGTAACACTATTAAAATCATGTGTTATCCATTGCTTCTTCATCTCCATTAACACTTATACGAGCAATACAAACTGGATACAGCAGTGGTAACTTTCAAGTGTAGCAGTGGTAACGAATTGATGTAGCAGTGGAAACGAGAGAACATAGCAGTGGGAACGAAATGTACTAGCAGTGGTTACAAGAAGCTTGGCAGTGGTAACACTCATTCGAGCAGTGGTAACGAGAACAACAGGACCAATAAATGCTCCAATGCTTCTTCACTTTTGTGCACTCTTTCTCATAAACCCAAGGACACAAATCTTAGAACGAGTGACAATAATAAACGCAGCAGCATAAAGCATAACCTTTATCAACATCAAAAACCCTAAACAAACAATACGATCATAGCACCAAGAAACCCTAATGAGATTTCTTCTGATGAGAACACATCATATTAAAAGATTACACTTGATCATGTTAGGGTTAGAGAACAGAAACAATAAATCGATCAACATGGATAGCAGCACCAATCGAGGTCTTCATCATCTTACTAGGGTTTTGTACAATATGTACTCTTGGCAGAGAAACACTGTGAACAACATAGAATGATTATGAACAGCACCACCAGTACTTTGCAATCATAAAAACAATTAGATAAAACCCAACCGAATCTGAGAAACCCTAAAAATTAATCAAGACACCTTCCAAATATGCCTTCATCCATGAATTAACCAACTTCCAGAACAAATTAATTCAATAGAAAACGAAATCAAGGAAGTTGATATCAAGAAAACCCTAAAAATTCGACTTACCAAAGTGTGTTCTGCAGCAGTTTTCTAGCCCTTATAACTTTCTGTCAGAGGCTCAAATCAACGATCCCTCCGGTGAAACGTTAGATGGGTATATAGAGAAGCTTCAGCCAAAATTTTAGCCCGATCCAACGGTTAACGAAAAAGTTATACCTGTTTAAAAACTGACCTGCAGAAGCATTACGAAAATTTAACCAGTTGCGAATTTTTCTTCTTTTCGCCATCTTCTTGGAGAAACCTTGTAGATCCTAGATATCAGGAGCCACCCTCTCTGATACCACATGTTAGAATCGTTGCTCTAGGTTTATTAGACGTTATCTAGGATAATCAATAAGCACAAATAACAATGAACAACAATATGTATGCACAACGGAATAATCAAACTATCATTGTTATTATTAAGGTTTCTTCGTCATCATCATGTGTTCTACAAAACACATCCACAGCCCCAATCCTAGACGATCAACTCTAACACGGTTACAATCTAACAGGGATCAATGATCCTTGAGGCTAAACACTATAAGTCGACTACACCAAAACCTTAGGCACCCCACGCCTAGGTTTTCCCACACACACACACCTTTGGTGTTTTACATCTTGACACATATAAACCTAATTCCCTGTATCTCTTTATATAATAAAGATACTAGGGTTACAAATGACTACAAGGGACTAAATAATAAATACTTCTTTGACAAGTAGGTCCCTTGTCTTTCTTTGTCTTCAATAGTCCTTCATCTTTCATGTACTTTGTCTTATCAACTTTAAATAAAGTTCCCAACATATATGATGGTGAGGAAGATCAAATGCAACAATGAAGCAAGCGTCAATGTATGACTGAAGATAGGACTGCTAAAACCAAGCGGGAAGTAAGGTATCTTTGGAACAAAACCCAAGTGCAATATGTGCCCATATTACCACTATGGAAAGTGCCCTACACCTTGTGGAGTTTGTAAAGGGATTGGGCATAAGATGGGAGATTGTAAGCAACCCTATCGGGAGGCAGTGGTATGCCATGGGTGTGGAATGAAAGGTCACATCAAAAGCAAGTGCCCGGATAGGAAGGATCAGCATGAGGGCAACAACTGTCAAAACAATTTCCTGAAGAAAGTGTGAAGAATGGTTCAGGCTTCCAACGGGCACCGAGGAAGAAACTAAGTTAGCTAGAGATGCTGTTTGTAATAAATCTTAGTTTAAACTTCCAAGTCGTAATCTACTTTAAAGTACTTCTCTATGCAACCTTAATGTACTAAACCTTTCCTTGTAATGTATCCGTTGTCCTTATCATGTTATCTTAATATATGTCTTCTCCGTGACCACTTTCACCATACCATTAAGGATTTCAACTATCTTATCACGATGAAAGGATTCCTCTGAAGATAAGAGAAAGTCATCTTGGATATGCGACTAGTCTCTCTGACAAATTGGTATCACCCAACGAGATGACTTAGAAAAATCCACATTTCAAAGATTGTGAAGGTATTATTATCAATACCGTTAAGACCAACTCAAACTGTTACCTCGCCAAAAATCACAAATTCAACATTCCATCCCTAACCAAGTTGCCATTGTTTCACACATCTTGGTCAAACGAGCCATAGGTCATGTTGACAAAATTGGTCGGCCTAGCAAATCTTATAAACCATCACAACAAAACTTCGCACCTAAACTTTTGCGACATTTCCGCTGACCAAAGAATAAATACACCAAGATTAAGACTATACCGAACAACACGTCATCGGTCCCCAATTATACATAGCCTGATCACCTATGTATAATTCGGGAGGGGTAACGTGCACGGGCATGGTTAAATTCTTGAAATTCTTACCCGGTCATGTTAAAGGAAGTGCTTAACTCACTATCACGAAATAGAAAAGTTCGTGTCTATAATCTCATGTCGACACCCCACCTTAAAATGCCATACATTTCACATTACACGGGAATAGAATAAACCGTGCCACCTGAGAGAAGAAATTTTCTACTAAGGAAACGAATGTGAAACGTTTGAATCTTCGACAATGAATTAACTTCCTATAGAACACTAGACGCAGAGACTGACGCCTCGGATATGCCGATTCATACTTAGTATCCTACCACCTACACTGAACGAAGAAAGGAATAGATCATCATACACCCTAGGTCAACCCAACAAGCACCTACACACATTGCGCAAGGAAGAATCATGTGATACACCTGTTTTAGACATACCTGAGTATGACAGAGACTCTACCATTTAAGGGAGACGCATTACACTAGAGACTGGAAGCTATCCTGATCCAAAAAGGAAAATAATGGTATAGAATACTCAACACCCAAAGATCCATGAGAAGCACAACGCAGTGCACAAATTAGAATTGGAACTTAACACGATCATACTAGGAAAACCTGGAAATGCTATCCTTACTACAACAAGGAAGTACAGTGTACACCGACCACGAGGTCCTACGGAATGTATGGAATCAAAAGGAAGTTGACCATATGACTACACCAATAATTGGAGTCGCAACCTAGGTTCAGTTACAACATTCGTACTCACATAGGGCAAACGGTCATAACCGCCTATACTCTAAGCAACATCTAGCAAACTAAACCTTTTAAAGCCAGATCATTGGGGAAATGAAAGATCTAGTTCACCCCTTTCATTTATGATCTTGAGGCTCAAGTAGTAGCACTCAAAGAAAGAACCGACTAAATAAAACCTCTACGACATACCTGAAGGCGAAATGGAATTCGTAAAAGACCAAAGGGAATCTTATCCCCAAGGACCAATGTTGAGACCCACGCCATGAAGGGATTTGTAATCCCAATATGTGTGAACCTCATTAAGGCTAGGAGTAATACTTATCTAGTGCCCGGCAAGATACACCTTGATCCAAAAAGCTATTCTGAGTACCAAACATAAAGACTAGTATTTGACCTATGTCAAACAATACTTAGCATGTTCGAAAAGAAAAGTCCAAACGATCAGAAATCATCAAGCCTACCTGTACAAACTGAAATTTCCAGATAGAAATGGAAATGCATAACGGTGGACTCTAGTACCAAGTCACCAAGGACCCCTATCGATTGTAACTCTACTTGGGTAATAATTGATCATCTAACCAAATCCACCTATCCCTATCAAACAAGGAGGACGACAACATATGCAAACCTGCACGGTTTGCTCAAAGAAAAGTGCTACAAGTCATAGCGTCTCAATTCTCCTCATTTCAAATAGCAATGACCATTCACATCAAACTTTTGAGGACCACTCCAAAGTTCTTGGGAATTCATCTTAAATGAGTACCACCTACCGTCTTCCGACTAATGGACTAAATGAAAAGACCATTCAAGCTATAGAAGTTATACTTAGAGCATGAGTAACATGTTTCGAAAGGTGAATAGAGTAGGCAAATTGCCTTAATCAAATTCCCTTGCAACAACAGGCCATCTCATAAGGCACTGTATGGTCAAAAAGCGCAAATCAATCGTGTTCAGAATAGAGACCGGCAAGGAACCAGTCCAATGACTCCAAGCTGTTATCAAGAACCATTGATAATAGTGTGCGGACCAGAGGCCGAGTGCAAACAACTCTGATCGTCAAGGTAAATAAATATAGGACTAAATGCCGCTTGAAGTTCAAGTCGACGAGAAAGTTAGGATGAGGTTTCGCCTCAGAAAAGCATAAACCATTTTAACAAGACGCAAAGGGGCAAGACCCTATTTCGTAGGATTAATCAGATCCTCTCCAAGATCGAGCTGGTAGTTACCAACTCGGATTACCATCAGGACTATACGTTATGAACAACTATATTGGTGCGAACAACTCGGAGAACCACCCTTTCATACTAGGGATTTGTAACGCCATGGAAAGGCGTAATCCGTTTTGGAAAATGTAGAAAGTTAAATCCTCGTTACATTGGACCTTTCAAATTTTTCGCAAGAATCGGGCCGATAGCCTACCGACTCGAATTACCACAAGAGCTCAACTCCGTGCATAACGTGTTTCACATATGCAACTCGAAGAATTGCCTTTCCGACGAAACTCTCGCCATTCCATTGGAAGAAATCCAAGTTGACGAAAGATTGAATTTCGTCGAGGAAACCATTGAAATTATGGATAGAGAGATCAAACGGCTTAAGCAAAGTCGTATTCCTATCGTTAAAGTCCGTTGGAACTCTCAAAGAGGTCCAGAATACACGTGGGAACGTGAAGATGAATTCAAGCGTAAATACCAACATCTTTTCTAAACTTCAGCAAGTAACTCTAACTGAAAACCGAGGACGGTTTTCCTTCTAAGGCGGGGAGGATGTGACACACGGTAAATTTTCACTCATAATTAAATAATAAATGGTAATTTATTATTACTAAACCTAGTCATTAAGCATGCATAAGCTTTTCCTGATCATTTGAGTAGATAACTCGCATACTGTAGACTATTGCATCACTTTTGCATTCATTTCATTTTATGAATATTTCATTTTTGTTTTATGATTAAATTTGTAAGACGAGAGGTTATCTCGTTTTCCCCAGTGACCGACACTGCACGCGTACCGACACTATGATAAGGGCAAATAAAACAAATGATAAACTCCCGTGATGGAAAATATTACAAAGACAATAATATTTCCGACACGTATCTATAAGATACTACATTATAAAAATTATCAAACAATAATACTTCAGTCACGGCGTTAATACCGCGGGATACAAAATACTTAACATACTTTCACTTAAATGAATGACCCTTATATATCTACAAGTATATTAATGCAAAATGTATATTATACCTAAACTTAAAGTATAACTAAAAACTCTCTTTTATAAAAATTGAGATAACTCTCATTTGTGTCATCTTCCCACACGACAAATACATATAGAGAGAGAGATGAACACAAAAAGCATAAAAAAGAAAGAAAGAAGTCTTCTTCTTCCCTAGGCCTGCACCTCCTGTAGGTCAAATCTCCTAAACAAGAAATCCAACACCCTTCTTTCATCATCTCCACTTCTCCCTCATCAAAACCATGAATCTTTTTGTCTCTCAAACCCACCCCTTTGAGGCGTTGACTACCATTCGAATGGGTACAAAGAGCTTCAAGACAAAGCCACCAAGGAGAAGCATATATCACCATCAATCCACCTAGATTCAAAGCTCAAGACTACCTAGGTTCCAGAAGTTAGCTAATTTTGGCTTCACACCAAGACCTCAAGATGGAAAGAAGAGTCCAAGCACTCCAAAGACAACTCTCCAAATAGTGGTGAAGGTAGGAGGCGCCAATTCAGTTTCTTCATCACTTATACCAAAAATTAGGGTTTGAAGAAGTTAGGGTTTTCTAAAATTGATTTGGGGCTTTTGAAATTCAAGGTTGGTATCCACCAATTCTAGCATCAATTTGTCTAAATCAAGAAGGATTCGAGGTCAATCGGCACCTTCTAGTTTGGCTTGTATTCGACCTCCCTCCAAAAACTTGTAAGGGTAACATGTTTATTATGTCTTTAAAATTTATCTTGTTATGTATTGGAAGTTGGGTCGTGTATGACCCGTATTGACTTTCATGTTTTTAGAATTTAAAATCAATGGTAATATAAAGTTATGTTTGTTAAATCTTATTCGATCATACACATTTTGTTTGTGATACTTGAGAAATTTTGGGTTGATAATCAAATGAGTAATTGGTAGTGTTAGGATTTGTCTTTGTCACTAGTGTTGTTAATCCATCTTTGTCGAGAATATGAAACCAAGTGTTTGGAAAAACTAAGTTTTATAAACATTAGTATTAAGTCTAGAGAAATGATGTTAAATTTTGGTAACTCGTATTGATTCATGTGTACGAAATCCGCCAAGCCATATTGGCATCATCCCATGGTGTTAAGTTGTTGTCTAAATCATCTAGGAACCCACTATGATACTCGTGGTCTTTTCCAGATATCCGGGTGGTTAAATTCGTGTCAATAAAAATCATAGGCCGAAGAAACATACACCATGTCATAATCTTGTTCTAGTTTGAGAAACCGATTGTTAGTCATCAAGACACCCTACGTGTTGAATTTCTAACTAGGAGCCTTGTGTTGATATTGTTGTGTCTGCCTAAGAATGGAACCGAGTTGAGTAGTACTCAACTACTATATGGTTTCGTCACACCTTTCTCGTATTTTCAGTTAATGGGTTAGTCGAATCTCGTTTGAAACAAGTCTCATTCATAGATATTTCCTTTTCGTTAGTTCATTTTCAATAAGTACAAACTTGTCATCTAAATGGAAATGCTTTGAGATTGTGTAAGTGAGTCGACAACCTCGCCATGGTAGTACTATGGTGTTGGAATCAAATGCTCTCTACTCGAGAGATCTCGGCTTCACAAAGTGGAGCATGAACGATCGAGTTTATCTCGAGCCAAGCGCTCACGTTAAGCATAGTAACAAAAGAGGTATGTATTGGCAATAAAATCTGGAAATGAGTAGTGTTTCTAAAAATTTGATTAACACAATCTGTGGTAAAACTTTGTTGGACCAGCCTTTTTCCCTTCGTGTAAATCCCAAATCGGGCCACAGCCCAAGTCATAAGGCCTTGTCTTTCTAAAAGAGTTGTTAGTTAGTTTGGGCCCAGGCCCAAACCGGGTACCCTACTGCTGCCAATACCGGGTCACAGCCCATGAGGGTTCGGGGCGTTCGTTTGAGTAGTCTGAGCCAACCCGCAAAAATAAACTCAATGTGTTTAATCGGAAGTCAAACTATAAACCAAACTCATTCCCGCATATTCTCCTTTCCAATTTGTACATATTGTCTTAATGTCAAAAGTCTTAATCCAACGAAAAATGTGTAAAGGTTTGACATAAACAACAAGTGCTTTAAAACATGAATCACTTAATAATGTCTACGTCAACGTTTAACGTCAATATGTAAACAAATGTATGTCAAGTGAATTTCACATTAAGAACTATATATATTAAGAACAAATGATGATAAATAAATAAAGACCACTATGTCATTTTATCATATATTAAATTGAAAGTCTTCAAATTTAACTCAAGTATTTTCTAAATACACTTAGAAAATAAATCAATTATACGTAATCTTGACAATACCATTTTGTGTCAACTTAAATAAGTATATATACATTTATATACTTACTAGTGGAATATTGTAATCAAACTTCGGATTTTAAAACCATTATAGTGTCAATATGAAAAGTATATATACTTTCGTATACTTACTAGTAAAACCATTTAATCATTTTTACAAACTAAAGCTTTGGTTTTAATACAATTATAAAAACAATTGAACTATTTTAAGTAAGTGATACTTAAAACAATGAATTAAAACATTGCCCTCCTTATCTAGGTCGCGTGTCGGTGCCGCTTCACAACATTCACTAAATCCCACTTTTGGATTGCACATTTGCTAAGGTGAGTTTTCATAGCCCCTCTTTTACTTGATAAATTGTTTTATACATTTTGGGGTGAGAAAATATGCAAAAACTTTTTATGGACCTAAACTATTGCATGATTACTATTACGTGGTTTAGCCTAAGCCCTTATGTCCCTAGAAATGCCCCCTTTTCATGAACCGTCAGTTCCCCATTGGGAAGCGCGAATGTTATAAATAGATCTATTGAGGGTGACTCCTCCGTTCGGTTGGCCATGCTTAGGCCAAGGCGAAACGTATACCATGTCGGAATCGAGTGTTGAGGGACAAAACACTCGCAATGGGCCTATATAATGTATGATATCTTTTAGCATATAGAAACTGTCGTAGTATCGGTTGCATGAACTTAGAGCTAACGTAATAGACATTCATCCATATATCATTATATTCGTTGTAATGATTATATGACTTTGATTATGGTCCAAACTTACTATTTTAATTTAAACCTATGAACTCACCAGCTTTTAGCTGACCTTTTTAGCATATTTTCTCAGGTGCTTAATTTGTGATCATGGATGCAAGGCAAGAGGCGGTAAATGGTCGTAGTAAATTGGGACCACTGAACTTATGGGATGTGCCCATTTTATCCAAACAATGTTGTAAGATAATGTTTAAAACTACTTTTATGAAATTAAAACGGAGTATGTATTCCGTCTTTATTACTTGTGTTGTGATCTCCGATTTAGTAACATTCCCCATAACACGTATGCTTCTGCTAAACAAATTTGGGGGTGTTACATCTCACTTGTATATTATGGCACTTTTAAACATCGTTTGGTTTGTAACAAACTTATTTCCACAAACGTTGACTACCATTTGGGACCTATCTTTTGTAAACTCTGAATGTTTTATTATATCAAACGATGTGCTTTTCAAACGACAGGTATTTTGGGGGTGTGACATTAACCTACAGCAACACGACAGGTCATTCAATATAACTGAAACTGTGATGCTATGGCAGTCATCCCCCAGGAATTCCATTCCGCTGCAAAACAGGTATTTTGGGGGTGTGACATTAACCTACAGCAACACGACCTAAACCTGAATCTATCACAAAAACATTTCTCTACACCCTTTCTCTACACCCTTAAAACGAACGGACCTTTGATCTCCTTGGTGGTGGTGGAGGCGTAGGTTGGTGGCTGAGATGAGGGTGACGGCCGGAGAGGAGGAGAGTGGTGAGTGAGTAGGGTTTGTGTTTGTTAGTTATGATGAATAAAAAATAAATAAAAAAAAAAAGAAAAGAAAAGAAAAACTAATAGCTACATTTATATATTCTAAAAAAATTAAAAATGAAATAGAAGGTTTATTAAAGATGAGGGGCTGCATTGTAATTTTATCACAAGGGCCATTTGTGTAATTTTATTAAACTTTGTAATATTAAGGTTCGGGACTTAATTGGACAAATAAACGCGCGAATTAAATTACAAAAATAATGCCATCGCGTTCGGAATAATTTTTCCATTAAAAACAAGTATTTACTTGACTAGTATTTTCATAAATAGTATAACAAATTACTTTAAAAAAATGTTTATTGAGTTACGGTTGTCGACACGTGTCGTGAGTCGGTTCTTCATGCTTTACGAGATAACTTCTCGTTTTCGAGTTTAAATTGGCTCAGGAATTGATCGAAATGAAAAACAATTAATAATAAATATAATTTTACTATTAAAACAGGTTAGGAAAATTACCGGTTGCTACAATGAGGGGGGAGGGAGTTTTTAACTTTTCAAAATTTTGAGTATTGGGTGTGTGTAGTGAGGTTTAATGCAAAGGTAATGAGTCGGTTGAGCATTTTCATGCAGGCGGCAGTAGCGGAACCAGAAAACTTGATCGCGGGGGGCATTTAACTTTTTTTTTTGGAATAATCTAAAACAAGTCGGGTCGGGTCATGTCGAATTTGATTAAATCAACAAATCATTAAATGCAACAAAAATACTATACTTCAATGCAATAACATTTATTTTATATAAGCGAATATGCTTATAAAACAAATGACTTGGATTGTTTATCAGATTACATGAGTTATTCAAAATAAGTAACCTTATGACACCGAAATATAATATTTAGACAAAATAAATACGGAGTAAATAGAAAGATTTCTTAAACATACTACATAAATAATTATTTAATCAACTGAAAGTTTTTGTCTTTTTGTTACTGATAACGCTCAAAATGAACATATTTTTAGTAGCGTTATTGTTGGTTTTGTGTATGATAATCGGCTATATTTACTCATAACTATTTCAAAAGTGCAAAAGATGCGTATTTGTATGTGAATGTAGCCAGGTATCGCAAAAGATGACGAAATGAAGATTTCATGCACATTAGGAGAATTCCCGAGGAAGGAAATCAAGTAAGGAAGCTCTTGGACTCAATGATTATGAAGCGCAATGATTTCTAAGTATCTACAGCAAGTAAAGATCAAATTTCGTCTTGGAAATCATCAGCGAAAACAAAGAAAAAGGCGCAAATCAAGAAAAGTCAACAAAAGTCAAGATTGGGGATACAAGAGGCGCCCAACCGTTCGGTTGGAGCCCGCAACCGATCCGGTTGGGCGAGTGAACAAGACGCAACCGATCCGGTTGTCCTTCAACCGATCCGGTTGCCTGAACTGGAGTTACAAATTTTGTTATTTAATGTTGCCTTAACTCCCCATAATCATTGGAGGCCGATCATTTCCTGTTATTTACTTGTAGAGAACGTTTTTAGACAGATAGTTCAGGTTCTCTAGCTATATAATGAACCTAGACTTAGTAGTCTAGGTGTGACACAACCCAAAGTGTAAAAGTTTACACCAAAGCTATTACCAACTCTTATTATTCATCCCAAAAGTCTTGTTACTGCTGTAAAACGTCCAGGAGGTTGGAGAGACGAATTCTCATCCATTGTTTGATCATTCGGAGTTATACGGTTAAGCTAGACGATTGGAGGCATGTGGTTGCTATAATCCACAAATTCTAATTCTTGTAATCCAAAAGCTTAGGTATTCTATGGAACTTGTTATGAATTTCTATTCTCTTGAATTATTTGAATTACCTTGTTACTACTTGTGTTTTGTTTTGATTTTCATGGAGTAATTCTTGAATATACTTGTGTGTAAGGATGTAGGAAATCATACTAGTGTTCTTATATGTGATGCATGTATATGATCTTGTTTAAATGAGTTTGTTGGAAAACTACTAGTCTTGTTTGATTTGTCGGTAAAACATGTTTTAAGAAAAAGGACCGAAATGATTTCTCTTGTGTTTTATTCTGAAAAGTTAAGTGACAAACTAGTATGGGGATATGGTGATTGACATCCACCATGTTTACTTATTGAAAAAAGACTAGAAACATTTTCATCACGAAAGGTCGAAAGATTCGTAGGAACGAGTTTAATAAGAACATTTTACAAACAAATGGATTCTCTAAAGGATAATCATTAGGATAAGGACCGAAAGGATTACCTACATGTTATTGTTCTTAAAATGATTTTACAAAACATAAACCATGGGTTGGAAATCATTTGCTTATGATTTGTGCATCACATCAAGAGTTTACACCAAGCCTTCATGAACACTTACTATGATTGCCTATAGACTACACACAAGTATATGTTTCTTAATATTGATTTTCACTATAACCATAATCTTATGAGAGAGCCTTGACAAAACTTTCTTGTTACCAATCTTTTAAAACTAATTAAAAAGCAAATCCCTTGGGACGATCTCGACTTACCCACCTTTGCTATCGCGAACGAGTATATTTGCTCGTATGCATTTATAGTAATTGCCGGATAATTCGTGTTTATAAATTTTTAAAACTTGCACACGAGAACCACATCAGTTACTCTTTTTTTTTTAATGATATTCCCCCAACTACCCAATAACTTACTTTCCCATTTCCCAATAACATCTTCTTCTCCAATCTCCATTTCTTCTTTACATTTTCTTCAGACGGAATAAACCATCATTTCAATTACAACAGTTTTCACTTTGATTTTTGATAATCTTAAAGAGTGTGGAGGGCACTCTTACGATTTGCCTGGGGGCACCGCACATTTTTTCTACCAATTATACATATTTTCCACATACTTCGTGCTTTCACAAGAGTTTTATGAGGGGCAACGCCCCCTATACCTTACACATAGGTCCGCCCCTGGCAGGCGGGATAACTTTTCAATTTTAAGTTAAATGAACTCGTAAATGTTCAAACTGAAAATTTGCAAGTTGTTATGTAACTCGCCTTTTAAACGTAATCATCTCACTACTTATGTAGTTTTATATTAGGTTATCATTAAAATATACTTTAACGTACATGGATGTGGAATAATACATTAAGGGTGCGTTTGGTATGCTGTCATGAATGACAATGGGTATGAGTTTGATAGTAGTGGTGGGTCCCTCACCTATAAAATATCCATACCTAGCTCACTTGATGTATATGGAGTATGAATTATATCTATCATTCATTACCATAGTGGACCTCATCTTAAACAAACAACTTTAATCACTTCCATAGTCATAGTCTCATTCCCATAGTGAGATACCAAACGCACCCTAAGTGGTTAATGGTTATTTAATGTTATTAGTTTTGTTGGGACGTGACTATGTAACGTGTTTCTAGAAACGTCATATTTCATACTTTTTTTTATGAGAGATAATTTGTATATTTTAAATTGTTCTTTGCAATTGGACAAAAATATACCGTTGATCTTTAAATTTGCTAAAAAGTATTGTTGGGGCTTTAAATTTGGCATTTTCGTTGTCGTGAGTTTTTTTTTCAAGTTTTTGAGGCCAATTGAGTCCTTTGAACCATTATGCTCAGGCAATGTCCCGTTATTTATTATCAAATCTCGTTATTCCTATGAAATGACTATTTTGCCCATATATAATATCATCCATCACCCTTTTCTTCATTTCATCCAAACAAAAAAGTCATCCATCTTCCTTACATCTCCATGGAGACAAACATCCATCATCTCCCCCATATTACTCAGATCTCCGACGACCACCACAACACCGCCGACGCCGACAATGATGCCCGATCGATCTATCGCTCCAACCTCATTTCCAAGGTCTCTTACCTTTTATTTCTTTCGTTTTATATGTATTTTACTACACATGGGTCAAACAAAATATTACTAACATGTAGCACGTCTCTAACCCTTTTTTTAATTACTTTACTATTTTGTGGTTTATTTGTTTAATTGCGTTTTTTAGTCGCGGATAAATGTATATAGGGATGGTGATATTTTTAATGTTAACTGATTATTGAGAGTTAAATAATGTTCTTAGTTGTGTTTGTTGTGTTTTGGATGGCCATTTGTTGTGAGTGGTTTTTCTAAAGTGTCATCTGATGAAACTACACCAAGTGATATGCCCGTTGTTGTTTCTGGTAAATGTAAAGATTGGATAAGGATCCTCTCATGTTCAAATGAATATGATATGCATGTTATGCTTGATGTGATTGTACATTACTATTATTGCAAAGTATTTACTTTATTTTAATTTAAATGTACAATTACACCAAGCATAACATGACCCCTCATGTTCATTTGAACATGAGAGGATACTTATCCGTAAAGATTTTATGGAAATTATTTAAAGAATTGGATGAGTATTTTCTTAGGGCGGTTGATTCTGGTGGCATGATGTCTGCTTTGTTGGAAGTTCCTAAATGCATCTCAGTTGTGCCATATTTCGATGTGCCGACGATGTTGATGTATTTCCATCACTAGGCTACACCCTTAGGTTATTCAAATAAGAATTATAGTACCATTAGATAAGGGGCATCTAATTACTTTTTGTTTTATGTATAACTTTTTTGCTTTTGGTGTTTGGGTATTATGAGACTGAATCTGATTATGGTTATTTAGCAGGTGTTGGGATTGCTTATTAAAACTGCTTGTTTCCTTTGTATAAGCGAACTGTGAATGGTTATTTGTCTATCTGAGGGAAATAAGCAGTTTGAGAATTTCCTATTCAAATGGCTTATCTTATTATAATTAACAATTAAATCCTTAAACAAGTAGAATTTCTGAGCACTAAAAATTCAATTATTCACGTTTCTACAACAAAAGAAAATCGAAGCACTGTTTCTTGCACTGCCTTTTGTTACGTTTCTGCTAAACAATTCCAAACACCCTAAGCTGTCAAAATAAAAAAGTTTAGATGTAGTTGCAACGGATCCTGAATAAATGATTATTTGATTAGTTACAGGTCGTTTTGTTTAGTTGCAAAATCAATTATCTTTCTAAACTTGTAACTTAACTTAGATGATGGGGGTAATGCTCGCCTTTGCTCACTTATCGATATACATTGTTGTTTTTAAACTTCTCTATTGATTTAATTTGTTTCTCGTGAAGAAAGAATAAGAGGTTTTATATCATTATCGTCATAGTAATCAGGTCTCTTTTTGGTGCTAGCACTTACTAGGCAGACTTGAGTCACTGAATTAAGGTTTATATAGGTCTTAGACATGTCCATAATTAAGAAAGTAAGTGCCTACTATCAATATAATCTCAAGTTATATACCAATAGGTCCAACTACAAGAAGGGTGATTAGATTCTTCTTATATCCCAAGCTTTTGTCTATAGGTCGTATTGTTAACCTATATACTAAGAAACGGTTCAAAGAGTTACTTTAATGTATTCACTATACAACTTACCCACCCATTTGACACTTCTACCTTTGCCTCTAATTTGGATAGATGTATCACAAAGGATGGCACTTAAAAGCTAGTTGTTATCTTCATGCCTTTTTTTCATCTAAACTATGATTGTTGTATATTGAGTCATAATGCCATAATTTTCAAGAGATTCCAATTTAAATTAATTGCTACTCCTTAATGATTTGTAGTCGATACTTAAGTTAGTTTCTTATTATAATGGGTAGAGTTGGCAAATGAATATGTTGGTCCGGTTGGATAATAGGTCAGTACAAGTAACGGGTTCAGCTCAAATGATTAAAACAAACGAAACCCAGTTTGACCCATTTTTATGCATGTGGCAAAATTTTCTACCTCTAATAGTTGGTATAAAATTAAAGGAGTCATTACTTATATAAGAGCGGTTGTCCTTTTTTGTTATTATTTTATGGGTCTTTGAGATTAAAAGCTTTGTGTTGCAGTTTAGCTTTAGTGTTTGCTAATTTTTTGCAGCTCTCAGTGAGGAACTGCTTCATCTGAGGATCTGTGGTGAGATACGTGTAGTTGCCACAAGAGGGAGTCGACACTGAGTTGCTCCATGATGCCACTAGGAGAGAAGCTCGGGGTGGATAGAATATGCAGTGTATTGCAGACACGCAACAACTCAAATACATCAATATTGTCGGCACATCGAAAGAAAATTGTCGAGTATGAAAATTCAAGCACTGTTAAAGATGATAAAATCAAGTGGTTAGAGTCTGAAGTTAGCCGCGGCAAAGTAGAAAATCACTTGTTAATGGTGCCTTATGAATTAGCTATATATTGCATCACATTTGAATTTTGGAATGTGAATAAGAGTTCAACATTTACATTTGTTGGTAATTGTATTGTACTATTGCGTATTTTGGTTTGTAATTAGCAGTTTTGGATTTCAAATTGCAATTTCTTATGGTATTTTGTATCTGTAGAATCTATGGATCGATCACAAAAATTTTGTGGGTTTTAATCTTGTGTGTGATTATGAAGATGAAGAATGAAGATTGTTGTTTGATTGAGTTCATGTTTTTTTGTGGAGTGGATGAATGAGATTTGAGAATGGTATTTTGTATCTGTAGCATCTATGGATCGATCACAAAAATTTTGTGGGTTTTAATCTTGTGTGTGATTATGAAGATGAAGAATGAAGATTGTTGTTTGATTGAGTTCATGTTTTTTTGTGGAGTGGATGAATGAGATTTGAGAATGGTTATGGTGTTAATTTTAGAGAGAGAAGCAGGAAATAGAGATAAAGAGAGGGTGTTGGTAGTGATGATATAACTTTTTAATTAAATACATTGTTCGTCCCTAAGGTTGTACCACCATAATAATTAACCAAAACGATGAAATGACCATTTTGCTCTCATGTGCAAGGCACATTGGGGAAAATAACAGAAGTTGACTGAGCATGATGGGTCAAAGGATTCAATTGGCCTAAAAAACTTGAAAAAAAGACTCACGAAGACGAAAAAGCCAAACGTAAAGGGCCGACGATGCTTTTTAACAAGTTTAAAAACCAACGATGTATTATAAATAGTTAAAGTAAAAAATTAATATTCTACAATTATTTAATAAATAAATAAAACGTCCCAATCAATCTTACAAATATGCAAATCAATTACTTCATCCGTCCCAAATTATAAGTCCATTTTTCTCTTTTTGGTTGTCCCAAATTACATGTCCATTTTGTTATTTCAACCAATCAAAAAACACTTTAGTGGAGATAGAAGATACTTGATTGGTGAATAGACTAGTTAGTGGAATTTTATTAAACTTTGTGAAAATTTAAAGGGTTTTGGCCGTACAATAGACGTGTACTTTACGAAATGTACCGTTTTGGTACGTGAACTAATTTCCGTTCCATTTTATGTTGCGTACTTTTATGTTTTGTTCCATTTTGCACGCATGTTTACAGGCAACCGGTTGGAAAGGTATAAAACCGGCAAAAATGCCTATGTGGCATATTTTTTGAGTAAATTACATAGATCGTCCTTCTTGTTTGTCCCAAATTGCATCTACTGTTGGCGTTTTCGTCTTTTTTAAGTGTTCATCCGTTTTTATGTTTTCGTCCGTTTTTTACGTTTTTACACGTTTTTTTACGTTTTCATCTGTTTCTTTACGTTTTCGCCCGTTTTTTACGTTTTCATCCATTTTTAAAAAAAATTTCGTCCTCTTTTTACGTTTTCGTCTGTTTCTTTACGTTTTCGTCATTTTTTTTGGTTTTCGTCTGTTTTTTTACGGTTTTGTCCGTTTCGTTACGTTTTCATCCGTTTTTTTCGATTACGCCTGTTTTTTTACGTTTTCGTCCGTTTTTTTTTTTCATTTTCGTCTGTTTTTTTACGTTTTCATCCCCTTTTTTTGTTTTCGCCTATTTTTTTTAAGTTTTCATCGGTTTCTTTACGTTTTCGCCTGTTATTTTACGTTTCCGTCCGTATCTTTACGTTTTTGTCCATTTTTCCGTTTAGTCTGTTTTTTATGTAAAACGGATGAAAACATAAAAAAAGACAAGAACAAAAAAGACGAATACGTAAAAATGGACGAAAACGTCAAAAAATGAACGAGAACATAAAACGTGAAAGAAAAAAACGAAAAAACAGACAAAACGTAAAAACAAACAAAACGTATAAAAACGGTAATAACATAAGAAAACGATAAAATGGGGTAAACGTTTGAAATCGTAAGAAAATGTATAAACGAGACGAAACGAAAAACGAACAAAACGATAAAACGGGTAAAAACGAAGAAAAACGGAAGAAAACGTGATAAAACTGACTAAAACGTATAAAAAGGACAAAACTTATACATGTACCAAAACGGTACATTTGAAAGACGAACTATTTAGCGGCCAAAACCCTATTATTTAACTTTTGTTAGTGGAAATCGACGGGCGGCACACGGGCAATAGTGGATGGTTTCGTAAAACAAGTTTAGTTGTGCAAAATGACAAAACATGTAGACAACAAAAATTGAACGAAATTAGTCCACGTACAAAACGTACATTTCGTGAAAGCATAATGCCTATTCACGGCCAAAACCTAAATTTAAAATGGATTTATAATTTGTGACGGAGAAATTACTTTTCTTATAGTAATTAAATTAAAACTTCATACTTCTTACCCCATAATATTTGAATCGATCAATAGTCGATCATTTTACCAAAAACATCACACTTCAAGTTTATGAATTTTGAAGACTATATTTTGTCAGCACATTGTAAAAGTCAAACCAGGCCAGCGACGTTAGTCAATTACAAAAATCATCCCACCAATATCCATCCATCTTTAATTTAGTCCCTTAACATTTTACTACAACTTTGTGCTTGATACAACTTGAACTACAAGTCTACAACTCTTCTATTTATATAAAAAAGATGATTTACCGAGTTTAAATTTAAACATATGACTAAACCATATTGTTGTTAAGGACCATAAAATCAAATTCCCATATGTAATTGTATAAATCGCATTAATAAAGTTCCTTCAATGTAACTATCAGGGTACCCGCACGTTGCAGCGGCGGGTAACCTAAAATAAAATTTTTCGATAAATAATGTATTTTAGTTTATTATGTTCTTTTTAACAATATATTTACGGTTATCAAAAATTTTGTATAGCCCATGCCTGTCGGTCTCGAAATCCGCCATTCAGTGCCAGCTCGACCCGTTGTCCGCCAAGGGCTCAAGCCCATTTGGCCCGTTGTGTAACACCCCCAATTTCGTGATACGCAGCGGAATTCAAACTGGGTGTTACTTCATGGCACAAATAATAATAAACGTACTCTAATGGAGTCGTTTTAAAAGATTTATCATTCAATTTATATAAATATCAGAGTTTACAAAAATGAGGTCCCAAATGGTTCCAAGTTTACAAAATACATTAAATTGATTTTCGAATGATAATAAAATTTATAGCCTTCGATCTATTCCTTGCTCTTCCGC
>OU343221.1:212400467-212425861 GCA_910596185.1 Chrysanthemum makinoi | reverse complement strand
AAGAGCGTTGTCCTTTTTGCTATTATTTTAGGGTCTTGAGATTAAAAGCCTGGTGTTACAGCTTTAGCTTAGTGTTTACATTTTTTGCGCCCTCGCAGTGAGGAACCGCTTCATCCTGGCATCCGGTGGTGAGATACGCTAGTAGTTGCCACAAGAGGGAGCTTCGATTAATCGAAGTTGTTCACATGATGCCACTGTGAGAGGCTCTGGGGCGATAGAATATGCAAGGTATTGCGCATACACCAACAACTCAAATACATCAACATTGTCGCACATCGAAGAAAATTGTCGAGTATGAAAATTCAAGCATCAAGTTAAAGATGATAAAATCAAGGTTAGAGTCTGAAGTTAGCCGCGACAAAGTAGAAAATCACTTGTTAATGGTGCCTTATGAATTAGCTATATATTGCATCACATTTGAATTTTGGAATGTGAATAAGAGTTCAACATTTACATTTGTTGGTAATTGTATTGTACTATTGCGTATTTTGGTTTGTAATTAGCAGTTTTGGATTTCAAATTGCAATTTCTTATGGTATTTTGTATCTGTAGAATCTATGGATCGATCACAAAAATTTTGTGGGTTTTAATCTTGTGTGTGATTATGAAGATGAAGAATGAAGATTGTTGTTTGATTGAGTTCATGTTTTTTTGTGGAGTGGATGAATGAGATTTGAGAATGGTATTTTGTATCTGTAGCATCTATGGATCGATCACAAAAATTTTGTGGGTTTTAATCTTGTGTGTGATTATGAAGATGAAGAATGAAGATTGTTGTTTGATTGAGTTCATGTTTTTTTGTGGAGTGGATGAATGAGATTTGAGAATGGTTATGGTGTTAATTTTAGAGAGAGAAGCAGGAAATAGAGATAAAGAGAGGGTGTTGGTAGTGATGATATAACTTTTTAATTAAATACATTGTTCGTCCCTAAGGTTGTACCACCATAATAATTAACCAAAACGATGAAATGACCATTTTGCTCTCATGTGCAAGGCACATTGGGGAAAATAACAGAAGTTGACTGAGCATGATGGGTCAAAGGATTCAATTGGCCTAAAAAACTTGAAAAAAAGACTCACGAAGACGAAAAAGCCAAACGTAGCAATGACGATGCTTTTAACAAGTTTAAAACCAACGATGTATTATAAATAGTTAAAAAGTAAAAATTAATATTCTACAATTATTTAATAAATAAATAAAACGTCCCAATCAATCTTACAAATATGCAAATCAATTACTTCATCCGTCCCAAATTATAAGTCCATTTTTCTCTTTTTGGTTGTCCCAAATTACATGTCCATTTTGTTATTTCAACCAATCAAAAAACACTTTAGTGGAGATAGAAGATACTTGATTGAATGACTAGCTAGTAATTTTATTAAACTTTGTGAAAATTTAAAGGGTTTTGGCCGCATAATAGACGTACTTTACTTAAATGTACCGTTTGGTACGTGAACTTTACTCGCTCCATTTTATGTTGCGTACTTTTATGTTTTGTTCCATTTCGCACGCATGTTTACAGCAACCGGTGGAAAGGTATAAAACCAAAAATGCCTATGTGGCATATTTTTGAGTAAATTACATAGATCGTCCTTCTTGTTTGTCCCAAATTGCATCTATCGTCCCCGTCGTTGGCCTGCTTTTTTAAGTGTTCATCCGTTTCTTTATGTTTTCGCCCGTTTTTTTACGCTGCCCCGCTTTTTTTACGCTTCATCCGCTTTACGTTTTCGCTTTTTACGTTTTCATCCATTTTAAAAAAAATTTCGGCCCTTTTTACGCTTGCCTCGCTTTACGCCATTTTTTGGTTTTCACCGCTTTTTACCGTTTTGTCCGTTTCACGTTTCATCCGTTTTTCGATTACGCCTGTTTTTACGCTCGCCCGCTTTTCTATTTTCGCCGCTTTTTACGCCATCCTTTTTGTTTTCGCTATTTTTTTAAGTTTTCATCGGCTTATCGCCGCCGTTATTTTACGCCCGCTCAGACTTTTTTGTCCATTTTTCCAGTTTCCCTGCTTTTTATGTAAAACGGATGAAAACATAAAAAGACACAAGAACAAAAACAGACAATCACGTAAAAATGGACGAAAACGTAAAAAATGAATGAAAACATAAAAACGTAAAGAAACGACGAAAAACTAAAAATGCATAAAAAACGTAAAACAAAACGAAAACGTATAAAAACGGGTAATAACATAAGAAAACGATAAAATGGGGTAAAACGCTTGAAATCGTAAGAAAAATGTATAAAACGAGACCGAAAACGTATAAAACGAACAAAACGATAAAAACGGGTAAAACGAAGAAAACGGAAGAAAACGTGATAAAACGGACGAAAACGATAAAAAAGGACAAAACTTATACATGTACCAAAATACATTTAAAAAGACGAATATTTAATGGCCAAAACCTATTATTTAACTTATTTTGTTGATGGAAATCGACGCACAGCACACGCGGCAATAGTGATTATGGTTTCGTAAAACAAGTTTAGTTGTGCAAAATGGTACATAAAACATAAAAGTAGACAACAAAAATTGAACGGAATTAGTCCATGCACTAAAACCGCACATTTCAGAAAGACACGCCTATCAGCCGGCCAAAACCTAAATTTAAAATGGATTTATAATTTGACGAGAAATTACTTTTCTTATAGTAATTAAATTAAAACTTCATACTTCTTACCCCATAATATTTGAATCGATCAATAGTCGATCATTTTACCAAAAACATCACACTTCAAGTTTATGAATTTTGAAGACTATATTTTGTCAGCACATTGTAAAAGTCAAACCAGGCCAGCGACGTTAGTCAATTACAAAAATCATCCCACCAATATCCATCCATCTTTAATTTAGTCCCTTAACATTTTACTACAACTTTGTGCTTGATACAACTTGAACTACAAGTCTACAACTCTTCTATATAAAAAGATGATTTACCGAGTCTAAACCATATTGTTGTTAGGACCATAAAATCAAATTCCCATATGTAATTGTATAAATCCCACCTTCCACACCGACAAAGCGCCGTAACCTAAAATAAAATTTTTCGATAAATAATGTATTTTAGTTTATTATGTTCTTTTTAACAATATATTTACGGTTATCAAAAATTTTGTATAGCCCATGCCCGTCGTAATGGGGAACCGCTTGGGTTCAGGTCTGCCAGCTCGACCCTCGCTTGTCCGGCCGTTTCGCTCAAGCCCATTTGGCCCGTTGTGTAACACCCCCAATTTCGTGATACGCAGCGGAATTCAAACTGGGTGTTACTTCAAGCACAACAAATACAATAGAAAACGTACTCTAATGGAGTCGTTTTAAAAGATTTATCATTCAATTTATATAAATATCAGAGTTTACAAAAATGAGGTCCCAAATGGTTCCAAGTTTACAAAATACATTAAATTGATTTCGAATGATAATAAAATTTATAGCCTTCTTTGATCTATTCCTTGCTCTTCCGTACGCCTTCCCATTATGGACCTGAAATACATGCTTAAAACTGCCAACACAAAGGTTGAGTGAATTCATAGAGTTTGTTTGATGGTTGAACACATTATGTTTGTAGTGTGAGTTATAAATTCACACCAATGGTTTGAAAAACCCAGTATTATTAGACTAAGCAGCATGCAATCAAGGCGTTAACGTGTTCCAAAATTAATTGGAGAAAATGTCGGTAAGCGTACTCCTATCGTGTAAAATTGCCGCGTTTTACCAACAATTACTCAAATATAGTGCGTTTGTTTGCCTACCAGTCAACACAAACGGGATTCGTCAATCCCAATAGATCTATTCACAATATTCGCGCTACCACTCACATAGTGATTAATGATTCATGATTAAGGGACTTAAGTTTGGCAAATGCGAAAACTTAGTGCTAATAACAATCGATAAGTATATAGTGGTTAGTACGCGCCAAGTAGTAGATGATACTTGAGTCCGCTTTTGTTTGATACGGCTGCCTCAATACGTTGTGATACTTGATCCCGCTTTTGTTTGAAAGCAATGTGTTCGGTTTAAAATAAAGCATGTATTTCCCCAAGGGTTTGTAAAACAATTAAGTAATAGAAAGTGGGGCTATGAACTCACGGTAATCAGTAAAAGTTTAGAGTACTTATAAAAGTAAATGAAAATAGTTGAGCATGTATCTCCCCCAAAGAGTTTGTAAAACAAGTATTAAAAACGGGGCTAAGAACTCACCTTAATAAATGATATCACATGTATAATGAGAATGATGGATATGTCGTGAGAACTTCTACGAGTAACCTAAAATAGAATGTTGCGACTTAGGTTTGGAATAATGTTTAGGAAAACATAAACGAGCCTATATATGTAGCATTTGTATGTTTGTTAATAGAAATTGTTTTAGTTTGTATATCTCGTACTACCGTTCGGGCCATCATAATTCAGAGGTCATGCGTAAGAACGTTCAAGGAGCTAGGACATTTTAATTCGAAAATCCAGCAACTCGTCGATCCGTTTACCCAAATGAACCCCTCACATGAAGTTCCCTAGTGTTGTAGTGCTTAATATGTAAAACATGTATTTTAATTACTTGATTATATGATATATTAAGAGTTTATAAATACAATAAATAAACTAACAAAGTTTATAAGTAATTAAATAAGTTTGAGTTTTATAAAAACTTACCTTAATATAGAATGCTTGAGTATTATGGAAAAATAAAATATTAGCGGAGCTTCGACGTAAAATTTGCAATCTTCGAAAACCCAAGGCTATTAGAAGATTATAACAACGCTTCTAGAGAACCCAAGAAGAAATGAAGATAATAACGTCTTTTTGGAGACTTGAAGTTATTTGAAGATTATAACGACTCTTTCTTGAAAACTTCCAAGAACGAAGATCAAACGCTAGTTTTCTTCAAGAACACATGAATGTTCTTACAAGATCTATAAGAAATGCCTTAGTTTTAGGACTTTAGATGTTAAGAAGGGGTGGTGCAAGAAAATATGAAGGTTTTAGCTTGGTATTTATAGGATGAGAAAAATAGTTAACTACATATTAGGTTAAAAACTAACCATGGTTAAGTTATATACTTGGCAAGATCTTAGGAATGAATGGCCATGATCAAACCATGTGTCTACGAGGTTAAGAGTTTTAGTTTTTCATCTTGTGTTTACGGAGTGAGTTTTAGTCCTAAAAATCGCTAACGGTAAGTATTTAATTCATGAAACGAAAATCGGGTATCGTGAAAATATGAAACTTATAGGAATGATTAAAATCATCATTATACTCCATCTAAAAATATAAAATGAGTGATAAGTCTCATTGGGTGCAAAAACGCTGCCTAAAGCTGAAACACCTGCAAAAAAAACGGTAAAATGCAAAGCCTAAAAGAACTAAATTTCGTGGAAACGACCGTGAATTTATTTAGAGTAGACTAAAATTAGTCTAAAAGTGATAATGAGATGTTAAAATGTGGTTTTCACATACTGGATAACTTTACAGCTTATTCGCGGAAGTTTAAAAGTTACGATTTAAGCAAAAATGTAGAACGCATAGGTTAATTCTTAAGGTCAAAGGAGGAGGGAAATATGTTTGACTTTTCCAAAAAATGTAAAAGTGTCAAAACATATTAGGAAACACAAAGGCAGAATCATAAGCCCCGATGTAAGTAGAATTGTTTAAAACGTAAGTTTAGTTTTGTTCACAATGTGGGCTTATTTGGTAATATTAAAAATAATAAATCTTAAAAATTCTCAAATTAATCATGCTGATATTCAAAATTTATCTACAGGAAAATTGTCGAGTTGATTTTCAAGTATATCGCAGTGATGTTTAAACGGGTGGACCGCCTAAAACTAAAACTTTAAAACGATGTTTACTTAATAATTTTTTATGAAAATGATCTAACGATGGTCGAACTCCCCGCTTTATTACTAAAATAATTTATCTTACGAGAATGTGGATTACAAATTTTACGAGATGAATAGTGAATATGAATAGTAAAAGTGAATAGTAAATTCTAAAAATAAAAAGTAACCTAAAATGGTGGTTACAGTCTCACCCCTAATGGGAATTCGGCCCTAATTCAGGATGTGTTACCCGATGTTGAATTGTTAGGGAAATGTGGATGTATGCTCTAATTCTAATCTTTGTGTTCTCAAAGTTTTGGTCATAGAATGTATTATATACCATGTGGCTTAAGTTGTAATCTAAAGGGTTTTGTTAAAATCTTATAGAGTCTAATATACCTAAAGTTTGATTTTCCTATTCTCAAAACGAATCATATCTTATTGTATCGAGGCTATCAATAAAACCTTAATTTCTAACATGGAGTTTTTGGTGATAGTGTGCGGCATGGAGCCTAATTTATATTTGTATGATTTCCTTAGTTGTTTCTGGGTGATCTCTCAACACCTTAGTCCAGCCAAATGGTTGATCCACTTCGCCTATATAGTGCCTTAAAATGGAATAGTTTTGTTGTTGTTAGGGTAACTGTTGTTAATCAAAGGTGTAAGATATTGTTGATGTGAAACGGTTTGTAATGATGTGATAACTGTCATTGTAGGGAAAGTTTTGCTAGTGGCAAGTGGTTATCCAAACCATTTCCAAAGTTGATCCTGTCTTAGGTGGTTTCTGTGGATGAAGGCTATATCGTATAGTGTTTATGTCTACTAGTGTTTGAAGGAAACGTGATATCGAAGTTTTAATGTATCGAATTTCAATGAGGTTTAGATAATGATGTGTCATGTTGACGATTAGAAGAAGTAAACGACGCTACCATTATTCTTAGGTAGAGATAAAAGTTTTTTAAAATCATAAGTGAATTTTAAAGGAATATGGTGGAATGATATCGTGAGACTTAATCAAGCTAGAACTTCTAAGAAGTGACGAGAAGATTTGATGACTATCCCAAGATAGTAGTTCGGATTATCTCATGTATGAAAATTTCAAGAATGAAATTAGGTAGTATAAATGAGATGTTAAGATTTTGCTGAGTGGTAAGACAATATCGTGTCTCTAGATCTTTTTAATGAATTCTGGTGGTTTATCGAGTTTAAGTAGGAAATCAACCTGAATATAACACTTGTATAATGTTCTCGTGTTTGAAAAAATTTAAGTCGAACATAGTTAGTCATGACTGTTCCACTATCCCTAAGCTAAATATAGCTGACTAGACTATATTTAGCCGAGGTTCGATAAATTTTCCAAATACCTAAATTAGGTATACTTGTGATATGTCCATAGCTTTTGAGAAATTGTCCACTAAGCAAAGGCGACATCAAACCATTCAGTTGCAAGTCTTGGCCATAAAAAACTTGTAACCTATGTTTTCACATTCCATTGCATAGAAGATAGTATGGGTAGATACGCGTGGAAAGGAAATCTTAAGTAATTCTAAAATAGTCCATACTTGGCTAGAATCACAAACCTTTAACAATGAAGGTTTCATAAGAGAATTTTGATGAATGTAGAGAGTGTTGTCGAACTTCAGCTTTGTAGATGATGAGACAATTTATCTTTTAGAAATCCCATTTCTTGTATTTCCATTAGGGAAATTGATAGACTATAACGGGTTTCATGTAAAACAATATCATATAATGTTTATAAGAAACTTTTTAGAGACTATTGTATAACTTACAATATCTGAGGAGTAGTTGAGACCATTGTGCAACTCACAATGTCCGAGAAATAGTTGAGACCATTGTGTAACTCACAATGTCTAGGAAATAATAGAGACCATTGTGCAACCTCACAATGTCTAAGAAATGATGGAAAGATCATTGTGTAACCCACAATGTCTTGAGAAATAAATGAGATCACTATAGGATTTGTCCTGAGAATATAATAGAGACCACCCGTATCTCACAAAGTGTCTTGAAAAATGAATGATACCATTGTATCTCACAATGTCCGGAAGTAGGAAAGACCATTGTAACCGCCACAATGTCTTGAGGAAGTTTCGAAATCCTAAAATGCACGAGATGCTGATTGGGAGATTAGGAAAATATGATTGTGCCTAATGCCTGAAGAAAGGCATACGTAAATATGTTGAGTACATTGTTTATGATTGAAATTATGTCAGGTATATATATCAATATACTAGTATGTTTGTATAGCTTTAAAATGCCTAAAAGTCACATAATCGTCTGGAGGATGGAAGGCACGGAGAACGGAAGGCTATAAAATGTTTTTGTTTGTAAAAGTAGTTATAGTTTAAGTCTCATTAGACCCTTCTTCTATAATCGTGGCTCTGATAATCAATCTGTAACACCCCCAATTTTCGTGATACTAGCCGAATTCAAACCGTGTTACTTCATGGCACAACAGTATAACAATAGAAAACGCTCTCTAATGGAGTCGCGTTTTAAAAGATTTATCACTCAATTTATATAAATATCAGAGTTTACAAAAATGAGGTCCCAAATGGTTCCAAGTTTACAAAATACATTAAATTGATTTTCAAATGATAATAAAATTTATAGCCTTCTTGATCTATTCCTTGCTCTTCTTCCGCTTCCCCGGCATTATGGACTCGAAATACATGCTTAAAACTATCAACACAAAGGTTGAGTGAATTCATAGAGTTTGTTTGATGGTTGAACACATTATGTTGTAGTGTGAGTTATAAAGTCACACCAATGGTTTGAAAACCAAAACAGCTATTATTAGACTAAGCATCAAGCAATCAAGGCGTTAACGTGTTCCAAAATTAATTGGAGAAAATGTCGGTGCGTGCCCTATCATCAGTAAAATTGCCCGCTTACCAATGTTACCAAATATAGTGCGCTTGTTTGCCTACCCGTCAACACAAACGGATTCTCGCCAATCCCAATAGATCTATTCACAATATTCTACCACCTCACATATAGTGATTAATGATTCATGATTAAGGGACTTAAGTTTGGCAAATGCGGAAACTTAGTGCTAATAACAATCGATAAGTATATAGTAGTACGGCCGCTCAAGTAGATGATACTTGAGTCGCTTTGTTTGATACTGCCTCAATACGCTAGATACTTGGCCCGCTTTTGTTTGAAAGCAATGTGTTCGGTTTAAAAATAAAGCATGTATTTCCCAAGGGTTTGTAAAACAATTAAGTAATAGAAAGTGGGGCTATGAACTCATGGTAATCGGTAAAAGTTTAGAGTACTTATAAAAGTAAATGAAAATAGTTGAGCATGTATCTCCCCAAAGAGTTTGTAAAACAAGTATTAAAAGATTAGGGGCTATGACTCACCTTAATAAATGATATCACATGTATAATGAGAATGATGGATGCCGCGGAGAACTTCTACAGCAACCTAAAATATAATGTTTACTTAGGTTTGAAATAATGTTTAGGAAAACATAAACGAGCCTATATATGTAGCATTTGTATGTTTGTTAATAGAAATTGTTTTAGTTTGTATATCTCGTATACCGTACCGCTCGCCATCATAATTCAGAGGTCATGCAGAAACGCTCAAGGAGCTAGGACACTTTAATTGTGAAATCCAGCAACTCGTCGATCCGTTTACCCAAATGAACCCTCACATGAAGTTCCCTAGTGTTGTAGTGCTTAATATGTAAAACATGTATTTTAATTACTTGATTATATGATATATTAAGAGTTTATAATTACAATAAATAAACTAACAAAGTTTATAAGTAATTAAATAAGTTTGAGTTTTATAAATACTTACCTTAATATAGAATGCTTGAGTATTATGGAAAAATAAAATATTAGCGGAGCTTCGACGTGAAAATTTGCAATCTTCGAAAACCCAAGGCTATTAGAAGATTATAACAACGCCTTCTAGAGAACCCGAAGAAGAAATGAAGATTATAACAACGTCTTTTTGGAGACTTGAAGGTATTTGAAGATTATAACGACTCTTTCTTGAAAACTTCCAAGAACGAAGATCAAACGCTAGTTTTCTTCAAAACACATGAATGTTCTTACAAGATCTATAAGAAATGCCTTTAGAATTAGGACTTTAGATGTTAAGAAGAAGGGGTGCAAGAAAATATGAAGGTTTTAGCTTGGTATTTATAGGATGAGAAAAATAGTTAACTACATATTAGGTTAAAAACTAACCATGGTTAAGTTATATACTTGGCAAGATCTTAGGAATGAATGGCCATGATCAAACCATGTGTCTACGAGGTTAAGAGTTTTAGTTTTTCATCTTGTGTTTACGGATGAGTTTTAGTCCCAAAATCGCTAACGGTAAGTATTTAATTCATGAAACGAAAATCGGCATCAAAAATATGAAACTTATAAGAATGATTAAAATCATCATTATACTCCATCTAAAAATATAAAATGAGTGATAAGTATTATTGGGTGCAAAAACGCTGCCTAAAGCTGGAAACACGGGAAACGTAAAATGCTTCGAAAAGAACGAAATTTCGTGGAAACGACCGTGAATTTATTTAGAGTAGACTAAAGTTAGTCTAAAAGTGATATGAGATGTTAAAATGTGGTTTTCAATATACGCGGGATAACTTTACAGCTTTCGTGAAGTTTAAAAGTTACGTGATTTAAGCAAAAATGTAGAACGTACAAGGTTAATTCCTTTATGGTCAAAGGAGGAGGGAATTATGTTTGACTTTTCCAAAAAATGTAAAAGTGTCAAAAACATATTAGAAACACAGTCTTGAGAATCGTTAAGCCTGGATGTAAGTAGAATTGTTTAAAACGTAAGTTTAGTTTTGTTCTGGGCTTATTTGGTAATATTAAAAATAATAAATCTTAAAAATTCTCAAATTAATCATGAGTGATCTAAAAATTTATCTCATGCGAGGAAAATTGTCAGAGTTGATTTTCGTTATGCGTGTGATGTTTAAACGGTGGACCGTCTAAAACGAAACTTTAAAACGATGTTTACTTAATAATTTTTGCGAAAATGATCTAACGATGGTCGAACTCTCAGGTTATTACTAAAATAATTTATCTTACGAGAATGTGGATTAAAAATTTTACGAGATGAATAGTGAATCTGAATAGTAAAAGTGAATAGTAAATTCTCCAGAAAATAAAAAAGTAACCTAAAAATGCGGGTGGTTACGTCTCACCCCTTAATGGGAATTCCGTCCCGAATTCGAGGATGTGTTACCGATGTTGAATTGTCTAGGGAAATGTGGATGTATGCGCCGAATTCTAATCTTTGTGTTCTCAAATTTTTGGTCATAGAATGTATTATATACCATGTGGCTTAAGTTGTAATCTAAAGGGTTTTGTTAAAATCTTATAGAGTCTAATATACCTAAAGTTTGGATTTTCCCGATTCTCAAAATGAATCGTATCTTATTGTATCGAGGCTATCAATAAAACCTTAATTTCTAACATAGAGTTTTTGGTGATAGTGTGCGGCATGGAGCCTAATTTGTATTTGTATGATTTCCTTAGTTGTTTCGTGGGTGATCTCTGAACACCTTAGTCCAGAAAATGGTTGACTGACACTTTTAGATCGCCTATATAGTGCCTCAAATGGAATAGTTTTGTTGTTGTTAGAGTAATGCCATTGTTAATCAAAGGTGTAAGATATTGTTGATGTGAAACGGTTTGTAATGATGTGATAACTGTCATTGTAGGGAAAGTTTTGCTAGTGGCAAGTGGTTATCCAAACCATTTCCAAAGTTGATCCTGTCTTAGGTGGTTTCGGGATGAAGGCTATATCGTATAGTGTTTATGTCTACTAGTGTTTGAAGGAAACGTGATACTGTGAAGTTTTACGCATCGAATTTCAATGAGGTTTAGATAATGATGTGTCATGTTGACGATTAGAAGAGTGTAACGTACGCTTACCATTATTCTTAGGTAGAGATGTAAAGTTTTCTTTAAAATCATAAGTGAATTTTAAAGGAATATGGTGGAATGATATCCTTGAGACTTAATCAGGCTAGAACTTCTAAGAAATGACGAGAAGATTTGATGACTATCCCAAGATAGTAGTTCGGATTATCTCATGTATGAAAATTTCAAGAATGAAATTAGGTAGTATAAATGAGATGTTAAGATTTTGCTTAGTGGTAAGACACTATCGTGTCTCTAGATCTTTTTAATGAATTTTGGTGGTTTATCGAGTTTAAGTAGGAAATCAATCTGAATATAACACTTGTATAACTGTTCTCAGTGTTTGAAAAATTTAAGTCGAACATAGTTAGTCAGACTCTGTTCCACTATCCCTAGGCTAAATATAGGTGACTAGACTATTTAGATGTAGCTCATAGCTTCTCAAGAAAATAAAAGTAGGATTCCAATTACAAGGTTATTTGTTTAAAGTAAAACTAAAATATGCTCTCAAATGAGCTTTACTTAAACACTTTTGATGAGTTTCTTTTCTTTTCTTCCATTTATTAAAATACAAAAAGTCATTGCGCCTTTCAAATCAAACACTTCATTTCCATTTCTACCGGTATATGATTTTCAAAAGTAAAAAGTGTTTTTTGTTAACTTATATGTAGTAGATTACAAATATGATATTTATTTCTACTTTTGTGCCTAAATTTCTTCCCAACAATGATGATGACAAGTGAAAAAATGAAGAGAGGAGATGATCACCAATATGATGATACTAGGCGAGTACCCGCGCCTAGCGGCAGCGGTTCCTAGCGGCAGACAGTTAACGATATGCGATATTGTCGTAATTGTTTCGTATAACGTTCAAAATAGAACGTGAAAAGATCAAAATGTAATTGCAAACGGTTGTAACATGTGATCATTCAACTCTAGCAAAAATTCTTAACATGTGTCAAACGACGTATAAAAATATTTAGTGAGTCAAAAAAAAATTACATCAATTGTGAGATACTAACTAACAATGCACGTTATTCGTCGCGTAAAACATTTTGATACACAACATTTTGATATACAACATTTGAGGTGTAGGCTCCTTCTTAACCGAACTCTTTGACCGGCTTCCCTAATAGCTTTGTAGTTCTACGTAATATTCTTCTAGACAAATCAACATAAAGCATATACTATTCCACAAATGCGCAAAGAAAGTGATCAATTGCTTATCCTTTAAATAGATTCTAATCTAAAGAAAGTGATCAATTGCTTATCCTTTAAATAGATTCTTGAGTTTCTCATGATTAGAAGAATAAAAGAGAAACTTGTATTATTTAAATCAGTGGTCTCTCAATATCTGAACAAACAACAAAAGAGGCAACCTTGAAGTATTAGGACATAAACTTTAAGCACGAAATCTCTCAAAACACCGATGAAAGTTTATGTGACTCAAATTATATTATTCCATGAAATAAATTTACTAAACAATTGGCTAACATAAGAGACACACAAACTCAAATCATTATTAATCTTGTACCACCTATGAAAGAATTAAAAAATATCGGGCACTTAAAGACATTTACCAACTTGTACAAAACAAATTCAACAACAAATAAAAATACACTATTTCCTTGATCAAAATTGTAACTAAATGTTGCATAGAAAATTCACAACAAAGGTTGTCATCTGTTTCCTTTCGTTAACTTGACTTGTTGTTTAGGCCATATGACCATTTCATTTTTACCAACAAATAAAGTTAAAAACAATCTGGCCCATTTAAGATTAAGATAATAATCCACACCAATCCATATATCTAAAAGTAAATAATCAAAATGGCCTCTTTTAATGCATACCAACCGTTTTCGTCTTTTGTGATTTCTTTCCTCAAATCATTCTTAACCTGCAAGTCTGCAACATCAAGTGCAATTTTTAGCATTGAACTTGATCATAAAGAAAGAAATTTATAGTTTATTATGCTTAGTTTTTCATCATCATGCCAACATTTTTCTTTCTGATGGCATGATTGTCCTTATTGGATGACATGTTAATTGTCCTTATCTAATGCAATATCATTAAACCATGCCGATAAAGTTTAAGCTTAAATGTTAGTAAAGGTAGAAGGAATTCTAGAAAGAGATGAGTCAGTTTATGAGGAGATACAAGTCAGCTATCAAACTGAACAATTAATCACCCATTGGTTCTAACATAAACAGCCATGAACATTTTGAGAAATTAACGTGCACTATTATAATGCAATATTCTAGTGAACACCATCTCGTTTATAAATTTTAAAGTTGATATATTAATAACTAATGATTAGAGAGCCATAAATAAAGGTGCAAGGCAATTCCATCCAATTTTCTTACCTGATGATCCATTCTCATATCAAGGGGTCCATCACAAAGCACACTAAATCCTCTAATCGAGTTGTTCACCTTCATATAAAAATGCATGGCACTATAAATTGGTAAATGCCTATGAAAAAGGAAATATAATACATGACTGGCTACAATAATGCTTGGTAAACACTAATTATAAATCATTTGTTCGCACTCATAGGTGAAAAGGTTAACAGTTTACATACCTGCATGGATGACATTCCTAAATCCATTAGGATCCCATCGACTCCTGATATTAGAAGCTTCTCATTAATTCTTCTTGCACCTTCTATCATACTTTAAGAGTAGACTCAAGTAACCTAAAGTAAAAACCACTCAATATATCAAGTGGGTTTCTTACAGCACTTTAGTGGCTAATAGAGCTTCGATGTTGCAATATATAACCCATAGCCTCGATAAGAGACCCACACTAAACATTACTCAAGTGACTGTTTTGACAGTTTGTTGAACTTGTAACACCCTACCATTTTACCTATATAAATGATGGATATGAACCTTTGTCAAAATTTATTGACTCCAACTACAATATTCAATAGTTTAAAACACATGGTAGAGACCAATTGATGTTTGTTAATATATGTATAAGGATCTAATACAACATGTATAACAAATAAGTTTCTTAACGCATGACGTGTTGGATAAGAGATTCATACGATGCTTCATTGCAAACATATTAAGCAACCATGTACAATAGTGTTTGTCCATACTAAAAAAACTCAGAATAAGTCAATTACCCACTTTCTTTTTAGTATCACATATACATTCTGTATTTGAGCCACATAAAAGAGAAGTAGATTAATAACAATTTATTAGAGTGATTCTGATTGTTCACGCATGATGACCTTTTCATCTAACTCAGTCACTGTTACACTTATGCTTATCATAAAGAAACAAAATATGTGGATTTAAAGAATGAATGAAGATACCTTTTGACTTCATGAATCGACTTCAGTGTTTTGCGCAGAGCAACATCATCCACAGTAACATGAACATCTTCATGTTTACAAAAAAACCTTTAGCAAAAAAAGAGACACAATCATTATTTTAATCACATCAAAACTAACTTGATATCACGATGGTCTCAAACACCATTAACTTGGTCAACCTCGAACCACATAAGAAACCATCTTATATGAGATGGATCTTAACATACCTCATGACCAGCAAACATACCGACCAAACCAACAAACCTTTCATATCTGGCAAGATCTGATAAAACATTACAAAAAAAACAAAAAAACAATAAATAAATAAATAAATAAATAAATAAATAATAAAAAACTCACAGCATCACCAAAACCACAAAAACACCACCGAGAGATGGCGGTGTTGATCAACTGAAACCAACCAAACCATCAATAAAACCACCGAAAACACCACCAAAGTCACCAATTGAAACCACCTAGTCAATCGAAACAACCCCCAGTCCACCTTTAAGTGGTGGCTATTTAAGTATATGGCGGCGGCTAAAGCGGCGGCAGTGGTTCGGCTCAGAGAGAGAGAGAGAGAATAGAGATGAAATATTTAGGTTAACAGAGACGGTTAGGTTTCTTCAAGCTTGTGTACTAATTTTCTCTCTCATTTGACTTTCAATTTCAATTTTCAACTTTTCACATTTCCTCATTGACCATTTTTCCATTTTAGATAGTAGAGAAGAGATAGAGATATAGTGAATTCCAAATAACAAAGATGTTATGATTAGGAGGATGAATTAGGAATACAAATTAAAAAGTTGTGGAAATAGTCAATAGATTATTAGCTTATGTATATTTCGAAATTATAAGCTTATAAAGTTGAGCTTGTAACCTTAAATAAATCACAAACTTAACTTGATAAACTCGTGAGTTTACTAAATAAGTTAACACAACCTCTAATTTTAACGGTTTATCTTATGTGGTATATATCTATTATTTCAAAACTATTTATAATTTACAACATTCAAAAGTAACGGTTTATTTAAGTTTCAATCAACCAAAAAGTTTTTAAAATTCAAAGATAAAGTTTTATTAGTGTGGAACTGTCAAATGTCTAAGTCCCGCTCTTTTGTCGTGAATACATGAAAAGTCTTTTGGGTAAGCATGGTGTCTGACTTTTTGACCAATTAATTTATGAGGTCTAAATCCATCGTCACAAAAGTTTAAATCAGGTAAAGCCTTTCTGATGACGTATAGTCCACATTCGGGTCATGAACCCGACCAATTAACGCTACTAGCAATCGAGCCCAGTACGAATGGGCTAACCCGATAACGGTTTGGGCTCACGAAGGCCCAAACCTGAAGTTATTTATGGTTTTGGATATCGGATATCTCTTATTTATTAGATATGTATTGATTGACCGACTTAGGCGGATACTGGACCGTTGTTGGGGAACACGAAACCAACAAGGATTTCAGATGTATATAAGGGCATCTCGCCCTCATTAAAGGTACGATCTAAAACCCTAACTCTCCACTAAAACTCTAAAAACCGATTACTTACTCTCACGCCGGAGGATAATCGTGGAGACAATCCCACGATAAGCCTAACGGTGTTTTCTGTTTACTTAGTGCGCAGTTCTCAAGCATCAAGGTCTAATTGATACGAGAACCGGAGTCCAAATAAGGAAAGCCTTTTGTATCAACAAGTGGCGCTATCCGTGGGACCAATCACTAAGAACTAGAATGACAAAGCACGGAAACCTAAGTCGACGATCACATAGTGACCTACAAGGGAAGAAGTCGCAAAGTGGATCAGCCTCTAAGCAGGCCTTTGGAACAACGGCGACGAAACCAAGGGTCGCCCGTGTCCGCCTTCACGACAATGGAACCACGCATCGGGACGACCCATGCTACTACAACAACCACCGGCAGAAGATCCATCGCAACCTTTTACCACCCCCACAATCGGTGCGTAAACGGGCCCCACAAACCCACTAGATGCACTGATCAAACAAGGGTCCATGGTGGAAAGCAGACACCCTCGATCTAGAAGGAGTCACGCCTGAATTAGCGCCAAGTGACTTCGTGTCTCAAAACTACTTAAACTCGCCTCATGCAAGAGGAAGCGAAAAAGAGGTCGAGTCGAAGCCTGCAAGCCCGACTCAACTTTGACTCAGAGTATGAGACATCCCTATTAAATCGAGAGGATAGGCGTGGGAAGGATAGCCGCCTCCAGTGTTTACCGTGATCGGAGGAGAGTTGAGAACGACGGCAACCGACATGCGTATCCGGAAGAACGAAGAGGACGACGGCTTACCAATGTCCACGCTAGGCTTGGTAGCAGAAGGGTCCATGACAGACTTGACGACGGCACTCCCAAGTGAAAGCTCTTCCGCTCGGATTTCGAGGGACGGCAGCAGCCGAGAGGGAGGCTCGCCCGGGTGATTCCTCGGACAACGAGACAACGAAACAGGACACCGGAAGTCCCGGGAAGATATCGCGACCAGGAGGAGGAAGATATGTCTCTTCCCTGGTGCCGCCAAAAGGTGGATGCGTTTCACTCGGCATCAAGCGATTTCTCGAAGATAAGAGAAGGTGCATGCCCGCCAATGTGAAAACCTACGATGGAACAGGTGATCCGGACGATCACCTTAAAAATTTTGAATCAACTGCTACCATCGAAAATTGGCACAACCCTGTGTGGTGCCACATGTTCAATTCCACATTAGTGGGAATGCGCTGAACCGATAAGCTTCCACGAAGAAGCATTGATGGCATTTTAAAGAGTTGCGAAAGCGTTTCGCCGAACTCACTCAAAGGAAGAAGTGCCCAAAACCCCGTCGAACTTGCTGGGTAAAATAGCGGGGAATCTACAAGCGCTTATGTGGAGCGCTACAAAGATGAGTGCATACATATCAAGGCATGCCCCTAAATACTAAAGATCTCGTGGTTCATGAACGGATCAATAATCCGAACTCATCAAAAGGCTGAATGACAAGGTCTCCCAAACCTTTGATGAACTTATGAAACGCACGAGGTCCTTTATCCAAGGAGAAGCTGCCGCGGGCAGAAGAAAGGCTACTCAAACTATAGGTCACAAGAACAGCCTAGGAGACAATCCATTGACTAGAGTAGCAACCGCGAACAAGAACTACCGGCCGTGGGCGGACGAGATAATGACAAATATACCCCGCTAACCAAGACTCCAAAGGAGATATTCGCGATGGAAGGCGCGAACTTCCCGAGGCCCCCACCATGCGCACCCGAAGAGCGGTGGGGAACGGATACTACGACTATCATGGACAGAAGGGCCACACCACCAATGAGTGTGTCCAATTGCGCCAACTAATTGATAAGCTAGTAAAAGAAGGCAGATTGGACCATTTAGTTAAGAACATCAAGGAAGGGAAAGATAAGCAAAAGACTAGGAACAAGAAAGAAGCACCCAAAGATAAGGCTGATACCATCTACATGATACAATCATGGCAAATGAATAACTAGGCGTAAGATCACCAAAAGTTTTCCCGTGGAAGCGAAATCTCTTTCCCCACCTTGGCTGCGGATAACGCAGTGGTAGAACCACTCACCATTGAAATTAACGCAGAAGGTCACGATATCCACCGCATGTATGTGATGGAGAAGCATCCGCAGACATAATGTATGAACATTGTTTCAAGCATTGCGACCGAGATAATGGTCGCTAAGCCGGCTGGTCGCCATGACATCGTTGACCGGTTTTACAGAGAAAAGATATGGCCCATAGGGCAAATACGCCTACTAGTCAATGTTGGTAATAAGGAACACTCCACAACGTACCGGATGAATTTTATGGTGATCAAATCCCTTTCGCCATACAATGGCATTATTAGAAGACCGTGGATATCACGCTTCTGGCAGCGATCGCAGTCTACAAGACATGGGATGCTTAGTTCCCTGGAGGAGGCATTGTTACTCTCCACAATACCACCGTACCACCTAGAGAATGTAACACAATTACATGTGAGACGGCACACATTTCGCAACAGCGCGCAACTAAAGTATCAAATCTAAAGGGTCGCAATTCATCCCGATACCCAGATCAAGAAGTATCGATCGGGGATCGCCATGTCGATAACGGCAGGTGTATGCGCCCTTGCAAAAGAATCTGGATATCTTTGCGTGAACCTAAGCACATGATCCGTGTGCCACGCCGACTGTAACACAAGTTGAGAATCCGACAAGGATACTCCCAATCACAACGAGAAGAAGCGCCGGGCTCCGGCGCAGCAAAGCCATTCGAGGAAGTACACAAACTTGTGGATGCAGGTATCATGCGAGAAGTCTACACTACCATGACCGCTTTCCAACCCGTGATGGTCAAGAAGAGAGATGGTAGTTGGCGGATGTGCGTGGACTTCACGGATCTCAACAAAGCATGTCCACAAGACTGCTACCCACTACCGAGATAGATTGAAGGTAGAATCTTTGTGCGGATACCCACTTAAATGTTTCCTAGACGCATATAAAGGGTACCACCAAATCCAAATGGCTAAAGAAGATGAGGAAAAACGGCCTTCCATACAAGCCAAGGCGTCTATTGTTATACAAAGATGCCCTTCGGCTTGAAGAATGCATGGCTATCTACCGACGATTGTAGATAATGCATTTGACAAACAGTGGGCCGCAACCCGGAAGTTTATGTTGACGACCTTGTCATAAAAAGCCATACTGAGGACAAATTAGTGCGCGACATTGAGGAAACATTTAAGACTCTACGAGAGATTAACATGAAGTTAAATCCTAAGAAATGCACCTTTCACGTAAGGCATGTTCCTGGATATTTGATAGAGCCCGATGGCATTAAACCGTGTCCGAGAAAAAAACGGTCATCATCCAACTTCCTTCACCGCGCACGTTGAAGGAAGTCCAGTCTCTAAATGGCAAGTTAGCCGGTTTGAACAGATTCTTGTCCAAATCAGCAGATAAGTCACTCCCCCTCTTTAAAACGCTCAAGAAGTGTATAAAAAAGGGAGACTTTCGCTAGACTACGGAAGCATAAGAAGCTTTTATACAGCTTAAACAACACATAGCAACAGCCCCGCTAGTCGCCCACGCCAGGGGAAGAATTAATTATGCACTTATCTGCGACTCATGGAGCGTCAATTGGTGCTACTGACGGATAGGAATTCAAGACAAACACCGTATATTTTGTAAGCAAAGCACTCAAGAAAACGGAGATTAACTACACAAGATGGAGAAGTTGGTCCTAGCATTAGTATTCGCCGCCAAACGCCGGAGTACTTCCAGCGCACCCAATAGCGGTGATCACGGACCAACCTATCAAGCAAGTCATCTCCAAACCCGACGCATCGTGACGACTCACGTAAGTGGAGTGTGTTGCTAGGTGAGCATAACATCTCCTACAGACCACGTAATGTGGTTAAGGGGAGATACTAGCAGACTTTATCATCGAAAAACCAAACACTGATGATGCATCTTCCGAAAGCAAGGTGGAACTACAAGAACCATGGATCCTATTCATGGATGGATCTTCATGCGTGGATGGGTCAGGCGCAGGCCTTATCCTCACGAATTCAGAAGGAATGGAATTCACTTACATGCGCTTTTGAATTCACAACCATAAACAACGAGGCAGTATGAAGCCCGATTGCCGGATTACGCATTGCAGCTCGAATGGGCATACGCAACCTATAAGCAAATGTGGATTCCAGGCTAGTAGCCAACCATGTGTTGGGCGAGTATGCGGCTAAAGAGGAAAACATGATTCAATATCTCAACAAGACCAAGTTACTTATCCAGGGTTTTGACAGGTTTAGCATCAAACAAGTTCCTAGAGGGGAGAACAGAAAGGCGGATGCACTGAGCAAGATTGCATCCACAAGCTTTGCGCACTGCAAAACAAGTATTGGTGGAAACGCTGAAAAGCAAGTCCATCTCAAAGATGGAAATATCCACGGTGATAGAGGAGCAAGGTCCTACATGGATGACTCCAATAGTCGAGTTTATAAGCAAGGACGTATTGCCCCGGAGAGAAGGACGCCCGACGAACGGTGCACATCACGAGGTTTGAACTGACGGTATACTATATCGGCGTTCATTTCTACAACCATGGCTTCGATGTGTCGGACCCTTCAAGCGCATTACGCATTCTCGAGATCCACGCTGGCTCATGTAGTATGCACTCGGACCACGGTCCGTTGTGGCACGCGCTTTCACGGTCGATACTATCGGCCTACGATGCACCGTGACGCGCGTGACTTAATAAGAAAGTGTGGCGACTGCCAAGGTCACAGACCCATTCCACGCCAACCACAATAGGAGCTAACACCTATTACGCCGCCATGGCCATTCTATAAATGGGGTATCGACATTGCCGCCCCTTCCCGGTTGTCAGGGGATTGAAATTCCTTATAGTAGCTATAGACTATTTCACTAAGTGGATTGAAGCAAAGGCGGTCGCGACAATCACGAGAAATCGTAAAACGATTTGTTTGGGAGAATATCGTATGCCGCTTCGATTACCCTGAGAAATCATCTCGGACAACGGGAAACAATTCTGACAACCCTTTCAAGGAATGGTGCGAAAAACTAAATATTGCATAGCACTTCGCGTTGGTTAAACACCCACAAACCAATGGTTTAGTCGAGAGAGCAAATCGGTCCGGGTGAAGGAATTAAAGCACGCTTAAACAAACACAAAGGAAGGTGGGTGGAGGAGTTATCGCATGTCTTGGGCTACCGCACGACAATCAAAATAAGCATGGGAGACACTCCCTTTCTCTTGTCTATGGGGACGGCCGCCATACCAGCCGAAATTGGGATGCCAACTATTCGCATTACTACCGGTTAATGTTACAACCAATGACGATGAACGCGTATTGACTTGGACCTGTTGGAAGAAAATGCGCTGAGCGCGCAGCTATATGTGAGGCGAGAACTAAGTCAAAAATGAAGGGATACTACGATGCTAAAGTTCGTAGCATCTCATTCAGACCTGGCGATTTTGTATATCGCGCCAATAATGCGAGCCATGCAGAAGATACAGGAAAACTTGGACCGAAGTGGGAAGGACCTTACGAGGTCATTGAAGCACTAGGGAAAGGCGCGTACAAGCTGCGTAACATGGATGGTCGTGAGCTACCACGCACATGGAACATTTGCAATCTCAAACGGTGTTATCTCTAGGAACGGCTATGGCCCAGCACACGAACATCTCCGCACTTTAGTAAAGTGCTCAATAAATATCCGTGTATTTACATTCTGTTTTGCTTAGGCAAATGTCTTGTTTTTTACAAAAACTTGCAAGTATTAATAAAACGTCGCGGTTTCTAGCTAACTCCGCGACACATTTCAATTTGTTGTTTACATATTATTTATGTCTCAACATTGTTCTTATATTATCTTTTGCCCACATGGCGTGCATGCACTTAATAAACCCACGACGGTAAAAGGATGAGTAAACCTACTAAATAACTCGTTGAGTAAGAGGGTTGCAACACCATCAACATCGGATCATGCATCCTTGTTAAACACCTTATTTTCAAGAAGTTGGAATAAGTTCAATGTGCATTCCACGATGGATGCGCAACAATGCATATTGTGCGCGTTTAACAAACTAGGAATCAAGACTCTTGACTCCTTAATATGATATTTACACAGACGCATATCACACCATACTGATTATGATACAAGTATTTAGAAATTATACATGATTATGGACTTCATATATTCTTCGCGCTTATACAACCGTTTGATTCTTAGACAACGAGCTTTTCATGCAAAGACGGATAACTAAGTACCAAAATTATAAGTCGCAACCACATTCAGATCAACACACCTTCAACAAAAGGAAAATCTTATTATGAACCACGAGTTCTTACAAAAGAATATTTACAAAGAAGCTATGGCCTACATACTATTACAACGCCTAAGATGTGAGCTCTCAACACGGTTCGCAGCGTCCCCGGACTCTTTTCAAGCTTCAATAGGTCGAATCCGGCGCGATACCGTTGCCACACTAACATGTACCCCGTCGGATCTAGGGAGATGCGCTGCGCCAATACCACACAAAATGGCCTTTCCCTTCACGCCCTTCTTCTTCGCAAGCCTCGTGGCATGGGCTTCTAAGGACTCTTTCAAAGGAATTTCCTCTCAAGGGCAAGGGGTTCAGGATGTCGCGGGCGAGCAAAGATAGGCACTTGCGTACTGTGACTCATCAGGCTTCAAAAATAGTCGTGGCCTTTGCATTATCAAAGACGGTGGTGAGCCAAGGTTAATCCCTCCATAATCACACCTATGGATAATCCGGTCGCTCCAAGCTGCAATCGAGGAAGCTCCAACAGCTTCATCTTCCCATTGCAACGACGGATCATCATATGCATGCTCGTTATACCGGCACCTATGCGCGTGAGCACTTTCAAAAGGCCACCCTTATGAAGCTCTTCTATAGCCTCTGCCTTGCCACGAGCTAGCGCACACTGAACGACACCCCCGGCGCCCACCACCTCGAGATTCCAAAGTAGTTAAGGCGCGAGGCAAAACCATGGCTAATGAGCCACCTACGCTCGCGATTGTGGAAACTAACCGAGGATACAGCTCTTCATTATACTCATGCCAGCTTGAAGCTTCATCTCTCTGCTTCTCCAACATTCCCTCCACGGCTGCACGAAACTCTCCCAGCCGCGAGAACTGCCCATTCTTCCCATTCTCCAAATATCCAAGTGCCCAGATGCAAGTAGCCTTATAATCCTCTAGTGCGGAACGCTCCTGGCTCACTTGGGTAAAGTAATGACATCTTCTCTTCAGCAAGTTTTTTGGCATAGGAGCTCGCTGCTCTGCTTGGCCTGAGCACTAGCCAAACGTGCCTCTAGCAACGCAATTGCTTGTCCTTCTGAGCGCTCTGGCTACTCTCCCCAGCATACCTTGACTTTAGCTGCGCGACCAATGTAGCCTGGTGCGCAGCAGCCAAACCAAGCTCCTCAACAAGTTAGTCCATTGGCACATCCCCAGATGCCAATGGATCGGTGCCTTGGTTCTCTGGCGTAGGAGGGTCAATGCGAATGGGACTCGTCTTGGGGCTTACTCCCCAAAATGTCCGTAAGTAACCCCAGCGGTTTCAACATGCGCACGCAAAAACAAAGAGAATTCGTGATTATTTCATAACATAAACAAAGGATGTACTAAGTGCTTCGGCAACAATACTTACTTGGGAGGAGCAGCCTCAGCTTGCATGGGAGGGCGACACATCATCCGATGATGATTCCACATCAAGAATGACGGACGCTTTTTCCTCGATGAGCCGGGCGCCATCACCACCGTGCTCTCTTGCGCTTTACCCCTCTGCCTCCCTCCGCTCCGCTCTACCCGGAGGTCCTCCTCGCCCGCCACGCCACGTCGTGCGTGAAAGCTCCATTTCGGGGAGTGTACCCCAGGGCTAGGCACGCCTACAGAGGGGTTGCCTCCAGACAACGGTGGAATCACCGTTCCTCCAGCTCCATCTCTATGGTGCACCCAGTAGGCTTCCAAAATGGGGACTTCCCCTCTCAACGGCACACCCCCACGGTGACTGGCGAGGTTTCGCAAATGCACAACGCAACAAATCCATCTCCAGCAAGAAACAAACAAAAAACAATAGTTATATAAAGTACAAAGGTGAAAAGAAAGGCTCACATTAATAAAGCAAAGGAGTAGGAAGGACAAGCACCCACCACGTCATCCACCGCGTCTAGGAAGGTGAGCACCTCGTCAGACTATCGAAATAGTTGCGCCGATGCCCATGTGCACCAAAAATTCCTGATAGGAACCGATGGGAATACGATTGGCATTTTGTCGCTTCCGCATCATCTACTGTATGTTCCAGGGGGGGCTCATCCTTGTAGCTTGAACTTTGGGTATAGAAGACGAAGCGCCATGGGAACAACCCCTCATCAACCCAGAAGAATTTCTCTCTCCAGCCTCCTAAGCGTGTCTAGTTTTTCAAGATAACATTGCAACCGCCTGCGCTTAGCGAATGAAACCCATCCGTTTGACCACGTTGTATGGTAAAACGCGAGGAAGAGATAGATAGTGGGGTTAATCGCCAACAAACGGCAATTAACCTATACAGTGCAGCTGGGATATGTGTAGGCGGTAGTAATTTAATACGTCACACAAGAATAAGGAGATGGGCACACGTTGATTCGCAAATTCGAAAAAACGCGTGTATACCTCTACTTTCCCTTCGGGAAAATCCGCTATTGACGCCTGCGCAGCCGGAACTACCGGATGCAGCACAAGCAGGATATAATATTCCGAGGTGAACTCACGCAGTTCATCCTCGGTCATAGCGGATGCAAAG
>OU343221.1:212353115-212400367 GCA_910596185.1 Chrysanthemum makinoi | reverse complement strand
TCAGTTAATCCACGAACCATGATAAGGTTTCGATAGCACACGCGCTGTTACCTTTGAAAGTTTCAGGGTTTCTTGGTTGATAGTTCGAGTTTTTTAACAATGGCGGAAATGCTTTTTACAGTGATAATCACAGTAAAAGGGAGGCGGAAGTTTATATAGGGTTTTACATCCACGTGATGATCGACACGTGGACCCCACTATCTCTAAATGTGTGGATAGGATATGTTGATGTGACACACCTCCACCCACTTTTACGAGGCATATATTTGACTTCATTCGACTAGATACACCGTATCTTCTCTTAGGCGGGAAACCTTTGAAGCTTCTCACGCCGAGGATATATTTGTTGAGTATTAGTTCAGCATCCGCTGGCTTCACCCTAGCATACTAGACTGGGGGACATGATGACGTATAGTCCACATTCGGGTCATGAACCCGACCAATTAACGCTACTAGCAATCGAGCCCGCATACGAATGGGCTAACCCGGTAACGGTTTGGGCTCACGAAGGCCCAAACCCGAAGTTATTCATGGTTTTGGATATCGGATATCTCTTATTTATGAGATATGTATTGATTGACCGACTTAGGCGGATACCGTAAGGTTGGGGAACACGAAACCAGCAAGGATTTCGTGTGTATATAAGGGGCATCTCGGCCCTCATTAAAGGTACGATCTAAAACCCTAACTCTCCACTAAAACTCTAAAAACTAATTGCTTACTCTCACGCCGGAGGATAATCGTGGGAGACAATCCCGCGATAAGCCTAACGGTGTTTTCTGTTTACTTAGTGCGCATGTCTCAAGCATCAAGGTCTAATTGATACGAGAACTGGAGTCCAAATAAGGAAAGCCCAACTTTTGTATCAACACTTTCATTCTCAAAATGTTGACGTGATCACTTCAAAGTTGTTTGCACATAAAAATTAATCTTGCGACATCATACATTTTAGTGATTTTAGTCCCCAACCTTTGTCATTAAACCATCTACAAGTGGTTTTGAATACATGATAAGTTGATATCACTCTAGCACTATCCGTATTGGATGCATTTCTAACGCACGACGGCTATGCCCCTCCTCTTTCACATGCTATGATCAATTTGAATGTGATCTGGTCATAAACTTACTACATAAATTTTGTGTGTGTGTGTGTGAGAGAGAGAGAGAGAGAGAGAGTGTGTGTGTGTGTGTGTGTGCAGGGCCGTCCCGTGGATTTTTGGGGCCCTGTGCCAATTTGACAAAGTAGGCCTCTCGCACAACACAAATTTAGTTATATGTTATATAAAATTTTAAAAAGTCAAAGTATAACATAAAAACACTGTATATAACATGTCTTGGTTAATCGCAATATTTTATTGACAACATATTAAATCTTTCTAAAAAGTGTATAAAACAATGTTTAAAAATAATTGGACTAGTTCTAAATTTTTATCTAAACTTGAGTTGAAAGTGTAAATTTGTAAACCTATTTGTACTTTTATTCAAGCATAAAACTAAAAAGGTGTAAAATCTATAAACCTTAGGGTGAAAAAGTGAATACTACTCAATCTAGTCATCTTCTTCGACTGTCATGTCTCAAGAACTCTGTTAACCTTTTTTTTTTTTATATATATATATAAATCGATTGAAACTGATATGGGTTCCAATTATAACGCAAAAATCTTATTTTATAGACTATAGTTTCATCAGTACTACGCTAAACAATAAATAAAATCAGCCATGCGTTTACGGTATTGGGGCCCCTAAAAATTTGGAGGCCCTGTGCGGTTGATCACTCTGCACACCCTTAAATCCGGCCCTGTGTGTGTGTATTGGTTTAAGAGTGTATGCATGCAAAGCTTTTTCAAAAGAGAGGTGATTTGTACACTCCAAAATTTGATTAGCACACTCAATTTTATGCTTTAAGCAGTTGTACATATTGCGCAAAATGCTTATTGTACTTGTACTTTTGAATGTGCCAATCAAATACTGAAGTGTGCAGATCACCATTTTTTCCAAAAGCTTTCTACTATTTTAAAGAATCTGTAAATAACTTAAATAGGTTTTTTACAAGGGGCATTTACATACATCCCCAACCAAACTTCAATAATTACATATTTCTCCAAATCATGCTTTAATAGCATTGTACATCATGCATTAAAAACTTGTGTTTTGAAAAAATATGTAATTTTTGAAGTTTCCTTGGATATATATGAAATTTCCCCTTTTTACAAAGCCTTGTGTAAAACCTGAAAATCTAAAACATGAATAAAGACTAAAATACCCTTGAAATCGAAATTATAAAATACGTAAAATACGTTTATGTTCATTTAACGAAATTAAAATCTAACTTATGAATAATTAAAACCTAACGGATATATTTAAGAAATCGACATTTGTATGACGAAAAGTTAAACGTCTCGCATAAATAGTTGGGTCTCGCCTTTCGTTTATTTGTGAACCAAGTTGGGTCGTTCGTTTTGTTGGTTTGGACTCAAGCCGAGAGCCCATTTGGGCCGTGTTTCTTTTGTTCGGTTGGATCAAGCCGAAGCCCACACACCTCAAGCCTAATCCGATTTGTACCACCTATAAATACAAATACATTAACACAAATTGGAACCCTAGTTTGCAAGTTTGGTATTTTCTTTGCCTCTTCTTTTTCTTTTCTTTCGGCCGACTTCTAACACCCCTTGGTGTCGAAGTTTTGGTTCCAACGTGACAAGCTAAGGTATAACTACGTTCTTCTCGTCTCACTTTGATACACCTAACGTTATTATATGTTGTAACATGTTTTGTTTTTAATCGAAGCTTGTGTTTTGCCGAACCATATTAAACCGAACCACATATATAATAAATCGGCCAAGGTATAACATGCAAACGTAAATATGTAAGGTACGTAGAGGAGTTAGGGTTTGCGTAAAACATGGAAGCCGAAACATATATATTAGCCGAACCATGTGAGTGTTTGTGAACGTGAGTTAAATGAGTAAAGAACATGCAAAACCTAAACCCTAAGTGATGTGTGAACCGAACCAATTGATTTGTGAACCGTGTATCATGCGCGTGTGTTGTGAGTCAAGTGATCTTGTAGATATGTAAACGTAGTACGTGCCCATATCTTTTCGAAGCTATTGTGCATGTGTGTGTCGATGTGTATCTAATCCGGATAATAAGTAACTTTTATTGTCACATGAAATCATAAACGTGCATGGGTATAAGAGTTGACGTATAATATGTATATAAGTAACGTATGGTTAAAGTCATGAAGGTGTTGAGTAAATAAACAAGAGTTAATGAGTTGTGTGAGTTATGACTTTTAAACTATTTTCACACTTAACCCTAAACTTTAATAAATGACATAATGAACCCTAACCTACAATATTGGTTATAAAACACTTAAGTCTCATTTAATCATAAATCTCTAAATTATTAAGATCATGAATACACTAAGTATAAACACCAAACATTAAAAGATCATTTCGACAATTATGGAATCATAAATAACATGTACGACTGTTAATGTGTATAGGTTCTGTGAAGAAGGAGTAATCCTTTGCTTTCCGTATTTCGCTTTTTGGTCATTTGCTTTGGAATAAGGTACAGATATTCTGACCTTTTTAGTAAAGGTTCCTTATAACGTTTTCTTTCGTTAGCTTTTATATTAGGGTTTCCTAAGCCTTTGCTATGAACCCCATTCTGTTTGTTTGAGATGTTGCTTATCCGAACTCGATTTCGAATTATGAAACATCTGAGTTTGAACTATATGATATGAAAACTCTGATTTTGAAAATATGATTAACCTTATGATAAAGTATGATCTGTGTCAGGTTTGACATTCTGATTTGACCTAAGATAGTTTGACACCCGAGCCAAATATTTCACTAGTCATGGGGGTTCCATGTCCGTGTCGTGATGCACCTTTGACATGACTCTAGGGCAGTAGAGTGATGTTCTGCCACGTCCCTTATCTGTATCTGTTATGAGCTCAAATTATGTTATATGACCAATATCCATGCTGTAGGTATGGATGCATCCTAGATCTGTTATCCGTTATATGTTATATGTTATCTGTTATCTGATGATTGATGCTGCGTGCATGCACGTCCTTCATAACTCCGTAGGTCTCCCACAAATGTTGCCTTATGTAAATATGATTATGATCTGATATTTGTTTCTGGGCTCGTGGTAGTTAACTATAAACCTTATTCGATAATTCTGTTTTATACTCTCAAAATGATTATGATTTTGCTATATTTTTGTTCATTATATTTCGTATCCGATATCGTTTCGTATTCGCTTTGCTTTTATATCTGTTCACTGAGCTTTTGAAGCTCAGCCGCATTTCTTTTCTTCCGCGGCAGGTATCTAAGCAATGGAGCTGGGTTTTGCTTTGGGATGAGTGCATGAGTGGACCTACCTTAGAGACATTTAGCTTTGATCTTATGATGCCATTTAAGACTTTACTATTTCAGATTATTTCTATTGGAGTTATTTTCCATTGGGACCTATGTATTGAAGTCATGTTGACTTGAATTATTTCAAAGATTTATGTTAAGACTTCGTTTGGATATTTATGTTTGCTTTGATATGACACCATTATTTGTGATTCCTTTACCCTTGTCGGGTCGGGCGCTTACAATTTATGGTATCGAGCCAGTACGACTTGTAGTCACGACCTGTGACATATGGACCCTAGGTTTTGAGACCCTTAGAGCTTAGGCTATGACCTGTGAGGATTGGGTAGACTTTAGGATTCCTTCTGCGTACTTCCATTTCGTATCTCATCTTTGTTCATTTTGCTAATCGTTTGAATATCGTTCAGATGGTTCAAACTCGTCGTAATGGTAACGTGGATGGAGACGATGATGCTCCTAACTTGATCTTGCGATTGCTAATGCTCTCAACACTTTTTCCCTGTCTTACCACACGAGATGATGACACAGGTGATCAACAACATTCGAATCGATCGGTGCTTCGGTAGTGGTGGAGGTAATCAACCCGTCGGCATTCACACTTGGCTCGAGTGTTTCGGTAAGCTCAAGCCTCTTTCTTTTAGCACCGCCGCTACTCCCACGGGCCGAGGACTGGATCACTCATATAGAGAAGCTTTTGAAGTCTGGTTGTGGAGATGAATTTAAGACCCGTTTGTCTGCATTTAAGTTGGAGGGTGATGCTTTGAATTGGTGGAAGGCACTCAAACAGGCAAGAGGAGGAGATGCTTTTGCTATTACTTGTACCAGGACTGAATTTCGTACTATCTTCTATAACCGTTACTTCCCTGATGCTGAGCAACAAAGGTATGAGAGGGATTATCGCGATTTACCGTTTGATCATGAGAACTCCAATGAGTACATGGGCGTGTTTATGAGGCCGTAAGTTTTGTAGGGAACGATTGCTGGAGATGGTAGGCGCCAAGCTAAGTACTTCAAGTGGGGGGAAGTGGGTGTTGGACCGACCGCTAATATCGAGTATGAGGATGTGTCAGCCTGCAATGACGCAGCTCGTAACATTGAGATCTTTCATGAGGTTTCGGTTCCAACAAGCGTAACCATGATGGTGATCGGATTCAAGGTAGGACTCAAAGTAATGATTATAAGGGAAATTCTGGCAGGAGTTATGATTCGAGGGTTCAAGTGGATAGGAGTTATGATCGGGGTCAGAAGGAATGTGGACTCTAGGCTCAGGCGAGTCGGGATAGCGAGCTGCCGGTAGAAATGGAAATGATCGTCGAAATCAAGGTAACAATAACCGCGTTACAACAAGGATCAGTCAGCTCGAGGATCATATCGTGGTCGTGCTTCAGATCTTCTCGGTCAGGAAGGGCAATTGAGTTTTGCCTCCCCACCTCTCTGTACTACTTGTGGAAAGGCTCATCCCGGCGTGTTTCAAGGCCACTAGTGGATGTTTCTCTTGTGGTTCCACTACTCACAAGATCAAGGATTGCCCTAGGAAGAACCCGTGATTCCCGGAAACTACATCAAGCCGCCACCTACTACTTGGACGCTTTATGCTACTACTGGAATCAAAGTGAGCGCACTTCGGTACCATTACGGGCACTCTTTACATTGGTGATTTTACTCTGTCTTCGCTTATTTGATACGGTGCCACACACTCCATTATATCCGTCACATTTGCTAAGAAACTTAATATGAAGCCCAAACCACTAACAAATCACTTATCGATTTCTACGCCTATGAAAAACCACATGATCATTGATCATAAATACGTTAAGTGCCCTCTTCGTTTTGATGATCGTATTCGCCTTGCAAATCTGTATCCTCTCGATATGGTCGACTTTGATATCATTCTAGGCATGGATTGGTTGGCTTATCATAGAGCTTCAATTGATTGCTATGCTAGAACGGTGATCTTTGGAGACGTAAAACATCCTGAATTTGTTTATTATGGTTCTCAACCCCTCAAATCTGTTATGCTCATTTCTGCTGTGAAGGCACGGACCATGATTGCTCATGGGTGCCAAGGTTTTCTAGCATATGTTAAAGACACATCTTTGGAGAGTCCTAACATTGAAAACCTTTCTGTTGTTTGTGAATTCACCGACGCTTTTCCCGATGAACTTCCCTCTTCCCCAGAGAAGTTGAGTTTAGCATTGAGTTAATTCCGGTGCTGAACCGATTTCAAGGCTCCGCATATGGCACCTGTAGAACTGAAGGAATTGAAGGATCAGCTGCAAGAGATGATAGAGAATGGATTTATTCGACCCAGTGTTTCTCCATGGGTGCACCTGTTTTGTGTGTGAAGAAGAAGGATGGAAGCATGCGACTATGTATCGACTACCGTGAACTCAACCGTATTACCATTCGAAACCGTTATCCTCTTCCACGTATTGATGATTTGTTTGATCAACTGCAAGGAGCTAAGTTCTTTTCGAAGATTGATCTGAGATCTGGTTACCACCAGCTGCGTGTGAGGGAGCAAGATGTTCCTAAGACCTACGACAGTGACTGAGGTTAGGAGTTTTCTAGGACTTGCTGGTTACTACCGACGTTTTGTTGAAGGTTTCTCTCGCTTAGCTCTACCCCTAACCCAACTGATGAGAAAAGGTGAAAAGTTTGTATGGACGGACGAACGAGAAGAGAGTTTTGAAGAGTTGAAACGGAGATTGGTGTCCACTCCTATTTTGACTCTTCCATCCGGTTCTCGAGGATTTCAAATTCAGTGATGCATCTAAGAAAGGATTAGGTTGTGTTTTGATGCAGCATGGAAAGGTAATAGCTTATGCGCCAAGGCAGTGAAACCTTATGAGGAGAATTATCCAACTCATGACCTTGAGTTAGCCTGCACAGTGGTGTTCGCGTTGAAGATCCTGAGGCATTACTTGTATGGGGAGACGTGTGATATTTTCACTGACCATAAGAGTCTTAAGTATATTTTCACCTCGAAAAGAGCTTAACATGAGATAAAGAAGATGGTTAGAACTCCTTAAGGATTATGACACCAACATTCAGTACCATCCATGTAAGGCTAATGTAGTTGCTGACGCACTTAGCCGGAAATCAGGCATTCTTGCAAGTATTAAGATTGAACCTAGGATTCTTCGTGACTTAGAGCGTTTGGATGTTGAGTTGTGTGTACGAGGTTTTGATGGATACTGGGCTAGTATGAAGGTGGAGTCGAACCTTATCCTGCAAATTAAAGAAGCTCAGAAAGATGATGGTGAGCCGTGGGCGTGGCAAAATGTTGAAGAAGGTAAGCAGACGGAGTTTAAGGTGGATAATGATGGAATTGTATGGTATGAAGATAGGCTTTGTGTTCCCAATGATCCGGTACTTCGCGAAGAAGTTATGACTAAAGCTCATAGTTCTCCTTTCACTATCCATCCTGGTTCTACCAAGATGTATAGGGATTTGAAACAGATTTCCGGTGGAATGGCATGAAACAAGATGTGGCGACGTTTGTGTCGAAGTGTATGATTTGTCAGCAGGTTAAGATTGAACATCAAAGGGATAGTGGATTGTTACAGCCATGGGATATTCCAACATGGAAGTGGGATAAAATATCTATGGATTTTGTGACTGGGCTACCTCTTACTCGGAAGAAGCATGATGCGATTTGGGTAGTTGTTGATCGACTAACCAAATCCGCTCATTTCTTACCAATTAGAAAGGATTATGGTATTGGTAGATTGGCGGAAATTTTTCAACAAGAGATCGTTAGGCTTCATGGTACTCCGGCATCTATTGTGTCCGACAGAGATCCGCTGCTTTACTTCCCCGTTCTCGGAAAGGTTTGCAAAAAGCTTGGAGTACTCGACTTAATTTCAGATCAGCATTTCATCCTCACACAGATGGTCAGTCAGAGAGGACTATTCAGACCTTAGAGGACATGCTAAGGGCTTGTGCTTTGGAATGGACGGGCAGCGGGGATGAATATTTGTGTTTAGTAGAGTTTGCATACAACAACAGTTGGCATGCTAGCATTAAGGCAGAACCGTTTGAACTTCTTTATGGGAGGAAATGTAGATCACCTACTTGTTGGGATGAAGTAGGTGAACGCTTAATTGAAGGTCCGGAAATGATTGAGATCACTAATGAGAAAGTAGCTATTGCTAGAGAAAAGTTGAAGGAGGCTAGGTCTCGTCAGAAAAGTTATGCCGACAAGCATCGTCGTGATTTAGAATTTCGGGTTGGAGATCGTGTATTTTTGAAAGTTTCGCCGTTTAGAGGTGTGAAACGTTTTGGAATCAAGGGCAAGCTCAGTCCTCGATTCATCGGTCCGTTTGAAATTCTGGAACGTATAGGAAAAGTTTCGTATCGGTTAGCACTTCCGCCTCCGTTATCGCATGTTCATGATGTTTTCCATGTATCTCTCCTAAGGGGATACAACTATCGTCCGTTACACGTTGCTTCTTATCCGTTTGATCAAATTCAATCCGATATGTCTTTATCTCAAGAACCAGAAGCTATTTTAGAAAGGCAAGAAAGAGTCATGAGAAATAAAGTCATTCCGTTCGTTAAGATTCTTTGGAAAAATCACCGGGAGCGTGAGGCTACTTGGGAAACCGAAGAGTCGATGCCAGCTAGTTATCCTCATTTCTTTGAATAGTTTGGTATGTTCTCATTTCGTTTGTTTCATTTCAATTTTCGAGGACGAAAATTCTTCTTTTAGAGGGGAAGAGTTGTAAAACCTGAAAATCTAAAACATGAATAAAGACTAAAATACCCTTGAAATCGAAATTATAAAATACGTAAAATACGTTTATGTTCATTTAACGAAATTAAAATCTAACTTATGAATAATTAAAACCTAACGGATATATTTAAGAAATCGACATTTGTATGACGAAAAGTTAAACGTCTCGCATAAATAGTTGGGTCTCGCCTTTCGTTTATTTGTGAACCAAGTTGGGCCATTCGTTTTGTTGGTTTGGACTCAAGCCGAGAGCCCATTTGGGCCGTGTTTCTTTTGTCCGGTTGGATCAAGCCGAAGCCCACACACCTCAAGCCTAATCCGATTTGTACCACCTATAAATACAAATACATTAACACAAATTGGAACCCTAGTTTGCAAGTTTGGTATTTTCTTTGCCTCTTCTTTTTCTTTTCTTTCGGCCGACTGCTAACACCCCTTGGTGTCGAAGTTTTGGTTCCAACGTGACAAGCTAAGGTATAACTACGTTCTTCTCGTCTCACTTTGATACACCTAACTTTATTATATGTTGTAACATGTTTTATTTTTAATCGAAGCTTGTGTTTTGCCGAACCATATTAAACCGAACCACATATATAATAAATCGTCCAAGGTATAACATGCAAACGTAAATATGTAAGGTACGTAGAGGAGTTAGGGTTTGCGTAAAACATGGAAGCCGAAACATATATATTAGCCGAACCATGTGAGTGTTTGTGAACGTGAGTTAAATGAGTAAAGAACATGCAAAACCTAAACCCTAAGTGATGTGTGAACCGAACCAATTGATTTGTGAACCGTGTATCATGCGCGTGTGTTGTGAGTCAAGTGAGCTTGTAGATATGTAAACGTAGTACGTGCCCATATCTTTTCGAAGCTATTGTGCATGTGTGTGTCGACGTGTATCTAATCCGGATAATAAGTAACTTTTATTGTCACATGAAATCATAAACGTGCATGGGTATAAGAGTTGACGTATAATATGTATATAAGTAACGTATGGTTAAACTCATGAAGGTGTTGAGTAAATAAACAAGAGTTAATGAGTTGTGTGAGTTATGACTTTTAAACTATTTTCACACTTAACCCTAAACTTTAATAAATGACATAATGAACCCTAACCTACAATATTGGTTATAAAACACTTAAGTCTCATTTAATCATAAATCTCTAAATTATTAAGATCACTGAATACTCTAAGTATAAACACCAAACATTAAAAGATCATTTCGACAATTATGGAATCATAAATAACATGTACGCAGTTGTGTATAGGTTCTGTGAAGAAGGAGTAATCCTTTGCTTTCCGTATTTCTGCTTTTGGTCATTTGCTTTGGAATAAGGTACGATATTCGACCTTTTTAGTAAAGGTTTCTTATAACGTTTTCTTTCGTTAGCTTTTATATTAGGGTTTCCTAAGCCTTTGCTATGAACCCCATTCTGTTTGTTTTAGTTTTGCTTATCGAACTCGATTTCTGAATTATGAAACATTCGATTTTGAACTATATGATATGAAAACTCTGATTTTGAAAATATGATTAACCTTATGATAAAGTATGATCTGTCGTTTTGACATTCGATTTGACCTAAGATAATTTGACACCCGAGCCAAATATTTAACTAGTCATGGGGGTTCCATGTCCGTGTCGTTGATGCACCTTTGACATGACTCTAGGGCAGTAGAGTGATGTTCGCCACGTCCCTTATCATGTTATCTGTTATGAGCTCAAATTATGTTATATGACCAATATCTGTCTCAGGCGTATGGATGCATCCTAGATCTGTTATATGTTATATGTTATCTGTTATCTGATGATTGATGCTGCGTGCATGCACGCCTTCATAACTCCGGTAGGTCTCCCCTACAAATGTTGCCTTATGTGAATATGATTATGATCGATATTTGTTTCGGGCTCGTGGTAGTTAACTATAAACCTTATTCGATAATTCTGTTTATACTCGAAAATGATTATGATTTTGCTATTTTTGTTCATTATATTTCAGTATCCGATATCGTTTCAGTATTCGCTTTGCTTTTATATCTTCATCTGAGCTTTGAAGCTCAGCCGCATTTCTTTTCTTCCGCGCGTGTATCTAAGCAATGGAGCTGGGTTTTGCTTTGGGATGAGTGCATGAGTGGACCTACCTTAGAGACATTTAGCTTTGATCTTATGATGCCATTTAAGACTTTACTATTTCAGATTATTTCTATTGGAGTTATTTTCCATTGGGACCTATGTATTGAAGTCATGTTGACTTGAATTATTTCAGCATTTATGTTAAGACTTCTTTTGGATATTTATGTTTGCTTTGATATGACACAATTATTTGTGATTCATTTACCCTTGTCGGGTCGGGGCGTTACACCTTGTAAATCTCCAAACCATTTGAAGTTTGTACTAATGAATAATTTTGTTGATTTACACTTTTCAACTATACAAACTTATATTCTCTTTCCTAAAAGCTTTTGAGAAAAGCTTTACCATTAAAATGATTTAAATAATAAGTTGGTGATATTTAAAACCTAATAAAATTGATGACATAAAAGCTTAAATAGTTATTGAGAAGTTTGAGCACAGATGATGCTCTCAATGGTATATATTTGTGTGGCTAGTTTGTGGGTCGGGTGTTAATCGGGTTGGGTCAATTCAGGTCGGGTCAAGGCTAACTATAATATACCTGAACCCGATCATATTTAAACTCGGGTTTGTGCGAGTCGGATCAACTCGAGTCAGGTCTATTCAGGTCCGGTTAATCCGAATATGATTAAAATGGTCATAAAATTGCCTAATTGTTTTAATTTAGATAGTTAATTTATAAAAAAAAAAAAATCGGGTTAAACGGGTCGATCCGAACCCGAGTTAGCAAAATACTTTTTATACGATACTCGACCCCATTTAGTATTCGGGTTGACCCGAATAACCCAAATAACTTTTTGGTCCGAGTAACCAGACCCAATAGGCTTAATTGGGTTCGAGTCAGGGTCAGGTTAGGTTTTTGACACCCCTATTTATGGGTCACCGCTACGGATATTTAATGGGACAAGTTATTATTGATATAGTGATGAACACCACTTTTATCTAGTGTAGGGCTGAGCATAATATTTTGGTCTGGTCTTCAGTCCGATTCGGTCTTACGCAAAACCAGTTATTATGCTTTATCAAACCAGATCGAACCGACGAATCGAACAGACTCGGACCGACCCATACCTGGATCGAATATTTTGGTCCGATCCTTGATCCAGTATTTTGGGCCAAATCTGTCTTCGATCAAGTCCCATCTAGTAGGTCGAGTCCGGTTTCGGACCGTGATGAACCCTAATCCGGTGCCATCAAATACTTTGGTCATTATGGGCACCACTTGCTAATTGGCTAATGGAACTCGTAATCTTAAATACTTGTTATAAAACATTTATATTTATAACGAAAAGAGAGTAAATAAACATGTTGTTTCCAAAAAAAGAGGGACAAAATGTGTAAATGATGAGTGTGGTAGAAAAGTCAAAAAGCACATGGGACGGAAGGAAGCAGCCAGCCGGTGAGGTGAAGAACCATTCCATTCCAAGGCGTGTGGGGGCGAAACGACCTTCGTTCTAAATTAATAAAACCCTAAACTATTTATTACTCCCATTTTCATTCTTTCAAGAATAATAATACCTACTACTAATAATAATACAGTACCAAACCCCCCAAATTGACCAAATTTGTTCACCTATTCCAATATCCCCACCTACTCTCCCAATCCATCAAATCCATTTTATTCGTTAAATTTGTTGATAATTCTTAAGCATAAATGATGGTGGGTGGGTTAGCAAACTCAATTACGATGATCAGTTTATCTTCATCTTGTGTAAGTTATGTTCCTTGTAAACTAGGTGTAGATTTAAAGCCGTTTATTGGTATTAGGAGAGGATTGGTGCGGGTCAATCCTAGATCCGAGATTGTATCGGATCGAAACGACGACGTCGACTCATCTTCTTCAGTTTTGAAAACAGCGAGTGTTTCTGCTCTTGAAGCTCTTAAGGTCTCAGCTGGCGACAGTAAGTTCTTAACTTTTTTTCATTTCGTTTTTGGTTGTTTTAATCTTATCTGATTAGCTGTGTTTGGATTGGAAGATTGTATTTTGGTTTTTATTATCCGGTTTTTAACTATTTTGGTTTTCATTTCGTTTTTGGGGTTTTTTTTTTCCTTGCTAATAATCAGCTTAAAAATAAACATTTCAGGAAATATGGGTTTTATCTGCTTATTTTGCCTTATGACAAGCAGTTTCAGTTACTCACTCATCCCAAATTGCTTATGTGCTTAAAATTAAGCAATCCTAAACACCCGCTAAGTAGGTTGGGACCTGCTTATCTCAAAGTGCTTATTTGAGAAAGATTTAGAATGCCCTTTTTTCGTTATATTATGCCTAACAACCTTTTAACATATGCAAATTGAATATTCAGTTATCTCTTAATGACCAGTTAGTTATAGCATAAGCATTTATGTCCCAAATTATTTATGAAGCGTGAACAGAAAAAGTGAACAATCCCAAACACCCTCTAAGTATATGCAACATTTTACTGGCTAATGGTGTTCACGTTGATGGCTAAAACTCATGCATTTTTATGTTCTTTATAGGATATACAAAGGAAAGGAGTAGTGTTATGGTTATTGGGCTTAGTTTTCACACAGCCCCAGTCGATATCCGTGAGAAGCTTTCTATACCCGAGGCACAATTGCCACAAGCAATTAGCGAGTTATGTGCGTTGAATCATATAGAAGAGGCTGCTGTTCTTAGTACTTGCAATAGGATGGAGATATATGTCGTGGCTCTTTCTCAGCACCGTGGTGTTAAGGAGGTCACCGAATGGATGTCTAAGGTACTAAACATATTCTATCTAATGTAAGGGGGTGTTTGGATTTGGATCTGCGATTTCAATATGTGTTTGGATTATTAAAATCATATTCACTTCTAATATGCAAATCCAAACACTTAGTTGTGGCGGGAGCATGTTAAATTTCATATAGGCATACCCATTTAATACTATATTTTTAAAATTAACCATAATTTTATTTCTTATTGCAGGTTAGTGGCGTTTCTGTTTCTGAAATATCTCAGCACCAATTCTTGCTCCATAACAAAGACGCCACAAAACACTTGTTTGAGGTATCCGCAGGGCTTGATTCACTCGTTTTAGGAGAAGGTCAAATTCTTGCTCAGGTAAAGCAAGTTGTAAAAATCTCACAAGGAGTCCCTGGATTTGATAGGAAGATTGGCGGGCTATTCAAGCATGCAATCACTGTTGGAAAACGGGTCAGGACCGAGACCAAAATCTCTTCAGGATCAGTATCTGTTAGTTCAGCTGCTGTAGAACTCGCTCAAATGAAAATACCAGAATCTTCTTATGATTCCGTAAAAGTATTGGTCGTTGGGGCTGGCAAGATGGGAAAACTTGTGATTAAACATTTGGTTGCAAAAGGGTGCACGAAAATGGTGGTTGTTAATAGGACAGAAGAAAAAGTCAACGCTGTTCGTGAGGAGTGTAAGAATGTCGAGATTATTTATCAACCATTTTCTAATTTAATGTCATGTGCTGCGGAAGCTGATGTTATATTTACCTGCACGGCTTCGGAAACACCATTATTCTTACAAGAACAAGTGTCAACCTTTCCTCTGTTGACTTCACAAAACGGAAGTCAAAGTCAAAGGATGTTTGTTGACATATCGGTTCCAAGAAATGTGGAATCAAGTGTCTCGGATCTTGAAGCGACCCGTGTCTATAACGTCGATGATTTAAAGGAAGTTGTGGAAGCTAATAAAGAAGATCGTTTACGCAAGGCAGCAGAAGCCCAGTTAATTATATCCGAAGAAGTGCAAGAATATGAAGCATGGAAAGATTCTTTAGAGACAGTACCAACTTTAAAGAAACTTAGAGCGTATGCTGAACGAATTAGGTCAAGTGAATTTGAGAAATGCATAGCAAAAATGGGTGATTTGACTAAAAAGCAAAAGGCAGCTATCTATGGTTTGAGTACAGGTATAGCAAATAAGCTTCTTGAGGGTCCTATGCTGCATTTAAGATGCGATGAGAATGAAGGCCGATCTTTGGATGAGATAGTTGAGAATATGCATGCATTAAATAGGATATTTGGACTAGAAACTGAGATATCTATATTGGAAGAAAAGATACGATCCAAAATGGAAAAGGCGAAACAATAAATGCAATTTTGAAAGCATTCTTTCATTCAGATTTGAGTAATGGGTACCGGCAGCAGGTTACAGTTGGATTTTTGTTTATAGCTCCAGATTACTTGTACGACATACTAATTTATATGATAGAAGTGAGGCGACTCTGCCCAATTTGGGTTTGTTGCGGATTTGACCTATGTTTTTTGTGATTCCGTGTTTATGTAACGATATCAAGTTGTTAAATAAAAAACGAGGACTTGAAATTGTAATAACAATGTTTGGGGATGTTTGATTGGTAATGTGTAGTTTGAGTGGGTTAAAGGGGTGTTTGGGATTGCTTAATTTATGAGCTTATATTTTTTTGTTGAGCTGTTTCAAATAAGTACCGTCAATGGAACTTATAGGAACATGCTTATTCTATCAAACACTCAAAAGCACAAGTAGACTTTTAAACAAAAGCAATTAGTCAATAAACAAAAAAATAAGCAATCTCAAACACATGAAGTTGATTGACTGGTTCTTGTTACATATAAAATTAGGGGGTGGCAACCATGCCTAAACCAATTTTTCATGCTTAATCACCCACCAATAACATCCTTCCATCTCATCTCATACCAATCTCATACCTAACAATATATTTTAGTGGCAACTCATCTATTTTTTTTTTATAATTATATTAAACAATTTAATAAAAAAATAATATTTTATTAATACTTAAAAGAAAATTACATAGTACTTATTAAAAAAAAAACACTATTCATCAAGGTATGGTAAGTCTTGAGCGTCCACATACTCCGTAAGATCATAACGGAGGCGGTGATGGATATTTACATCTTGTAACTCCGGTAGTACATTCGGGTCATAAACTGGCGTGACCGGCGGATCCATTATATGAACCGGTGATATTGCCACCCCGTTGTCTTTTAAAATCATATTGTGTAATATAACACACGTATGTCCTCGGAAGAGTCGGATAAAAAATCTAACTCGTCCTCGGATGAAGAAGATGAAGATGAAGATGAATACATTTTGTTTGTGAAATAAATGATATTGTTTGAGAAAAAATAGAGATGTTATTGTGTTTAAATAGGGAGAAAAAAAAAAGGGATTGTTTTTTTTTTAATGCACCTAACGGTACATTATTGAGTTTCAATGCACCAACGGCTCTTTTTTTGCCCATGTAGATTCGGCATACTTTGCCGATTATGCAATTGATCAAGCCATGCCGCCTCATGCCGATTCCAAGGCATTACTCATGCCGATCGGTGTTCATCAAACCGAATCCCATGCCGAGTCCATTGCCAGTACCCTAATGGATTTGCACACCACAAATATTGCTTTCTGACGAAATAATTCCAAACTATTAACTAACCAAATAATTATATAATTATTACAATTAGAAAAAGATATTATTCAAACACTATCTATATATTCAATTCTACATAATTAAATTCAATATGCCATGTCCAAAGTCCAGACACTCCCTTAACGGCTTAACAAACTTGGATATATAAAGCTATCAACTATTTGCATCATCTTTTTAAACTTTCAGATTTTCTTTTCAAGAACTACCTAAGAACTAACTCAACTGGTGTCAATTTTCAGCCACGAATTTCGGTCTGATCTCACGTATAATTTCTCTCTATATTTCGACTTGTAAGTTTCTTTCACATAACAACAATTCTTGAAGTCAAAGGAATTAATATTCATTCAGTTTCGCGTTTTTCTTGCATTCTTGTTTGGTTTAACATAAAAAGTTATAAAATTTCTAAATCTTGACGCGATGAAGTTTACACGAGTAATCTTAATTGTTAATAAAGTAATGTAAATAGTTTATCATCAAGAATGTAGTTAACATTTATATTTGTATTGATCATGCATGTAAATGAACTTGATAATGTTGGTTTCACACATTTGTGTATTTATCAGATGAATGAAATGATTTTTGTGCAGAAAGTTGGTTAATTAGTATGGCTTTGAAGAGTGTTAGAGATGCGTTTGATGAAGTTGTTAAGAATCAAGAATCAGTAAGTTCCACTTACGCAGAAGTGATCGGTCAGATTGATAAGGGGATTAAAGAAGTGATTACAAAGATTCAGTCGGTTGATCAACCCTCTACTGATCATGTTTCAGTCATTACCAATCTGAAGCAAAAGCTCGAGACACTTTGGCCACATGAACAGTTAAAAAAATCACAAAAGGAGCTAAACAAGAACCTCACCAAGTATCCGAAGATATTGTCTAAATTTGCTGATCCTGATATATCAGAGGCATACAGAAATGTTGACTTTGACTCCCACACAATCAACCAAATCATTATTACTTCACTTTGCCTCCAAGGTCTTTTTGATATCGCGGATGTTTTCATAAAGGAATCTCAAGAACCCGACGTCAATTCCTTGAGATCAGAAATTGTACGGTTTAACAAGGTTATATCGGCATTCAAAGCTGGAAACGAGGTACCTGCTATGACTTGGATTTCGGAAAACCGTGAGACACTTGCACAAAATAGGTCAAGTCTCGATTTTGAAGTTTGTGCTCTTCATCACTTAAAACTTCTAAGAAATTTAAAGAGGAAACGTGATTTTGGCTTTCCAGAAAATCACATGGTAATGTTGAGATCACCTCACCCGCAATGCCTGGGTTATATTGGAGTATTTTACAAGGAGCTAAAGTGTTCAAATACTTCTCACTTATTGTCACAAGTGAAACATGACAAATTAGTTGAAGAGATGACCAACCAGTTCTTTAGCATAGTAGGAAAGAAAGCGTTAAGTGTGACTATTGAGGCTGGAGCTAGAGCACTCCCAACCCTTTTGAAGTTGGCACGTGTAATGTCGTTGAATAAGATGCAAGAATGGGAAACAATGAATATGCTACCGGTGCCAATAGATTTAGGAAGTGAATTTCAGTTTCGTTCAGTATTTGTTTGTCCAGTGAGTGGAGAAGTAAGCGATGAACCGTACATGCTACCATGTTTCCATGTGATCAGTTTTGACACAATCATTAACTTGTTAAAATACCTCACACATGAGTTTAAGTGTCCAGTTTGTGAAAGTGTTCATGAAGATGAAGATGGTACATTGACGATTGAAGAGTGTACCGAACTGTTTTTCTGAATGTTAGATCTGAGTCTGTAGTAGTAGTCATGTCAATGTATCATATTTCTTTTGATGTGGTAGTTTGGGCTTTAGCTGATACCTTCGTTAACAAATTGTTCGATATTAACTTGAAAAGGTTGCGGTATAATCTCAAATTTAGTCAAATTCTTGAATGTGTAGAATCATGGAAAAATAGGATAGTAGAATAAGGTTTGGTCTTTGTATATTTTGCTTCAAAATCTATTTTACTAGCATATAGTTTTGACAGATATGTTATATTCTGATGCGTAAGCATGAGGGTGTTTTTGATTGCTTATAGTGCTTATGTGCTCGTTTTTAATAAGAAAATAAACTGTACATAATGAATAATCAGATAGTTTATCCAAGTGAATGTCCATAATCCCAATATCTCTTAAGAGCATCTCCAATGGGGACTTGATAAAGCTGTTCAAATTTAAGAATCGGCAATGTCTAACTACAAAGAAGTGACTGAAAGAAAATGTTGCCAGTTGATCATCCCTCTATTGAACAATCAGTCGTTACAGGCATTAAGCAAAAGCTCGAGAATATTTGGCCACATGAAAAGTTAGAAAACACACAGAAGGTGCTAACCACAACTTCACCAAGTACTCAGAAATATTGAGTAATATAGTTGATCCTTATGTATCAATGGCATACATAAATGTTGACTTTGACTCACTCAGTCAATCATATAATATTAATTAAGTTCACTTTACCATGAAGATCCCAATTTAGAATATGCATCACATTATCATGGCATTGAGAGCAAGACTTGTGGAACCTGCTTTATTGAGGGCCTTGGTCAACCGCAAGAAACTTAATCAAAATGGGTCAAATCATGAGTTTTAACTTGGTGTCTTCAATATTTGGAGCTTATTGTTGAGAAGGAAAACCAATCCTATGCAATCAACTCCGCCAAAACTTACCTTAATCATTTTGTTGAAATCACGAAAAAGATGAATCAAAGAATATGTGTAAGCTGAGGCTAGAGCTCAAGCACTCCAGTCCCAACCCTTTTGGAACAAGCGAAGTTGTTAGATATGGAAAATATATTTCGGTTCCAGCGATACATTCAAATGTTCATTTTCCCTTCTTTAGCTGACAGGTATTTTAATATGTATTTCTGAATGTTATATTTGACTTGTGAGACCGTACATCATATGCCTTGTAATATACGTTTAATATGCTGATCTCTTTAACACATTGGAAAATAAAATGCAGTCTTTGTATATTATGATTTCATGGAAATGTTGTATTATCAATCGTTCTTGACTTCTTGTTGCCAGTAATATTTTTAGGAAAAAAGGTACTGTAATTGTTCAAGTTATAAAAGACCACAAAAAGTCCATAAATATATATTGGATGATGAAATATAAATGATCATATTTTAAATTCAAATATTCTAATAATGTATAAACAAAATTACTTAGTTAACTATCCAGTGGGTACTTAATGATTTACTGATCACAGTTAAAACTAACCATTTACCTTCCAACTAACTCAACTACTCAGCGAAAATTTACCGCCAATAATTTCAGTCTGATCAATCTCACATAGAACATTCTCTCTACATTTTGATATGTAAGTTTATTCAGCATATTAATGATTCTTGAAATGATAAGAAACTAATAGTTATTCATTCTTGTGTTTTTCTTGCATTCTTGTTTGGTTTAATACAATAAAAGTACAAAATTTGTTATTATGAAATGATAAAGTTTACATGAAATTAGATTCATGCTGGTTATTGGCATTCTTGATTAAATTTGTTTTGTTATTATGCAATGCAAGCTATTCATCATCAAAATATACGTTAATGCATGTAACTGAAATCATCCGATATGAAGGTTGTTTGAGGTTTGTTTCGTGTATTTATACAGTGAAATGTTCTTTTTGTGCAGAAAGTTTGTTAGTATGGATCTAAAAGGAGTTAAAGATGCGTTTCATAAAGTTGTTAAGAATCAAGAACTAGTAACTTCTAGTTACATAGAAGTGATTGATCAAGTTGAAAACGAGATTAAAGAAGCGATTGAAAAGATTCAGTCAGTTGATCAACCCTCTATTGATCATAATAAATCAGTCATAACCAATCTGAAGCAAAAGATCGAGACGATTTGGCCACACGATCAATGGTTAAAACAATCACAGAAAGAGCTAAATAAGAGCTTCATCAAGTTCCCGAAAACATTGTCTAAATTTGCTGATCCTGATATATCAGAGGCATACAGAAATGCCGACTTTGACTCAGGCACAGTCAATCAAGTCATTATAACTTCACTTTACCATGAAGGTTTGGATGATGTCGCAGATAGTTTCATAGAAGAATCTCAAGAACCCGACATCAATCCCTTGAGATCAGAATTTAAAAGATTAAAAAAGGTTATCAAGGCATTCGAGGCTGGAAATGAGGTACCTGCTTTGACTATGGTTTCGAAATACTGGCATATACTTAAACAAAATGGCTCAAATCTTGAGTTTGACATTTGTGGTCTTCATTACTTGAAACTTCTAGAAAATAGTAAAAAGCAAGACAAAGCATTTAAATTCGCTGAAAATCACCTTTTGCCGTTCAAAAAAACTCGCCAAAACGAGTTAAATGATCTCTTAGGTTGGATGGCACTTCGCATAGAGCCAGAAAATTCATATGGTTCTCACTTATTGTCACAAGTCAAAAAGGAGCAATTAGTCAAGGAGATGACCAACCAGTTCTTTAGCATAATAGGAAAAAATCTGTTAAGAGTGACTATAGAGGCTGGAGCTAGAGCACTCCCAACCCTTTTGAAGTTGGCACGTGTAATGTCGTTGAATAAGATGCAAGAATGGGATACAATGAAGGAGCTACCGGTGGCAATAGATTTAGGAAGTGAATTTCAGTTTCATTCGGTATTTGTTTGTCCAGCGAGTGGAGAAGTAAGCGATCAACCGCACATGCTACCATGTTTCCATGTCATCAGTTTGGACACAATCATTGAATTGTCAAAATACCACACACAGGAGTTTAAGTGTCCAGTTTGTGAAAGTGTTCATGAAGATGAAGAGGGTACATTGACGATTGAAGAGTGTACCGAACTGTTTTTCTGAATGTTAGATTTGAGTCTAGTGATGGTCATGTCAATGTATCATATTTCTGTTGATGTGCTAGTTTGGGCTTTAGCTGATGCTGTCGATAACAAGTTGTTCGCTATTAACTATAAAAGGTTGCGATATAATCTCAAATTTAGTCAAATTCTTGAATGTGTAGAATCAGGGACAAAAATAGGATAGTAGAATAAGGTTTGGTCTTTGTATATTTTGCTTCAAAATCTATTTTACTAGCATATAGTTTTGACAGATATGTTATATTCTGATGTGTAAGCATGATGGTGCTTTTGATTGCTTATAGTGCTTGTGTTCTTGTTTTTAATAAGCAAATAAACTGTACTTATTGAATAATCAGATTGTTAATCCAAGTGAATGTCCATAATCCCATATATCTCTTAAGAGCATCTCCAATGGGGACTAGAGAAAGTTGTTCAAATTTAAGAATCAGCAATGTCTAACTACAAAGAAGTGATTGAAAGAAAACGAGATAAAAGAATACTTCAAAAGCATTCAGTCAGCTGATCATCCCTCTATTGAACAATTAGTCATTACAACCCTCAAGCTAAAGCTCGAGAAAATTTGGCCACATGAAAAGTTAGAAAACTCACAAAAGGTGCTAAACCGCAACTTCACCTAGTACTCGGCAATATTGAATAACATAGTTGATATGTGTATATCGATGGCATGCATAAATGTTGATTTTGACTCCATGAATACCCCAATTTAGATATGCATCACATTATCAAGGCACTGAGAACTAAAAACTGGAACCTGCTTTGACTTGGGCCTTGGTCAACTGTAAGAAACTTAATCAAAATGGGTCAAAGCATGAGTTTTGCCTTCACTGTCTTCAATATTTGGAGCTTGTTGAAAAAAATTGTATGAATGCTTATGTGTTGTGTAATGTGGTCTGGGAGCTTGACGTCTTCAAAAAAAAAAAACTGTCAAGTCTCACTACATAGACATGCGAAGAAAGTAACCTACCGACTTACTGATAATGTTCAAATATCACCAAGTGCTTTGTCTTCAAACATACATTTGATGTTTTAATTAAAAAATTGTTTGATTTAAACTTGAAAGTGCCACGAGAATCTCAAAATTACTTGAACTTTTTAACACGCGGAACTGGAAAATGGAAAAGAAAATATAGTCTTTGTGTGATTAGCTAGAAGAAACCTTTTACATGCTGCCAAAAGAAATCCAGCAATTTAGCTTCATGAGACTTAAACTAGATCCAAAGATAGTAGCATATCCATAAGTATGGTATTAAACAGATAAAGATTTTGTTATACTTGTATACGCTTTAACTGAAAATTGGAATAAATAGGATCCTAAATACTTATGTTTACTTAATTCTCCCAAATTAGATAAAATAAGTCTGATTATCTGGTTACTTAAAAGACAAAAAGTAAAACAAATATGATGGTTAATAATAAAATAAAATAAGACCACTTCTTTTATTTTTACCATTTCTCTTTTACTTTTCACAGATGATAATTAACTGAACAGTAATTCCCAACAATTTGCCCTTGAGAAAAATATCCAAACATACAATCTAAGGGCAGTATTGGTATATCACCTAAATAGAAACTTATATACATGATGCTATATTGCTATCTGCATCATCTTCATAACGTCCATATTTTTTCAAGAATCACACCAACTAATTCACCTGCTGCCCAAATTTCCCGCCAAATTTCAGTCTGATCAATCTTGCATAGAACATTCTCTCAGAAGTTCGATATGTAAGTTTCTTCGACGTATCAATGAATCTTTATATCAAATGAAATTATTATCCAGTCAGTTTCGCGTTTTTCTTGCATTCTTGTTTTCTTCTAACGTATAAAGTTACAAAATTTCTAAATCTTGACGCAATAAAATTTACATTTTCGTTGGTATTTTACTTGTTATTCTGTTATGCATGTATAATTATCATCAAGAATTTAGTTTAAATATAAAAGTTGTATTAATCATGCATTTATGTGAACTTATTTGTAGTTTGATGTTCGTTTTGTGAATTAATTTACTGAATGAAATGTGATTTTTATGCAGAAAGTTTGTTAGTATGGATTTGAACAGTCTTAAAGATGTTCTTGATGAAGTTGTTAAGAATCAAGAATTAGTAACTCTTGGTTACAATGAAGCGATTGATCAAGTTGAAAACGAGATTCAAGAAGCGGTTAACAAGATTCAGTTAGTTGATGATCAACCCTCTATTGATCATGAATCAGTCATTACTGATCTAAAGCAAAAGCTCGAGACGATTTGGCCACAGGAGCAGTTAGAAGAATCACGAAGCGAGCTACACAAGAGTTTCACTAAATACCATGAAATATTGTCTAAGTTAGTTGATCCTGATATGTCAAAGGCTTACGCGGATGTTGACTTTGACTATAAGACAGTCAATCAAATTATCATAAGTTCACTATACCACGATGGTCTATTTCATATCGCTGATGTTTTCTTACAAGAATGTCAAGAAACGGACAATGTGTCATTGAGGACCCAATTTACAAGGATGCGCTACATTATCAAAGCATTGAAAGTTAAAGATTTGGAACCTGCTTTGACTTGGGTCTTGGTCAACCGTGAAAAACTTAATCGAATTGGGTCAAAACTTGTGTTTGACCTTCACCGTTTTCAGTATTTGGAGATTGTTCAGAAAGGAAACAAATCTGATACAATGAACTACTTCAAAGCTCATCTTAAGCCATTTAGTTCAAATCGCAGCAAAGAGGTTATAAAACTCATGGGTAGTTTGTTGTGGTGCGGGAAGTTGGAAACTTCACCTTATTTTAAGTTATTGTCACCGGATAAATGGGATGATTTAGTAAAAGAGTTTACTAAACAGTTTTGTAATTTGATAGGGGTGTTGTTAAAGAACCCATTAAGTGTGACCCTAGAGGCTGGAGCTCAAGCACTCCCAACCCTTTTGAAAGATGGAGCGATGGAGATAGAACTGGGAAGTGAATTTCAGTTTCATCCAGTGTTTACTTGTCCAGTGTCTTATGAAGAAAGTAGTGAGGCTAACCCCCCGGTGATGTTTGATTGTGGCCATGTGTTCTGTCAAAAAACAGTTTTGACTATGATTGAATTTGAAAAGGATGTGCTCAAATGTCCAATTTGCCGTCCTGTGATTGAACATTACAGGATACTGTTTTTCTGAATGTTGGGTTTTAGTTATTGGTGAACTAGGGTTGTGTAAATTGGATAGCATAAGGCTTGCAATATGTTTAGGGAGGCTTAGTTGATGTTTTTGTTCACAAATTGTTGGAGCTCATCTTGAAAGTGTTGCGATGTAATCTCAGGTTTAGTTGAAGCCTTTAATGCATGGAATTGGAAAATTTAAAGCATTCTTTGGTATATTTTGCTTTCATGTACATGTCTAACTGGTTGTCATGCGTGTACTTCATGGGATCAGCAGTGGCGGATCCAGGATTTTTAATCGCATGTAGCACAATAAAAATCTACGGGTCACCATATTTTACCAAAAGAAATGTCTAAACAAAAAAAATCAGTATTCGAGTTTCTTAAAGTTAAAACCAATGATAGGTTGCTCAAATTGAATATCACAATGCAAGTTTATAAACGGAAACAAATTTTGGATGTCTTCAAATCAGGCATCATTTTCATGTAACCTCATATTGCGCCATGGACTTTATTTACGATAATTCTTTATAATGTAACAGAATAGTAAGAGACTAGATAGTTTAATACATTATGGTTCTAGTCTCGTCGGAGACATGTATGAGACACTAGTATAGCGTTTGAAAAAGTTGCACTAAGAAAAATAAATATTTAAAAAAAAATGGGAATTTTAAAAGAATAATGTAAATCAAAGTTTTTTTAAATCTAAAAACAACAATGTATAACCTTCAATTCACGTATTGTATAAACCTTGTAAAATGTAATCGACCATTCTAAGTTATACAGTAATAACTAAGAAGGGCTTAATTATTAAAGCTTTAAACTCCTTACACTTGTTAAAAAATAAAACTATATATACAGTTAGGGCAAAGTTGTAAAAGCTATCAACTTTAGGGGGCCAAGTGTAGATGAACTAAAGTAGTCATCTTCCTTACCGTATACAGATCTCAAAAGGTTGCAAGCTTGTGTTTATCTTCCATATTTTTTTCTTTAAAAAAAAATCATATAAAGACGTTTTTAGCACTTAATCTTATCGGTTGCGCTATAAATCTTTGCACATGCTCAAATCCGACCATGCTCGCCGGAATTTTTCATGTGTGGCACGTGCTATACGTAGCCAAGCACTGGCTCCGCCCCTGGGGATCAACATTAAGGTACTTGAGTTGTTCAAAAGGTGGTAATCTATACTACTATATATATTTGGGACATGCTATTAATAGAATGCTTAAAAATTCAGATTCAACAAATTACTTATAATAGAAAGAAGTGTTTTACAAAGCCTATTAAATTAATACATCAATGCACTTTTTAATTTCAAATGCAGAATACTTGGATATTAAATTCCAATTTTCAAATTACAAGTCCATTGAGTTGTACATTTAAAGGTTGTAAAACACCGGTGTCCCTCGTTGTGCACTTAAATTGGTCCACTTGCCAGGCTTCGCCGTGCCTCGTAGAACCATGAAACCCCTAGCCGTGGAAAGTCGTTGCTAACTCATCGTGGTGACGACGAGCAAGAGTTCTGACAAAAGTGAAAGATAACGTTTTAATTTTTCAATTTCTATCCGTTTTACAACGGATATATATATATATATATATATATATATATATATATATATATATATATATATTTTAAAACCACCACTCCTCTATAAATTAACATAACATATCATACACTTTTTTCATATTCAATCAAAATAAACCATTCAAACTTGCTGAAACATGAGTTACACGAGTGAATCATCTTATTCACGTGAAAAGTTAACGGAACTAGAAATGTTTATTAAGAGATTCGAAGGGGCAAATATTGCGGGAACAAGCACCCGTTTAAGCGTCGTCAATATGTCCCTTATGAACGTGAAATTGCTGAAGCACGTCTTCTTGCTGACTAATTTGGTGACAACCCATCTACGGACGCTAATTTTGAGCGTCGATTTCAGTATGAGCCGTCGTCTATTTTTACAAATAGTACAAGGTATTGAAACATATATTGAAACTCATCATCCTCTTCCTAGGAATTTTGATTTCTTTAGAATGCGACCCGATGGTAGGGGTGTAATGAGTTTTAGTGTGTTTATGAAATGCACATGTGCCCCTCATGAATTGGCTACGGGATATCGGTGATGCATTAGATGAGTATTTACAAATAGGTGAACAACGTACTTAGCGATTGCCTAGATTTTTTTTCTTATGTGCGTAATCCAACTATTTATTAAGGAGTTTTTAAGAAAACCAGATGAGGATGACATTCGTCACTTATTGTAAAACCCTAAAAATATAAACGCATAATAAGACTATTTTACCCTTGAAATCAAAATTATTAAAAATCGTTTATGATCATTTACTTGAAATTTAAAAACTTAACTTATCTATAATTAAAACTTATGAATATGTATGCGTGATTGATTTTATGCAATGAAGATTTAAGCGTCTCACTAAAATATTAGGCCTTGTCTTTCGTTATTTGGGAAACAACTTGGGCGAGTGTTTGTTCGTTCGTTTGGACCAGAGGCGAAGCCCTACACTATCTCAAAGCCCTAGAACCGAAATTTTCACCACCTATATATACAAACTCATAAACATAATTTGGAACCCTAGTTTTGCCTCTTCTTTCTTTTCTTCCCATTAGGCGAAACCCTAAACCATTGGTCGAGATTTTTGTTCCAACAAGCTAGGTATAACATGTTTTATTCGTCTTCCTTTAATACACCTTACGTTAGTATATGTTGTATCATGTTTGTATTAGTCGAGTTGTGTTTTTCTTTTGTGGCCGAACCATATGAAACCAAACAAAACAAACCATGAATTGAACCTTGTAATATTAAGAGAACATGTATGTATCACGTATTGTTTTGAATCCGGATCATAGGTTTATGTCGAGAGCACAAGAGGGCAGACCACATATATAAATGTTATCATGCCTAATAAATTCAAAACCCTAATTGGAATGGAACCCTAAGTGTAATTAATGGTCTAAATATGTGCTTATATTGGTTTTGTAAACCCTAAAACTGGACAGCATCATTATGTCGAATTTGTTATGTGTTATAGATCCATTAATATAAGTGTAATAATCCAGGGTTTTATTGGAAAAGAAGTTTATTTTATGTCTTAGTTAAGTTTTCCAAGTGGTTTGGTCGAATTTGAAGTTGTCTAAGTCATATTTTTGAATTTTACAAGATCAAGTGTCAAAGCTGAGAAAACGGGTCTGAAATTTAGTTGGATTGTTTGATTTTTCATTTGCAAACCATAAGTTAGTAAAAGCTCTCCTTTTACAGGATTGACATTTAGGATATAAATGAATTTCTGGGAGTTTTGGGAATTTTTCCAAGGTGTCTAAACAGGTCCAATAAGCATAAACTTTTAAGGTGTATTTTCTGATCACTTTCTGGATAGGTCTGGACTTTTGATTTTCCATAGGCCATTTAGCATGGAAATAGAACCCACCAATTTTTGTAGAGTCTCTTAACTCATATGGGAATCCTTGTAATTTTTCTTGATTTCATTTGAGCTAAGTAAGTATTTTATAAAAATCGCTAAAGTCTGGTCCGAATATGAGTTTAAGAAACTGAAAGATAAAATATGATATCAATAGGTAACACACTTACAAATGCATAAGAAGCATATAAAATGAGAATATACTTATAACTCTAAGAATGTTAATGCGTGAATCCGTTATAACTATGTAGTGCTAATAAAGTATTAAATAAATCATAATCCGTGTAGATCGTTGAAGAGGCGGCGTTATATCTTAAATTGATTCACTCGTTAGTTTGCTTTCTCTCATTTGCTTGAGGTACAGATGTCTGACCTTTTAGTAAGGTTCCTTATGATGTTCTTTTTAGATTCGTTTTCCTATTTTACTTATTAGGATTCCTATGCCATTACTATGACCCTTTCTGATTGTTTGACTGTTGCTTTTAGAACTTATGTTTTATTGAACCATGCAATATGCGATTTGAACTTTATGTTAGGAAGACTTTGATATACCGTTTGTTGAACTCTACTATGTTTAATATGAACTTCTAATTATGAATGTATGATTTGTGACTGTTATATGAACTTTTGACTTTTGAATATTTGAATATGAATCTTATGATATGAGTTATCTGATATGTTATCTCATTGAACTTTGTGTTTGATTATGATGCAATGTCATTTCACGATAAAATTTATTTGACCTAAGTTAGTTTGACACCGAGGCAAAATAATAACTAGTCATGGGGTTTCCATAATAAGTGTCATTGATGCACCTCGACTTGATGACTCACAGAGAGCGATAGAGTGAAGTTACGCCCACGTCCCTTGCTCACATTATCTAGTGAACTCAAGTTATATTATATGGCCAATATATGTTTGTGCAGAGCGATATGGATGCATCCTAGATCTGATCTGTTATCCGATATGATTTATGCGATGAATGATGTGGGTATTACTGTCACAGCATCTTCACAAAACTCACGGGAGCTAGCTACTTGAATTATTTAGGATTGTTTCTATATAGTTATGATGTTTTTGATATGATATGTTACGGGCTGCGTGGTAGTTAACTAAATCTTTATTTGTTATTTTATGTTAAAGTATTCGATTATGATTAAGTATGTTCAAGTGTTAATAATTATATGCTAGGCCTATTATACGTTATTATATATGTTTATGCTTTTGCATGTGTATGTGACTACCGTCTACTATGTTAGGTTATGATTAATATGTTTAAATATGATTCATATCTCTTTTCATCGATGTCATGTTAGTTTATGCGTTATGTGAATGCGTTGATCATTGAGATGAATGTGCTAGTGTGAAAGTGGAGTATTCTATAAGTTTAGTATGTATAATTTGTTGAGTTAATTTTTGTGAACTTTTCTTATCACGTTAGTGTTTATCTTCCTATGTGACTGCCATGCTTAAACTACACGATGTTAGGATTTGTCGGCGGTTTAGCTTATGATATCTGTTTTGATAATTGTTAATGGTTATGCTATGTTTTGTTTTGGTCTATTTAATTATGGTTGTCTACTATATTTCTATTTGCTTTTGAAATTTGCCATGATTTGGAATTTGCTATTTCATTTCTAAGCAATATTGAATTAAATGTGTTAAGTGAAGGTTAATTAATTTGTTGAATGCCATGTTTATTTTCTAGAAAGTGTTTCCGTTAGCCTTAGACTTTTCGTTTGGTTTATATGTAATCTATTTCTTCTTGATATGTTAAGTATGCGGTTATTTTGATGTGTTTTGCGTTGGAGTCATCAATATGCTATGTGTTTGTCCTTGATTGCTAATTGTTGTTCAGTTTACACATTCAGGTGTGTTTCCTTGAGAATCCTCAATGATTCATTATTCTCGTTCCATTTCTGATTTTTGTTATTAGTTTCTTTGTTCAATTAGTATTTATGTTTTGTTTTTAGTTTTTGTTTCGTTATATCACATTCCTTTGGGCTTTGTAAGCTCGGCCTTTTCTTTTCTACTTGGCGGTATTAGGCATTCTGAATGAGCTTGTGGGATGGTGATCGCGGGTTAAGAATAAGTGAGAGCAAGACTTGACCTTTAGAGATCTTAGATTTATTTTGAAGTTTAGCTATTTATGTTTTTCTTTTTGAATATTTTTGTAAAGGCTTCCTTTATTGTATAGTATTTAAAGTTACGATGATATGAAACCCGTATTTGCGATATCTTTACCCTTGTCGGGTTGGGGTGTTACACTTATACCATGCACATAACAACATTCATGTGGCTTAAAGGGAATGTTAAGGAGCATCGATTGTATACCCGGAATGGAAAAAGCTGGCGAAGAATGGCAAAGGCCAATTTCATAGAAGGTGATAAAAATATCCAACTTTAATGCTTGAAACCCGTTGCTTCATACGATTTAATAATTTGGCATGCATTTTGGGGTTAGCGAGATTAGCGAATAGCGATCTAACGGTTTTAAATAATTCTCGTTGACCGATAACGCTGATGACATAAGCCCACGAGGTTGAGTTTGGAAGTATCACGAGTGTCCAATTTAAGCAAGGAGTATTATCTAGGCTGGCGAAATTTACCGGAGTGGGCATCTTTTATCAAGTAATTCTGATTGCAACTAATCCAAAAATGCATTCAAAATGAAACAAGAAAGTGCTCGAAAAGATATGAAAGAGCTTTTGGTGTCCTCAAGGGCGTTGGCATATCATTGCCCAACAGTAGCGTGCATTTACTATTGGCAAGTTCTGAGGAGAAATCGTATGCAGCGTGTATCATAATGCATAACATGATTTTGAAAGATAGAAAACTTTCATGATATCCGAGCATTCTTTGAAAGCATTATATTTCTCGACACCAATTTCACGACAAACATGTGGATTGAGCGTTGCCAAGTGCAAGAAAAAATCCAAAGAACTACATGATAAGCGCAAACACACAAGCTTCAGCGATGTCTGCGATTTGGAATCACTCTAAACCTTTATTCAAGTGGTGATTACTCATATGTAATAGGTATGTATTATGGCCTTTATGTTTTGTTTGTTGGAATCACTCCTAAGATATTTCAAGTATTTATTTTTCATATGTAATAGGTAGCTTTATTATGGCCTTTATGTTTGTTTAAGGTCAAGCTTATGTAGAAGGCCCATAAGCTTAGGCCCAAGCCCAATAAGAAGGATGGGAACTAGGAGTGTTGCCATAGCTTCCCTCCTATAAATAATCTTGTAAACCTTCATTTGAAGGTTGGTTGTTCAAGTTTTCTTTTCACACATATTCCTACGCCTAACCGTGCTACTCTTATCGTGTATGTGTGTGATTTACTTGTTCATCCGCCTTCATCTCTTTCTATATAACTTGTGTTGTAAAACTAGTGACCTAATAGTGGTATCAGAGCCAAATAGTTGGGTGTACTCGTTTGTTCTTGTACTTTCAATGTTTTGAGGTGTTAAAATACTTGTTTTTGGCAAAAAGTTTCCAAACTTTTCTGGCGTGGATTTCACGTTTTAAAAGCTTGTTTTTGTTCGTGGGTGTGGTTCTCACAGCGTAACCCGTTTAGCAGTTTTGGTACATCAAAATTCACACTTTTGTGTTCTTTTGGTACTATTGAAGCTATTCCATAACAAAATCTGGTTTAGAAACACATTTGGGCAAAATCAAAGTTACGAGTAATCCTACTCGTATCAAAACCCTAAAATTACGCGTAAGATTTTCCTTGGTTTGATCTTCATTTTCACGGTTTATTCCGTGTTTTCTTACTTGGATAAGTCACGAAAATCGTCGACTTTGGATATCTTTTGCCTTTGTGAAGTGTAAAAGATCATTTGAGCAAAAACCTAAAATTACGCATAAGCATAAGCTTACTGGCGTAGAAATTCTATAAGATTCACTTTCTTGGCGTAAACTTGGGTCTACGCGTAGGTAATCCTATAACTTTCTCGCCTAACTTTTGTCTCGCATAACTTTAGTGCTTTTATCCTACTACTACGTAAGCTAAAACCTCGTAACTCCTCATTATTCTGGCGTAACTTTTGGTGTTTTAACGCATAAGTGCTACTTGGTTCTTGTCTTTTCTACGCCTAAGGACACTTCATCAACAAAGGTTCATTCGACTACAAAGATCCATTTTACCACACAAGTTTTTCAACATGTCACAACCACCATACTCTAACTATTTCCCTTACACTTATCCTCAGCGACAACAACAACTAAGTCCACAACATCGACAATGGAATCAACAACAAGCAATTTATCAACAACAATTTAATCAACAACATACTCACAACTTGCTGCAATTCCACAACCTCAAATGGTTCAACCACCACCAAGTCCTCAAGTTCAACCGTACACAAATGAATTCAATCAACATCCATCAAGGAACACTATGAAGGAACCCACTTGGTTTGCAAAGATGTGTGAAGCTTTAAGCGGCCAACAATCAATTCATGAGGCTGGATCACTTGATAGACCTCAATGCTCCTCCGAGGAAACTACGATCAAAGGGTGATAAGGTTCTTTAGGTTTTGTGATCTAAAGAAGCCACATGGAAAGTTCTTAAAGAAGGTTATCTTAGAAGGTCCATTTGAGATGCCTACTATCATTGTACGCGGAGATCCAAATGCCATTCCACCAAGAGATGAACAAACCAACATTGCTCTTTATTGCGATTTAAATCCTGAACTTCTACACTATAAAGCTGATGAACTTGCAATGGAATACATCCTCTTAGGATTACCAAACCCAATTCTTAGTAGTGTTGATGCTCAAGGCGCACAAAAATGTGGGATCATATTATCTTCTTATGGAAGGATCTTACTCAATCGGGGAGGATTTGGAATCCAAAATTTACTTGGCGTATGAACACTTCATGATTGAACACGGAGAGACACTAGAGTCCTATCATCATCGATTTTGAGACATCATCAATGATTTGGATAAACACAACATCATCATGCCAAGAATTGCAGTGAATACTAAGTTCCTAAGTAGTCTTGGTCTAGAATGGGAGAAGTATGTCATTTTTCTCCGTCAAGCGAAGAACATGCATCATTCTACCTACTGGATTGTTATGCGATTACTTGAAACCTTATGAAAAGGAAGTTGATAGGGAAAGGATTCTCCGTGCTCAAATTGCTCCACCAACACATCGGGAAAATCAACAACTTGCCTTATATGCTCACGAACTATTCTCCTCAACCGGACAACTCAACCAAATGATTCAAACACACCTTTACAACAACAACCTCAACAAAATCAATTGGTTCCATACAACAACAATGCTCAAACATATGTCGTTGAAGCGGATGAGGAATCGATCCGTTGAAGCATTGCAACAAGGATTTGTGATATGATTGCTAATGCTTTTGGCGTTATACCAACAAATCCAACAATGCGTATTAGTTCCTCATCTAACACGCGGACTCAGTACATTTGTGAACAATGGGCGTGTTGAAGTTGAGAATCGTGATTATGGTGTCGGATGGGCGGTGGTCAAGGGTTTATCTTTGTGGGTAGGAATAACAATAGAGCTCAAGTGGTGGAACAGGAAATGCTTTCGGCATGGGTTGAATGGTCTTGATGCTACTGCAATGAGAAGGGACACGGCTAATGCATGCCCAAAGCCAAGGACTAAGAGGCGATGCTTATTTCAAAGAAGCTCTTCGGCTCTTAAGGATGAAGTGGTGGAACTCTCCGCGGACAAACGAGCTTTATGGCAAATCTTTGACTCGGATGATGATATGGAGGACTTGCGGGCCAATGCGGTATTATGTTGATGGCTAATATGCGTTACACATAGTGACACGAGGCCGGTGTATGACGATGGCTTGTCTCGGTACCGAACAAACCATATTTATCTCGATCTCATATCTCCGCCAACATGCGAATCCGGCAAGGCTGGAATGTTCAAAATGAGTCCCGCATCTCATTCGGCGATTTTCAACTAGACCCGTAGTTATATTTGGCGATCAAGATGACCACGGTTTCCTTGATAATCAAATTGACTCCGTGGTTATACTTGAAGATCTAAATAATGATCATGTTGTGACTCACGTTGAACATGCCGAACTTTTGCCTCATCCAGATTTTGCTCGTTTAATACAAGACCAACAAACCATAGTGGAAGAATGTGTGCATTAATCGGGACTTGAAAAGTAAAATGCCTTTGTTAACAAAGGATTTTGAATGTTTACAAAAGCAACTCAACTTTTCAAAACTCAAGAAAAGCATGAAAGCGGTTTTGAAGCGCCTTTGCCAAATCTTATCAAAGCGAAAAATATTTAGAGCAGCAGTCGTGATCTAGCGGCTTGAAGAATGCTTTGTTATGCGAAATAGAACAAGCTGAAACATGAACATAAAAAGCAAATTAGCGCTCTCACCTTGGAAAATCAAAAGCTAAAATTGAGTTGTTAACTTGTCAAAAACAGTTCTCTGCATACAAAAAGCATTCAACGAAGCGAATAGATGATCATCTTGAAGAAATCATCGGCTTGCAAAACAAACTTAAAGAGTTTAAAGCATTTGTTTACAAACATGGTGAGTCGGTCACAGCCATTGAAAAGTTTACTTTAAAACCAAATCCAATGGATATGGACGAATCTTCGATTACAAACCTAAGCTTTCAACAAAACATTCAAACCAAATCACGAAGTTTCCGGTCTGAGAATATAAAATTGATAATTACATTATGAATGTTGTTGAATATCATCGTCAAGAGGAATTAGATCACGGCGAGAGTCGATCAAATTTAAAAACTGTTGTTTACAACAAACCTTTTAATTATTCAAAACCGGTCACTTTAGTCACACCAGCGGTTCTTCTAACACACCAAGAGTTATCATCAAACACACGAGTCTTCTATTGTTAATCCCAAAGCAGACTTTGCACAAACTTATGGTCCTTTACCTTCCATTAGTGAAGTAAACTCACAACATGAAAATCGAAAAATTCTTCGATATTTTGACATTTTCATGGCTGACCTCAAAATTTTACAACATGAGATAGAATATCGATCAGAAATCAAAGTTGAACATTTTCAATGCGCCTCACAGCGAGAACAAAGAGACATTTTTGAGAAAAATCTTTTACCTAATGTTAAAAACTTGAAAAGTTGTGCAATTGCATGGGAAAAGGATTTTCATAAGGAACTTGGGGTCATGAAGCGTTTTGAAAGCGAAACATCTATTTCAAACACTAAGCGTAAAAAGAAAATGTTAAGAAAAGATGTTGATCGACTCTTGGAAGATGTCATGCGTGCGATGTTCAAAATGTTGTGTTATTGAATTCTTTGTCATATGCATTTGATAATATCTCTGCGATCTTTATTTATTCGTGGTAAATGTTGAGAACAGCGATAATGTGCTTGGTCGAGTCCTTAATGTTGAAAACAAGCGATTGTCAAACGAACTTTCAAATGCAATTCGTCGTCTTAATTGGTGTCAAAAAGATATTCACGATCAACAACTTGCTTTTCAACACAAAATCAACGATTCGCGTGCAAAACCTTACGATTCTAAAATTGAGCAAGCTGGATGATCAAAATATGTCTTTTAAGTGTCAAATCTCAAAATATGAACAAGAACTTGTAAAAGTTAAAAGGAATATGGTGTCATATTTGATTTACTCAAAAGACTCGTGATGAAGCATCAAATGAACTTGATCATTATCTTGCACACACTAAAGAAGTTATGCATTTTCTTTGGAAATGTTAGATCACGAAAATCAAGATCGATTCACACTATCATCAAGTTAAGAGGAATGTTAGGAAAGTATGAACAACTTCATACAACAATCATTAAGAGATTAGACCCCGTAACACTTAGTACTCATGCACCTAGAATCTCTACTGCCAAATCACAAGTAGCTAGCGTGCTTCCTTCTCTTGAAGCGAGGAATAGTTGAGCCTTTTCCAAACGTCCGCACTTCACGGCCTAAGAGCACTCAATCGAAGAATAGGAAGTTGCGACCTAAGAAAAGATCAATCAAGAATGCTAAAGTAGAAGAACACCCTAGGACTATGAATAAGACTCACGTTGCCTCCACTATAGATATTGCGTCTGCCAAATGTAATAGAAATAGTGATGTAACGAATGCTAAACCGTTAAGTACTTTTGATATTGATCGATGCACCTTGTGATATTTAAAAGTATGAATTCTGATTGCCATGATAAATGTGTTGCTAAAGCTATCATCTCTCGTTTAAGGAATCCTAAGAACGGGAATACCTCTAGGCCCACTAATCTTTCTAAGTCATTGCTTGGTAGACGCCATCTTTAGATTCTAAGCATTGCTTTCCCTGTAGCTCGGTTTCACCTCCTAGGAATGTAGTACCACCTAGTGCATTCACTAAGACTAAAGCAAAAGTAGTTATAGATGGCAGAAATGGATATATAACACACTAGGATTTAAGTGGATACCTAAAGCTATTGATGTGTATATCTACTATAACTGCTATGGAACCCTCTAACATTTGGGTTCCAATCTACTTCTATTCCATCTATTAGATGCATTATTGTCACGGTGTCTGAGATCATTCTCTGGATTGTTGATAGCGGATGTTCGACACATGACGAGCAATCTTAAAGCTGTTATCAAACTTTATTGCAAAGTTCATTGGCCTTTTCGAGGTTAGGGAATGATCACTTAGCGGCTATCATAGACTCTGGAGACTATGTCAATGGGAACATCGAAATTAGCGAGGGGTTTACTATGTGGAAGGCCTCGGTCTGTCTGTTTTGATGGGTCAATTTTGTGATGGAGATTTGGAGGTTGCTTTAGGGAAAACTTGTTTCATTAAGTGATCTACAAGGAAATGACCTTATATGCGGCTCGCGTAATTCTAATCTCTACACTATCTCTATGCAAGACATGGTTGCTTCCTCTCCCATTTGCTTACTTTCAAAGGCAACATCAACAAAATCATGGCTATGGCACGTCGTCTCTCACATCTAAACTTTCAAACCATCACCAACCTTGCTCGACACAAACTAGTTGAAGGACTCCCGCGATTCCGGTATTCAAAAGATCACCTTTGCTCAGCTTGTGAACAAGGGAAAAGCACTTGTGCTCATTTTCCTTCAAAGGTGGAACCACGACTCTCGGCATGTGCTTCATCTTCTTCACATGGATTTGTGTGGCCCGATGCGCGTGCAAGCGATCAATGGCAAACGCTACATCTTAGTAATTGTTGATGACTACTCACGATGGACTTGGGTCTACTTTCTTCGTAGCAAAGACCAAGCTCCACAAATGATCATCACCTTTCTCACAAAATCTGAGGTTGACTCATAACACCGTCAAAATCATGAAAACGAGACAAAGGCTGAATTTGTTAACAAAACCCCGTGAATTCTATGAGAAAGTGGGAATTGACATCAAACATCTATTGCATTACACACGAACAAAGCGGAGTTGTTGAAAAGCGAAACGAGCGTTAGTGGAAGCTGCAAGAACAATGTTAATCAATGCTAAACTTCCAGATTACTTATGGGCGAAGCGTATCTTGCATGCTATACTCAAAACCGTTCTATGATCACAAAGCATACAACAAAACACCTTTTGAGCTTGTCCATAACATAAAACCGAATCTCAAACACTTTCATGTATTTGGATCTCTTTGCTATCCGAATAATGATCGTGATGATTTTGGAAAGCTCAAAGCCAAAGGTGACATTGGAGTCTTTATGGATCTGTGATAATTCTAAAGGTTTCGAATCACGGAATCGTCGAACAAAGGAGGTGATGGAAGCGATTCATGCTCATTTCGATGAACTCACGGATATGGCTTACGAGTATAACGACTTAGAACCGGTCACAACCGTTTAAACTTCCCTCAACCCCATCATCGGTGAAGAAGCCCTCGGCTTACTTCGTCAACAAATGGAAGGTTATTTGCTCCTCACGTTGAGGCGATATTGATGAGCGTGCTCGAGTGTATCGTTGTTTCCGGTGCACAACGATAATATTCCTATACGATACACACCTACAACAACTCTGTTGAAGATGCACCTACACAGTTGACTCAACACAACGAGTTGAACACAGCTTCCAACAATGATGAACGGTGATGATATTACGAATGAAATACCCCCACTGCGATTTTGATCCAAATCGTTCTTCAACCCGTTTGCTAATGAGGCTAACGGATGTCGCGGAATCTTCAACAAGCCATTTGAATCCTCAAAATCCGCACAATGTATACCAACATCAACCCTCCACACATAGATGGACAAAGACCATCCTCTGCGGAAACATTATTGGCAACCCAAATCAACCCGGTCGTTCTGAGACAACGTCTTCACAGGCGGTGAACATTGCATTTATGCACTCAGCATGCGCCAATGAACCTAAAACATCAAAGACGCAATGACAAAAGACAACTGGATTGAATCCATGCAAGAAGAACTCAACCAATTCAAGCGTCTTGAAGTATGGGAGCTGGTTGAAAGACCAGCGAGGGTCTCGTCATTGGTCTAAAATGGATTTGGAAAAACAAATTGGATCTTTGAAGGAGCGTCATCGAAACAAGTCACGTCTAGTTGCTAAGGGTTATCGTCGGGAAAGAGAATAGACTTTGAAGAATCTTTTGCTCGGTTGCTCGTCTTGAGAACATTCGGATATTTCTAGCGTTAGCGGCTCATATGAATATGGCGGTCTATCGGATGGATGTCAAAGCTGCGTTTCTCAATGGACAACTTAAAGAAGGTTTATGTCACCCAACGGATGGATTCGTTGATCTGAGTTCGAACCATGTCTACAAACGAACAAAGCTCTTTATGGTCTCAAACAAGCCCCTCGGGCATGGTGCGATAAGCTATCATCTTTCCTCATTGCCAATAATTTCACCAAAGGTTCGGTTGACCCAACTCTTTTATACAATATCACGGGGCACATATCTTAATTGTTCAAATTTACGTGGATGACATCATTTTGGGTCTACACATAAAAAGTTTTCAATAGCTTTTGCAAAACTAATGAAGAAAAATTTTGAAATGTCCATGATGGGTGAACTTACGTTCTTTCTAGGACTACAAGTTCATCAATCACCCGTGGTATTTTCTTGAGTCAATCCAAATATGCCCTTGAATTCTTAAACAAATTTGGAATGAAAACCTGTGACACCTATGCCACACCAATGGCTCATACCAAGCTAGGCGATTTACATGGGAAATTAATGGACCCTACAAAATATCGTAGTATTATTGGGTCTCTCATGTATCTAACGACTATGAACGATATTGTCTTTGCCGTTTATCTATGCTCCGTTATGGTCGCGACCAAGCTGAAACCCACCTCTACGGGCTAAAGAATCCTCCAGATACATAAAGGGAACCATTAACTTGGGGATCGGTATCCAGAAGGATTACGGTTTTGAACTAATAAACTTTTGGGCCGACCACGCGGGATGCTTAGACTCGGAAAAAGCACTTGGGGGCTTTACAATTTCTTGGTGATAAGCGGTGTCATGGCAATCGAAGCGAGGATTGTACATATTTGTCATCAACGAGCGAGAATATGTAGCCATGTCACCATGTTGTGCTCAAGTCATATGGATGAGAACACAACTCAAAGACTATGGTTACGTATTTGTGAGAATCCTATGTATTGCGACAATGGTGCCATTGCAATCTCGTGCAACTTCGATTCGGCTTTTCGAAATCAAAGCACATCGATCTTCGATATCATTTCATCAAGGATCACGTGGAGCGAGTCTTGTTGAATTATATTTTGTGGAGTGCGAGAATACCAATTGGCAGATCTTCTCACCAAAGCCTTGCCTACCACTAGGTTTAATGAGTTGGTCCACCGGATTGGTATGAGGTGTTTGACTCAAGAGGAGGATGGATCTCCTAAAGCAGTCTTAAAACACATCAAACACCAAATTCTCTTTTGTAAATAATTTTTCAAAAAGAAAATACAAAATTATAAAACTGATAAAAACAACAAAAATATTCTTCTAATCTAATTTTCTTTCAACATTGCAAGTACATTTCTTCCGTCAACACTTTAATCTTTCAAAATTCAGTATTTTCCGATCAAGTGTTGAGGGGAAAAATAATCTTTAAGCGCTTCAAAACATCGTATTACTTGCATGTTATCATATCTCGGTTGATTCTTTTACAAATGGTGGTACATTTCACGGTTCAAAGACACTCCTCGGACTTAATTAATAACCTTTCATTATTTTCTCAAAGTAGAGGGTGTAGTCAAGTTTCTTTCTTAAAATCTTCATTTGGTAACCAAAATGGAAGTTAAATGGCTTTGGATGAAAAAGGAAAAGGTGGAGGGACCAAAACTGTCAAAAGGTTAAAGTCATTTTTAATAAAACACCCTCCCACCTACTTTCACTTCTCATTTATTACAAAACCTAAAACCATCCCTCGCACAAAATTCACTCAAAGAAATCCGTGTTTTGATCATCATTTTGTAAGTGGATTAATGTTTCTAACATGTTTTTGTACATTGGTTTTGATTTTCAAATGAATCAACGGTCAAATCTTTTGTTATGAGTGATTTTGTGTTCTTAAACTGCAGCGTATGAACACATGATCATGTGTTATGTGTTTATGGTTAAGGAATGTGTCAAAATGTTTAACAACATCTATGATATAGTTTCTAAGCTCAAAACAAACCCGGAAACGAATTAATGATTTTTGAATATTAGGGTTTATGAGTGAATTGGGTATTTCTAAAATGTGAAGTGGTTTTGGTCAAAAGATTGTTGGGTGATGCTCTTGTGTTATTGAATTGATGATTTCCAAGGTCTATAACCACCCAGAAACACTAATTGGTTAACAATTTGAAATTAGGGTTTAAGGTTCTTGAGATTGGGTATTTTTGATTCACGGCAAATTAATTGTTAAAACTTGGTCATTATGCTCTCACAACATCTAAGATATACCAGAAAAACTTTGGTGCATATTCCATGGCTAGATCTCATACACGTAGATTTAGGGTTTAGCTACTGGCGTATGAGTTCTACGTAGCATTAAAATGTCCAAATGTGTTTTGATCTATCATAAAATGAATGTTATGTGTTTAACATTGATGATATGATGCTTTTATTTGGGCTTGCAACACTTAATATTAGAATCAAGGTTGTTGTTAATATACGCATAAGGATCACCTACTGGCGTAGCTTGTTATCGCGTAAGATTTGTCTTCGCGTAGCTTCTACGCATAAGGTTCTACATATGGGACTCTGGCGTATCTGTGAAGGATATCGTAAGATGTTCTGCATAAGGTCAACTCTTACGGTAGCCTTCGCGTAAGGTTAATATATGCCTACGCATAGCTTTCGCATATAGGTCCTCTTTTCCTACGCGTAACACTTCTTAAGTAAGTTAAGACCCTACTGGCGTAAGTTGCATACATATATCATTCACTCTCTCGCATAACTTTGCCAATCCTACGCATAAGCCGTGATCATACCTTCGTTATGAATTGTTAAGTGTACAAACTTGTAAATAAACTAATCATATCATCACGAATCCTAAAATGTCACTAATAAGCTGAAATCGTTTGATATGTTGTGAACAATAAGTGATAAAATAAACTTTAAAACTTAAAGTTAACTAACTCACGAAACATTTCACGGCGTCATTGGACTATTGAATATACAAGTGACTTAGGACTCGTAACAATCATTGACACTGTACATTCAATAACTAGACAATAAGACCTTGTGTTGACTAACATTATGTCTTTCGATATGTTGGTTCTTTTGGCTAATGTTATTTGAATCACGACATGGTGAACAAATGAATATGGATGCATCTGAAGTTCTCTCCATGGCTGATATCTATCCTTATGGCTATCCAATGAAGATAGGAAAGAATAATCTCAGTGTTGACTTTGACACCCTCACACCCTCACGAATCTTAGTGTTTAATTGCTATTGACATTACGAGGACTCATCCGTGTATCGAGAACATGCTTTCACACTCTGCAAGCTGTTCACGAGATCTACATCCAACAGATTCGGAACACTATGGAAAGGGTCAAAGGACAAACTGCTGTGGCGGTGACTCTGAATCACAAACAAGTCACCATTACACTGGAGACTTAAAACATTCTCTAATTCACGATGTCGATCCAACAAACTATATGCCACACCTGGCGAAGAGCTCACTCTCTAATTCTTAATCAATATCGGTTATGACGAGGCTACAGGAATAATCACCAAGCATTCTCACGTAGAGCTTAAGAGTATTCCTCAACCACGGAGAACTCTCTACATGATCATCACCAAGTGCAGTGCGTGGCGTGGCTATGAGCACCCTAAGCTCATGGAGCTGCAAATACGGGCATTGGTCAACAAGAACACATCGCTATCGAGAATACGATTTGGGATGACATGATGTCATTTCTCAACAAACTTGGCTCAAAGATTCCCTACATCGGATATACTAAATTGTTGATCCAGAGAGCACTTGGACTTCATCGACATTCCCAGAGGCTCAATGACCCGACAATCACGACATGTTGTGGAACCCATTCTATCTGTAGAATCAAGGAAAGCGTCTACAAAACAAAGGTCTTTGTCTTTGCGATTTCCTTCTAGCGAAGATGTCGAAAAGCTCGAAGCATACAAAAGGTATGCAGGCGGTTAGACAAGGCAAAGTTGGTCATCTCGACGAAAATCTTACGGAACACTGGAAGAACCAAAAGAGCGGGGAAGTCGCGGAAGAATCTTGTGAGTCAAAAGTTCCCAAGACCCTCCTTCAAAGGATTGTTCCATCTAAAGTTGCTCCCATCCCAATTCCCAAACACGAACCGCCAAAAGCTTGTGGGCCGAGCTCGATGGTGACACGGATGAAGAGATTACCTTCTCTGATGCAGCATGCTACTCCTCCAGCGACTAAACCTCCAAGTCCAATAGGTGAACATGGCAAAGGAAAGACTCACGTACTTGAGTCTTATGATGAAAGCTCGAAGAAGAAGAAGAAACTCTTGGATCAATCATACGGGGAAGAAGTTTAAATTAGTTAGACAAATTCAAAAAGCTGATGAATTTGCAAAAGATCAAATGGGTGGCCAGGAGGATCAGTGGTCTTGTCCACTCTTCACGAGTCACGATGCGGTTAATCAACCCGATAAGGGATGCGGTGCCACCACTCTTGTGCAACAACAAATGCTTGTGAAGAGAGTCTCTTGATATTAACTTTGAGGAACGAAAAGAATAAGGCTGAAGAAAGCGATGAAGAAGCTAAAGAGCAGACGGAAGAAAAGGCTAAAAGCGGACATGATGGCGAAGAAGATTATGATGACTTTCTTCTCGGCCGGTCCAACTCGTTCAAGGAGGATACTACGCACCTCAAAGGACCCCGAATTTCCTCATGTCCCCTCCTCATCAGATTCTTCATCTCACTCATCACCACCACCATCAAAAGATCAACAAAATCATCATCCAAATCTGTGAAGAAACCACCTCGATCTTGGATTTCTCAAGCTCATAAGCAATTCACAAAGTTGTCAAACAAGTCGAGAAAGAAAAGCGTGCTCTACAAAAAGCTAAATTTCTTTCTTGCGTCACATACAACATATGTATGATGAGAATGACAAGATGGAGAAAAGAAAGGGAATTTGTTAAGAAGTTCATGAAGAGTCATCGTAAAGAGGAACTGAACGAAATGATCGAAGGTTACACTAACAAGTACCTTAGGATATCGTTCCTAAAGTCCAAAAAGGCGGAAAAACGACAAGAGATCATACTCACAAGTTTCTTCTCGACACTGTCCCGGTGTGACTAGAGAAATATTTTCAGACAACTCACCCCTAACATCGTAGCATTGGTTAAAAATACAATGGCCAAAGAGGCGATCTCTGAATGCGAGTTAATGGCTAAACTTGTGATACAAATGTCAAAGCGATGCAGGCGTTTACGCCGGATGAAGCTAAATTTTTGAAAATCTACTTGATTTTCAACTTCGGATCATCATGCAAAGTGACGATCAACCCAAGCGACCAAGAGATGGCGATGATAAGGATAAGGATTACGCACCTAAGCGTCGAAGCGGTCACGGTAAATCTACCTCTATGTCACCTCCTCCACCACGGACTTCTTCTCAACAAAAGTCTCCTCCACCTCGGTCTTCTCTTGATAAACCTCGGGGCGATTCGAGTTACCACCCACGACTCATAAAGCGGTGATTACTTTGAGTATCGGGTGGTGGCGATGAAGGTCCTTGAGCCCCAACACCTCACCCAAACAAGTGCGAGAAACGGTATCATCATCAAGGCCTTCCAAAGAAGAAGAAGGCGACTTCGCACGGAATGGTCTCATGGCTAGATGACGATAAAATCGAAGAGTTTGAATGGTTCTCCACACTTGTCAATCAAACTCCTACCACGATGAAGGTCAGAATTGGTAGGCGGTTCTACATTGGAGCGCATAAAACTTTTGCAAGAAAAGTTCCATGTGAAGAAAATGGCCGAAATCGAGTTGAGGCGAATCAAGAATGAAGCATTCCAACTTCTTAAAGATAGCTCTGGCGCCTAAGTCGAATATCATCTTGAGAACATCCTTTCGAGCTATGTCTAACGACATGGATTGGCTCAATCAGGAAGCAAACATTGACTTCACACAAAGGGACAACCCTCCATACTACACCGATTGGACCAAACCCCTACCGACCATTGGCCAAACGGACGAACCACGGATTCCCTTCCGATACTTCTTTATGAGACACGGATTTTCTCTTACGGTAGCGATGGTTGCGAAAATACGCTACATCATTGACTCTTCCATTCCCATGACTATTTACTCAAAGCGCATAGCTATCGAGCGTGCAAATCACTTGTTTTTGACAGCGTCAAGCATACGACCAAGATGCATTGTATGGGATTCATCATTGGCACGAGCATCGAAGAATCTACTCTGAAGGCTGCACGGTTGAAGTCTCAACATCACGGTGTATAGTTCTAAGTACATCGTGGCCATCAAACACATTGATCTCAAGTCTAAGTGGGACTACACATTCTTAAAGAATATCATAGTCAAGCGACAAGATGAACAGGACTATGGATTCTCGAGGTGACTTTGAGAACTTGTCCCTCACGACATCGAAGACATGTACCTTGCCAAAGTGCGAGTGCGTATGAGACAATTCTCGGAAGTTCAGCGTGAATTTATCAAGTCGATTCTCATCTTCATTAGGCATTGTGATCAAGAGCGTGTTGAAGATATCGGATGGTCTGTTGAATCTTATCGGCGTGTCAACCTCACTCCTCCAAGCGCTTACTCTTCGATCTCAATCGGCTACCTCAATATCGCTCATCGGCAAACCTTTCGGAGTTGTTTACGCGATGAACTTCAAAGCGCTTAATGGTGTAGTGATCTTCAGAAATGGGGGATCATACTTTGAAGCTGGTTAGGGGCGGATTAGCGTCTGAGTTGAAGGATATCGCTGAAAGTTGGGTCTCTAAGCGTGGAATTCTCGGGGAAAGGAGGGATGTGAGAAGGATCATCACCATGATTGATGAGCGGTTGTTGAAGGGATCGATTCAGGCGATTGGAGAACTATGTTGGTGAGTGACCGGAGAAACATCACCGGCTTTCCAGCACTGCGCCTCACAGGGAACATCACTGCACTTCACGGTACCCCTTGAATTGTTTCCTTCATATAATTTGGATGTATGATTTAATATGTCTATGGCTTGTGCACACATACGATTGTACAACCCGTAATTGTAAATAAAGGACCATGTAGTGCGCCTGATTGCCACAATCCTTATCAAATGAGCGAAAGCTTCTTACTTTTGAGTAAAACCTATCAAACCTTTCATTTTCAAGGTTTTGCTCAAAAGAACAAGTACTTCCCTTAAGACTTTCAAAACCTCAACCGTTTATATCACTTGTTGAGGGGGAGTATTTGAAACTTTGTTCAAATTGTTCACGATGGTCATTCTTCCCATAACACTTCGAAATGGTCATATTTATTCTCAAACTTTTCAAAAATAACACTTTAATATGCCATTTTTGAGGGAGAAAATTGTTGATGATAAATATGTTGTACAAAATGCAAATGAATCACATTATTACCTCGGACTTAAGCGGTGTGATACTAAGCTGTTAGTAACTTCGAAAAGACTTGTCTGGGCGGGTAATAATTTCAAGCTAGTTAAGCTAGTGATGTAAGCGTGTCTCATAAAGGACTTGTCGAGTAGAATGTACCATTCGAGAAACTTTTGATAGACATGAACTCTGGCGGGTTTGACAACCTTCCAAGGTTTGTCTACACCTTCAAGGTAGTTATTAGAGCTAGTTGTCACCTAAAGCTGACAATGTAACTCTTTAACTATGCAAGCGTAACCGTGTCTCTGAGGGATTGTCTATCTTGAGTGGATCAATTCAAAAGTCGCGGCTCTTTCCTCCTTGTGCATTTAACCATTAAAACTATTAAGCACATGTGGAGGTATTTATGCAAAACATCATCTCTCACAATGGTTCAAACATGTTTTTCATTAACAAACCCTTTGAGAGATATTTTATCATACTGTGGTTTTAATGGCAAACATAGGTTAGTCATGGAGTTATAAGGTGACTAAGGTTAGGAATAACCGTCCTATGATCCGCCAGGGCCGGATGGATCTACCCCAGGACACCACAAATAGTTAGTATTTAGAAGTCCTTAGGTATGATTGTAAAAGGAGAAAATGAGAATCGGAGAAAGAAGGAGTTGAAGAATTAAAAGAAATGCAAAGAAAAGGGTGAAAAGAAATAGCCCTCAGTTATTCAACTTAGAGGCGGACAGGGTTCAATTCATATGCTCTTGGTTGTCACTTAGTGGCCTTGATATGAAGATTAAAAGTTGTCGTGGACCCAGTGACGCATGCACTAAACCTTCTTATCCACTCAAGTTTCTCTCAGCAGAAGCTTGTTTCATTCTCACGAGGAACCCTACGTAAACTATCGGCTTTCTCTTAGAGATTGCTGGTATTGAAGAAGGAGACCCTCTCCTAGTCTCACTTCGGGGAAAACCAAAACGAATAATTGAGTCTAGAGCCACGAGATTCATCAAAAGATCTCTTAGGAACACTTGACATTTAATCACTTGATGATCAACTAATAAGATCATCGGTGGTTCATATCGAGTCCTTCACGAGATCTTAGCAATGCACATGAGAACATTTATGAGAGGTTCC
>OU343221.1:212211970-212353015 GCA_910596185.1 Chrysanthemum makinoi | reverse complement strand
ATCGGTACATTGAAAGCACATTATATATAAATTCCACCTGCACTATCTATATGTGACAATCCGTACTTTCAGGTCATTTCTCGATACGATTCATGTCTCATTATTTCAACATTTTAGTAAACTTGGTTTACTTGTTTCAAATTCGCGTAACCTTGGAGGTTTAGGCTTAATTCATGATCATGACATCACGTACATTTCATATGGACTAAGATTAGTCTACATTTCATTGACATCATTTGCATCTCATTAGTTCATTCACGACATTTCATTTCACTTTATACGCGTAATTTTTATATTTAATAATCTTTATCGCGTGAGTTATTATTTTGAATATTTAATCCCGTTACTTTCAAAAATGATCCCGATGTATTTTTAAACTTACATTTAGTTTATAAAAACTATATTTTTAGTTTTCCTAGTGTTTCAAATTTATTTGATATATTAATCGTTAAAGTTTAATTATTACGTCGTTGTTCTTAAAAACTACTCGATAATTTTTATATCACTCAAATTTCACAAGGAAAGTATTTTTACAATTTTTATTATCTCATTACATTCTATTTTGACCTATTAAAAACTTACTTGTACATTTTCTACACTTTATTTACCTTTTTCTTACAAAATTACACAAATTATATACAAATATATACTTAAACATTTAAAAAAAAAAAAATAATAATAAAATATCTTATATCCCTCCCCCCTTGGCCGACCAAGGGGGAGGGTATTCATTTAATGTGGCATGGCTAGCTTGATTGTAATAATACATACATATACATAAGTCTTACTTCAAGGATTTTCTCATACATGTATCTTATTAATTCAAGTAAAGAAAAATCTTTTCTCTCCTTTGTTCTTCTCCATAAAACCGGTCACAACATCAAGCTCACAAGGGATCAAAATTTTCAAGATCAAGTGTTATTTCAACCTAGTTCATATCCTTTTTATGGTTTTGAAATAAAAACCAAGGATATTTAAGTTAATCCTTGTTACTTTCACCTCATCACTATTACTAGTAAGCATATTCTTATCATTTTCAAGTTTCCTTTTCATTTTCATATGTTTCTTTTCATTTTTGGAGCTTATATGCATGATATGTGATTTATACCATTTATTTCATGATTTTAGAGTATATATATATATATGGTCATCCTATAATTATCCCCTTGGTATTGGTTGGTCTTGATGGTGATTAGGAACCCATGACACCCTAAGAAGGTGTATGGTAGGATTAGATTAGTTTTGGAGTTGATTTGAAGGGATTAGAATAGGTTTTGTCCGAGAAAAACTATTTTCGATAAGTATATTTTTGTGTTCTGTCCTTGTTTTGCTTTTCTGGAAAATCCGACAGTAGGCACGACATTTTGGCCTTGATTTTTAGAAAATATACTTTAAAACGAATCCGTGGCCGCTTGAACGGATTAAAACGGACTTATAACGTAAGAAGTTATGGATTTTACAAGTTTGACGATCTAAAATTATAATTTTCAGAATTTTCAGCATACTATATTTATTTTGTCCGAGTCAAAATCGAGCCTTAAGCTTCACAAATTATTTCGACTTCTCAAAAATATATTAGTTTACTTCAATACTTGGCTAAGGACATATTAAACATAGAAAACGGATTTGAAACGACAAAGATATGCACTTTTTCATAAACTTGCCGTAACTAATTTTCTGCACTCAATTAGCCAAAACCACCATCTTTAACCCTTATTATCTTTATGTTCGAGACCTTTTGACGAAAACTCCTGATCTGAAACTTTTAGATATCGATACAAACTTTCCAAAACAGTCGAGTTCGTTTCCTAACGATCGACGTACACCATTTTACGACTAGTTTTCCAAAGCCATTTTTGGTAATTTCATGATTTTTCCAACGACATTGTTTTGCGACGAAAAGTGGTAATTTCTCTCAAAATCATTATAAAACCATTGTAGGATGACATTTTGACGTAAAAACATGTAAAGTGATTTTTGATTGGTCAAGACGCCAAAAGAGTATTTTTCGACGTCGAGTAATATTTTCAAAACTCATAAATGGTATAAATAACATATCAAGTGCATGCATAACATTACATTGCAACTCATGACATATCATATCATTGATAATAGGTCCCGTTTAACGCATCACATTAAACCTCGGTGTACTCACTTTTGCCATTATTCCAGTTTATCCAAGTGAGTTTTCATAGCCCCGTTTTACATGCTTTCGATTATTTTCAAACCCACTGGGGAGAATACATTGCACTACATTTTTCTTTGTACGATACCAAGTATGTTAAATTCATTACATTGCTTAAGTTAACGTGATTTGCCAATTTGAAAGCCCCCATTTCTTGAACATGAACCGTTAATCTTTGAAGCGAGGATGAGTGGATAGATCTATCGAGGGTGACGCTCCATCCGGTTGGTGAATCCCAACCAGTGAACGGATGCATTTCATTTGATCACATTACGGAGTTGTCGGCAAACACTCTGGCAGGGCATACATGATTGATTAGTCTAGTTTCGGGGTCATGGGCTTAGAGCAATTGTAACATTATTTTTACGTGACTTGATGGTCATGCATGATAGATACTTGTGTAGTCGTATAAAACATTTACATAAACCTATGATTTCTCACCAACATTATTGTTGACCGCTTTTAGCAATGTATTTTCGTGTAATTGAGGCATTATCATCATGACATGGTTTAGGGACCTACATTTTGAGTCGCGCCGTCGACTTACATTATGTACATTATGGCACTTTATTTCAAAACATCGTTTGATTTGTATTATATTTGTATTTCCGCAACTTTGTAAACCTTTTGGGACCGATGTTGTACTCTGAATGTTTTTATGAAATATCCAACGATGTGTTTTAAACGCACTTTAGGTCGCTCAATATAACTGTGATGTGGTGCTATGACAAATAATCCCCAGAATTCCATTCCGCTTTGCAAAATGTAAATTGGGGGTGTGACAGATTGGTACCGAGCTACAGCTTATAGAGAACTAGGTTGCATCATTGACCCTAGACTATAGCTACACTATCATAGCATCTCATCATTTCATCATAGTACATATTCACTTTTCATGCGGATTCACTTACACTTTATTCGAGATTATTTACTTTTATTTCACATCGGTTGTCACGTACATGTCTTCGATTCACATCCCATCACCATATCATCGGACTCTAGCTCGGATGATGTCCCAAATAACCCCATCATGGATGATGTTGCATCACATTCCAATCGAGATCGTGATCTTCCATTGGATCTACTCCAACTTTCCCACCTATCATGATCAACACTGAGACCGAACCCTTCGAGGAGGGCGAGGTTGCACCCACTCCTCACGTTAGCCCACCACGATCCACCAAAGACCACTACTAGCACCATCACCACCATCATCACCATCACCATCATATTTTCTTAGAGATCCTTTGCTCACGACATGCACTTGCCGCCCAAAAAGCGTGCTCGTTTTGATATCCCTACACCACCATCTTCTGAGCCCGAGCCACCCGCTAGATTTGAGTTAGGTGAGAGTTCTAGGGTAGCTGCTCGCCGACAGCCTTCTACCGAGGCGTTAGGAGCCCGTATTGATAGTCAGCAGATCCAGATTGATAGTTTGACACGACAGCTTGGAGGAGTTGTCGTAGATAGGATTGAACCCATCGCCGAGGAGGTCGAGGGTTTGATATTAGGCAGGTTTGTATTGACTTATCTCATCGAGTATTCAAAGATAGACGATAGAGGATAGGAGAGTATTGTTGCTGGTTCATAGGGTCGATTGATGAGTTGAGGAGTTTGGTGGATAGTTTGGTTACTCAGGTTCATCTTCGATAGTATCGGAGCACCATGAGGTTCCTTATGTAGACTTTTGTCATGTATAGTTTTGACCATTATTATCCTAGTCACAAGGTGTGTGACGTAGTTTAAAGAACTTGTTGTATTTTGGTTGTTGTACAAACAAATGTATCAAGTATTGACTCTACTATGTAGGAATGGTTATTATTATCTATGATATCGGTCCATGTAGGCCAAAATTTTCATGTATATTATCCACGTGTGTTGTGATTATATTTGTGATATTTCGTTATTGTTCCGTTGTGATTCCATTTATCTTTATGCATGATGTGGTTGTGGATATATTTGTATGATGGTTGTTTCTACTTACGAGTTCTCATGATTGTTTCATCTTGTGATTTTGAAGAGTTATGGCGCCTAAGAAAGCTACACCGAAATGACCCAAGCGGAAATTCAAAAGTTGGTGAATGATAGCATTGCTAATGCTCTAAGAGTCGAAAGGGAAACAGCTGGTGCCGCCGAAGCCGCTAGGCTAGCTAATACACGGTAATGCCGAGGATCCGGGTTAAGAAATGTTCTTACAAGGATTTCAAGAGTGGTGAACCCACTAAGTTTAGAGGTACCGAGGGTGCCACAGCCATGGTTCGATGGTTTGAAAAATTGGAATCGGTGTTTTTGCTTTGTAACTGTCCGGATGACAATAAGGTCAAATTTGCTACGAGCACATTACTCGATGGAGCATTGTCTTGGTGGAATTCATACGCTCAACCGATTGAATGGAGAATGCTTTTAAGCTTACTTGGGAGGAATTCAAAGGCTTGGTGACTAAGAAGTTTTGTCCTCGAACGGAAATCAAAAAGTTGGAGACGGAGTTCTATGAATTGGTAACTATTGGTTATGATATCGACACTTACATTCGAGATTCCAGAATTAGCCAAGTATGCCCGTCGATGGTACCGGATAATGAGAAGTTGCTAGAGGCTTTCATCTGGGGACTTCCGGTTGTTCAAGGAGATGTGACTTCGTTTGATCCACAAACAATAGAGGAAGCTATTCGAGTGACTCAGAAGTTGATGGCACAAGTGGTGAAGCGAGGTAAGTACACCACCACCAACCGAAACAACAACAACAACCCCAACAACCGTTTCAACAATAACCGAGGCAACTACAACAACAATAGCAACAATAGCAAACGCAAGTGGGACAACAGGGGTAGGAATGCTACTCAACAACCACCCAAAAGGCAAGAGGTTGCTAAGGTTTATGTTATGCGGTCCGGGAAGGAAAAGGATATACGGGGTTTTGCCAAGTGTAATAAGTGTTTGAGTCATCACAACCGGTCGATGTCCCGATCCGTGTGAAAATTGCAAGAAAGTTGGTCACCGTACTAGGGATTGCAAGTGGCCACAAGTTACATGTTTTGCTAAGGGAAACTGGACACTACAAGAAGGATTGTAAGAAAGGAAATAATCAAGCAAATCCGAATCAAGGAGGTTTGGCACGAGGAAGGGTTTACGCTATTGGAGAAGATAGGGAGGACCGAATGTCATAACGGGTACGTTTCTTCTCAATAATCGTTACGCTTCAGCTTTATTTGATTCGGGTGCCGATAAAAGTTTTGTGTCCAATGCATTTGCACCTTTGCTCAACATTAAACCAACTACTTTAGACATATCATACATTGTCGAATTAGCTAATGGTAATTTAGTTAGCACCAACACCATTGTTCGCGGTTGCACATTCAATTTTCTTAATCATCCCTTCAACATAGACCTCATGCCCGTAGAGCTTGGTAGTTTTGACGTCGTCATTGGCATGGACTGGTTATCTAAGCATCGTGCAAAGATCATTTGTGATGAGAAAGTTGTTCATCTTCCTTATAACGGCGAAACTTTGATTATTCGGGGGAACGGTGGAACCGACTTAGTATCATATCGTTCATCAAAACGGAGAAGTACATTAAGAAAGGTTGTCTTGCTTTCTTAGCCCATGTAACCGGGAAAAAGTCGGAGGAGAAGTTTACTTGAAGATGTTCCTATTGTCCGTGAATTTTCTCAAGTATTTCCCGAGGATTTACCGACTTCCACCCCAAGACGACAAGTAGAATTTCATATTGACTTAGTGCCCTGAGTGCACCGATTGCGCGAGCACCGTATCGCCTAGCACCATCCGAAATGCAAGAGTTGTCTAATCAATTACAAGAGCTTCTAGACAAAGGATTCATTAGGCCGAAGTTCCTCGCTGGGGAGCACCGGTCTTGTTTGTGAAGAAGAAGGATGGATCCTTCCGAATGTGCATAGATTATAGAGAATTGAACAAGTTAACGGTGAAGAATCGTTACCCACTCCCAGAATTGATGACTTGTTCGATCAGTTGCAAGGTTCTAGTATTTATTCCAAGATTGATCTTCGGTCGGGTTATCATCACTTCGAGTTCGGAAGAGGATATTCAAAACAAATAAGCGTTTAGAACACGTTCCGGTCATTACGAGTTTCAAGTGATGCCGTTTGGATTGACTAATGCACCGGCGGTATTCATGGATCTCATGAATAGAGTTTGTAAGCCGTATTTGGACAAGTTTGTTATAGTGTTCATTGACGACATATTGATCTACTCCAAGAGCAAAGAAGAGCACGAAGAGCATTTAAGGATGATTTTAAGGCTACTCAAGAATGAGAAGTTGTATGCCAAGTTTTCGAGGTGTGATTTTTGGAACCACAAAGTGCAATTTCTTGGTCATGTCATTGATAGTCATGGACTACAAGTTGATCCCGCAAAGATTGAAGCCGTGAAAGATTGGGCTACTCCAACGAATCCTACGAAAATTCGACAATTTCTAGGACTAGCAGGATATTACCGAAGGTTCATCGAAGGTTTTTCAAAGATAGCAAGACCTTTGACCAAGTTGACACAGAAAAACAAGAAGTATGAGTGGGGAAAGAAACAAGAAGTTGCTTTTCGTTGTTGAAGCAAAGCTTTGGCGCCAATTTTGGCATTACCCGAAGGCATTGAGAACTTTGTTGTATATTGCGACGCTTCGCATAAAGGACTTGGGGTCTGTTTAATGCAAAACGAGAAGGTGATAGCGTATGCTTCTCGACAACTTAAGGTTCATGAGAAGAACTACACAACTCATGATCTCGAGTTAGGAGCCGTAGTTTTCGCGCTCAAGATTTGGAGACACTACCTCTATGGTACAAAGTGCACAATGTTTACCGACCACAAGAGTTTGCAATATATTCTTGATCAGAAGGAGCTTAATATGAGGCAACGCCGTTGGTTGGAGTTACTCAGCGACTATGATTGTGAAATCAAGTATCACCCGAGAAAAGCCAATGTTGTGGCTGATGCTCTTAGTCGGAAAGAGAGGCCTAAACCTTTAAGAGTTCGATCATTGGGAATGACGATTATTTCTCCTTTACCATCGAAAAATCCACGAAGCACAGATCGAAGCACTTAAGGAGGAAAATCGACCAAGTGAAAAGCTTTATGGTATGCCCAAAAGCGCAAATGGTTTTGTAAAGAGAGCAGATGGAGTATTATGTTTCAAGAATAGAATGTGGGTTCCATTGTATGGCGGAATACGAGAATTGATTATGCATGAGTCGCATAAGTCAAAGTATTCTATTCATCCAGGATCGGATAAGATGTATCAAGATCTTAAGAAGCTTTATTGGTGGCCGAACATGAAAGCGGAGATTGCCAATGCACGTAGCAAATGCCTTACCTGCGCTAAGGTAAAAGTTGAATATCGAAGCCTTCGTGTTTACTCCAACAACCGGAAATTCCTCAATGGAAATGGGAACACATTACAATGGACTTTGTTACGAAACTTCCTAAGACATCGGGAGGTTACGACGCTATTTGGGTAATTGTTGATCGCCTTACCAAGTCAGCCCATTTCATACCGACTAGAGAGACTTATTCCATGGAGCAACTCACTAGACTTTATGTCAAGGAAATAGTCTCGAGGCACGGAACACCAATTTCTATCATTTCCGACAGAGATAGTCGATTCACTTCAAACTTTTGGAATTCATTGCAAGATTCATTCGAACCAGATAGAGATGAGCACAAAGATATCACCCACAAACTGACGGTCAAAGTGAAAGGACCATTCAAACGTTAGAAGACATGCTAAGGGCATGTGTGATTGATTTTGGAAATGGTTGGGCTAACCATTTGCCATTGATAGAATTCTCGTACAACAATAGTTATCACACCAAGATCAAGATGGCACCATTTGAGGCACTCTATGGTCGTAGTGCCGCTCACACCGCTTGTTGGGCCGAGGTAGGAGACGACAACATTATCGGTCCGAAATGGTACGGGAAACCACGGAAAAGATTGTTCAAATTCGTGATAGACTCAGAACTGCAAGGAGTCGACAGAAAAGTTATGCGGATGTTAGACGCAAGGATTTGGAATTTCAAGTGGGAGACAAAGTTATGTTGAAAGTATCGCCTTGAAAGGGCGTGGTACGATTTGGAAAGCGTGGGAAGTTAAACCCGAGATACATTGGACCATTCAAGATTTTGAGCGAGTTGGTCCGTAGCTTACCGACTTGATCTTCCGCCGAACTCTACCATGTGCACAACACGTTTCACGTTTCAAACTTGAAGAAGTGTCTTTCGGACTAATCGTTATTCCATTGGACGAAATTCACTTGATGACAAACTCAATTTTGTGGAAGAACCTCAGAGAAATCATGGACCGCGAGGTCAAGCAGTTGAAACAGAGTCGATTCGATTGTGAAAGTTCGTTGGAATTCTCGACGAGGTCCCGAGTTTACTTGGGAACGGGAAGACCAGATGCGACGCAAGTATCCTCATCTTTTCACCGACACCGTTAGACCTAACAACGATTGAATTCAGGGACTGAATTCCTTTTGGATGGGCGAATGTGACAATCCGCATTTTCAGGTCATTTCTCGACACGATTCATGTCTCATTATTTCAACATTTTAGTAAACTTGGTTTACTTGTTTCAAATTCGCATAACCTTGGAGGTTTAGCTAATTCATGATCATGACATCACGCATATTCATATGGACTAAGATTAGTCTACATTTCATTGACATCATTTGCATCTCATTAGTTCATTCACGACATTTCATTTCACTTTTATAACGCTGTAATTTTTATATTTAATAATCTTTATCAAGAGTTATTATTTTGTACATTTAATCCGTTACTTTCAAAAATGATCCCGATGTATTTTTAAACTTACATTTAGTTTATAAAACTATATTTTTAGTTTTCCTAGTGTTTCAAATTTATTTGGTATATTAATCGTTAAAGTTTAATTATTACGTCGTTTTTCTTAAAAACTACTCGATAATTTTTATATCACTCAAATTTCACAAGGAAAGTATTTTTACAATTTTTATTATCTCATTACATTCTATTTTGACCTATTAAAAACTTACTTGTATTATTTTTCTACACTTTATTTACCTTTTTCTTACAAAATTACACAAATTATATACAAATATATACTTAAACATTTAAAAAAAAAATAAATAAATAAAATATATCTTTATATTCCCTCCCCTTGGCCACCAAGGGGGGAGGGTATTCATTTAATGTGGCATGGCTAGCTTGATTGTAATAATACATACATATACATAAGTCTTACTTCAAGGATTTTCTCATACATGTATCTTATTAATTCAAGTAAAGAAAAATCTTTTCTCTCCTTTGTTCTTCTCCATAAAACCGGTCACAACATCAAGCTCACAAGGGATCAAAATTTTCAAGATCAAGTGTTATTTCAACCTAGTTCATATCCTTTTTATGGTTTTGAAATAAAAACCAAGGATATTTAAGTTAATCCTTGTTACTTTCACCTCATCACTATTACTAGTAAGCATATTCTTATCATTTTCAAGTTTCCTTTTCATTTTCATATGTTTCTTTTCATTTTTGGAGCTTATATGCATGATATGTGATTTATACCATTTATTTCATGATTTTAGAGTATATATATATATATGGTCATCCTATAATTATCCCCTTGGTATTGGTTGGTCTTGATGGTGATTAGGAACCCATGACACCCTAAGAAGGTGTATGGTAGGATTAGATTAGTTTTGGAGTTGATTTGAAGGGATTAGAATAGGTTTTGTCCGAGAAAACTATTTTCGATAACTATATTTTGTGTTCTGTCCTTGTTTTGCTTTTCTGGAAAATCCGACAGTAGGCACGACTTTTTGGCCTTGATTTTTAGAAAATATACTTTAAAACGAACTGCGGGTCAGCTTGAACGGATTAAAACGGACTTATAACGAAGAAGTTATGGATTTTACAAGTTTGACGACGAAAATTATAATTTTCAGAATTTTCAGCATACTATATTTATTTTGTCCGAGTCAAAACGAGCCTTAAGCTTCACAAATTATTTCGACTTCTCAAAAATATATTAGTTTACTTCAATACGAAGCTAAGGACATATTAAACGTAGAAAACGGATTTGAAACGACAAAGATATGCACTTTTTCATAAACTTGCCGTAACTAATTTTCTGCACTCAATTAGCCAAAAACCACCATCTTTAACCCTTATTATCTTTATGTTCGAGACCTTTTGGACGAAAAATCCTGAACTGAAACTTCTAGATATCGATACAAACTTTCCAAAACAGTCGATTTCGTTCTCTAACGATCGACGTACACCATTTTACGACTAGTTTTCCAAAGCCATTTTTGGTAATTTCATGATTTTTCCAACGATATTGTTTTGCGATTTAAAAGTGGTAATTTCTCTCAAAATCATTATAAAACCATTGTAGGATGACATTTTGACGTAAAAACATGTAAAGTGATTTTGATTGGTCAAGACGTCAAAAGAGTATTTTTCGACGTCGAGTAATATTTTCAAAACTCATAAATGGTATAAATAACATATCAAGTGCATGCATAACATTACATTGCAACTCATGACATATCATATCATTGATAATAGGTCCCGCTTAACGCATCACATTAAACCTCGGTGTACTCACTTTTGCCATTATTCCAGCTTATCCAAGTGAGTTTTCATAGCCCCGTTTTACATGCTTTCGATTATTTTCAAACCCACGGGGAGAATACATTGCACTACATTTTTCTTTGTACGATACCAAGTATGTTAAATTCATTACATTGCTTAAGTTACCGCATTTGCCAATTTGAAAGTCCCCATTTCTTGAACATGAACCGTTAATCTTTGAAGCGAGGATGAGTGGATAGATCTATCGAGGGTGACGCCTCCATCCGGGTTGGTGAATCCCAACCGTGTGAACGGATGCATTTCATTTGATCACATTACTGAGTTGTCCGGCAAACACTCAAGTAGGCATACATGATTGAACAGTCTAGTTTCGGGTCATGGGCTTAGAGCAATTGTAACATTATTTTTACGTGACTTGATGGTCATGCATGCTAGATACTTGTGTAGTCGTATAAAACATTTACATAAACCTATGATTTCTCACCAACATTATTGTTGACCGCTTTTAGCAATGTATTTTCGTGTAATTGAGGCATTATCTTCATGACATGGTTTAGGGACCTACATTTTGAGTCGCGGCGTCGACTTACATTATGTACATTATGGCACTTTATTTCAAAACATCGCTTGGATTTGTATTATATTTGTATTTCCGCAAACTTTGTAAACCTTTTGGGACCTATGTTGTACTCTGAATGTTTTTATGAAATATCCAACGATGTGTTTTTAAAACGGCACTTTAGGTCGCTCAATATAACTGATGTGGTGCTATGACAAATAATCCCCAGAATTCCATTCCGCTGCAAAACAGGTAAATTGGGGGTGTGACACTATACATGTTTGATATAGTTGGTCATCCATATAGATGTGTTATTGTTGTATAATTACAGGGGAAACAGATGCGCTAGATGAACAGTGGAGCTAGAAGATGATTTCTCTGCTTTATTGTCTTCACGACAAACAAAGGTTGGGATAGATGAAGAAAACCCTCACAAAACAATGAAGATGGCAAAACACCGAGTGAGGTGGTGCTAAGTGGTGATGATAAACCTGGAGAGGCGGTTCAAGCACATGAAATACATGCTCATGAAGGTGTGTTTAATGTTGATGGTAAGTCCGTAAAGGTCGCTTCACGGTAAGGAAGATGCCATTGTTCATTGTAATACCGCCGCCGATCAACACTCTCATGATCATGAAGTACTTTTAAATGCTGATGATAAAACTATAGAGGGTGTTCAAGTTAATCAAAATGTGATTGTTAATTGCAATGTTGTTGATGAACACTCTCATGATCGTGAGGCAGTGTCACAAATGGCAGGGATGGGGGACGAAGCATACAATGTTGATGCCCACGTTAAAGAGAAAGAAACCGGGGTTGAGTTACCGGTTGCAAATCAGTTGTCAACCAAGGCGGTAATAGACAAAATTGATAATGATGCTGTGAAGGCAAGACAGAAGATGATTCATACCTCCGGACAAGCCAAGAAGCCTTTGCCTACAGCCGAGGTACAAATTTACATTATTCATTAAAGTTACCACATGTACTTCAAAAGTTTGATGTTATTTCAATGATGAGTTTTTCAGACAAAGATGTTTTCATGCGGGGTAAAAGGAAGAGAAACGCAAGTAAGTTCGCATACCACGCTATAATGCCCTACCAATAAAGAAAACTAGAAAGGCCAAAGTTACCAAAGAGAGTGATGAGAAAGTTACCCAAGAGAGTACTCCTGTTTTGAAAGAAGATGATGACTCAAAAAAGGACAAAGCGGTGGGCAAGTGTTTGCAGGAACCATACGTGAATCTCCTCCTACGACTCCACAGCCTTGCCTAAACGACGTTCCAAAAGACCGAGAAAAGATATTAATCCACCACCGGTGAAGATAATCGTTGGAATCATGGGTAGAGGTATAGAAGAACTACATTTACAAACAGACATCTTAAAGACATATACATTAATCTTGTTTTTAAAAATTTCGGATCTGTCACGAGAAGGTTGCGATATCAACAAGATTACTAAACCAGCGTGTATGGATACCTTTATAAAAAAATTTTGAAGTCATCGCATAGCTTTCCTTGGGGTCTTGGCGACATCGTTGTTGATCGAAAATTTTGGTTGGCTTTGTTGGGTTATGGAAGAGGCAATAAAAAAGGATGGCTAGGAGATGAGGTACCTAATGATTTTTTGAATTAGTTTACCGGTATTTTGCTTATAAATTTTTCTGCAAAGATCCTGGATCTCTCGGGTTGATCTAATGTGGCAGTTCAGCCCTTGCAATGCCGATTGGGATATGGCTGGACCATTTTTCTCTTCCTCTATCCTTGAAGGGTCTATGCGTGCCTACTACGCCACCGGGTCAACGCTATCCATTGCCATGGTCTAGTGTTGAGAAGGTTTGTATATAAAGACCATACTTTCTTCTATATATTTGGGTAAATATATGTACATGGTAAAAATGTGATGAATTATGACAAGGATTATTTGATCACATTTAGGTATACTTTCCTGTTGCGTTAACGCACCGAGTGCCACTGGTTTCTCGAAGTTGCAAATTGCACGGAGTTATAACAATTTATGACACACTAGGTACGCCGAACCTCGAGACGAGAAAAGAATTTAAAATTGAGGGTCACTTTTGAGAGAAAGCTACCACAGTATCTAAACTTGTGTAAAGTTCTTCAAGCTAAATCAATATCTGTTTCTGATTATAAGATCACATTTCGAGTTGCGGATGATGTCCCTATACAAGCCAATGCATACGGTGATTGCGGAGTTTGGGTATGTATTTTTTGCACAGCTGGGTAACAAATTAAGTATGAAGGTTGATGACCCTCTTCAAGTTGCTTTGGCGTATCGAGAGCATATGGTGGAGTACTTTTGGAAGTATAAGATGTCTGTTCATACAAGTGATGAATAAAGATGCATTGGTGGAGTACTTTTGGGTATGGCTTGTATGTGGTTTTAGACTTTTGTTGTTCAACCAAATGTAACCGCAACTGGATGTCTGTGAGGGCATCAAAAGACAACTTATGCTATGTATGTGTAGCGCAACTTGGTATATTCCCAACACCCATGCATACCATCCAAATATACGTGTTGTGATATCGTTGATTTGCAACAAACATTTTGTGTTAATTGCTAAAACGTTTGTTTTTTACAAACATCCATTTGATTTGAAAAAACGACTACATACAATCTTATTGGTAAAAGACTATAACATACATATTGCATAACACTTATTGGTAAACAGATTACCATAACCAAACTACAAAGACAAGAGAACAACCAAACTGAAAACCAACACAACTTTGTCATGAACTTGCACTCTTGACTTGATAAAAGTCAACTCATCCAACACTTTCATGATATCATTGTTTGAAACCTCAGTAACTTCATCCGAGACTGAACTCTTTCCCCCTTCATTAAATGTTTCTTTTCCTCATGTTCCTTGTAAAACAAATCTTTGTAATATTGACTTGGTAGTTCCGGGTCTAGGAAACCATAGAAGTTACATTTGGTCTTTTTGTCCTAAAATAAAAATTTGTTAAATTCACATATTCAACCTAACAAGTAAAAAAAGTATAATGCATAATAATATTACATAAATTGGACAGGCCTTGAATCTTCTACCAGGATGAGTCCGTGTCCAAGAGGTTTGTACTTCCACCGGTAATGGTTTTGGACATTCGCAGTGTGTAGCATTGATGTAGTATTCAATGGCTTTCGATTTGATCTGGAGGTAGAGGCAGAGGAGGGAGCCATTGTTTTATTTACCCAATGAGTAAACTTGACGCTTTTATAGTATAGTCACATCTTATTTGGCGAGAAATATACTTTGTGAATGAGCGGGTAATGAATATTGTGGAGGGAAAAGTTTAAGCGAATTTTATATTGAGCGACTTAAAGGTCCTATTTTCAGCGAAGTTTTTTTGTTTATTGTTTTGTACAATCCTAGAACAAAGGAACACAAATCCTAACACAAAACCCAGAAAAATGACTTCAAGCTAATTCCCAAAAATTCAAACTTTATTTGGATTTTGAGACATCAATTTGTGGAGTTTTACTTCCAGTTAACATCACCTACCTACAAATGATTACCTATCTCACTAACAAATATCGATTAAAGATAAGATCATCAATTTATACTACATGTCCGCTTCAACCAAAATTCATGTGAGTGACGATGATGATGTTTCTTTCTTCGTTCATGAAATATGTGTAGCAAGACTGATCCGACGCTATACATCAAACTAATCGAGAAATCTTCCGAGGTAAAGCCGCCTACTTCTTCTAAGACTCTTGATATTGATCTTAATGTTCCTTTGTTGCCTCAAGAATCTGATTTTCAAACACCAAAAGTTGAAGATCATAATAACGAGGGTGCAGGGGCAAACGTTAATGTAGATGTGCATCCTAGTTGGCAGAAAACAACATTTCTAAATATCCCTGATCCACCCAGTTCAGCTGGTCCCATAATTAAAAAGGTAAGTAACCATAAACACCCTGTAGTATCTAAATTAAAGGTGGGTAGTCGGTTTGATGATAAGCAAGGATGCATTTATGCAATAGGAATAAAAGCGTTGGTTGATATGTTTGAGTACAAAGTTACTAACTCATGTAAGAAAAGGTACATTGTAGCTTGTTTTGTCGAAGGTTGCAACCGGTACATTAACGCATCTAAAAAGTTGTTAGCCGATACTGCTATGTTACTTCCATTAACGACTCTCATACATGTTCCAGAACAAAAATTCATCCTAATCATCAAATGCTACCGAAAATTATTGGGTCACATACTTGTTGATAAATTGAGGAATTGCAAACGGGTATATACGGGTGCGGACATAAAAAAACGATTTTAATGTTGATTGGAAAGTAGACATTTCCTACTACCGAGCTTGGGGTGGGAAAAACATTGCATTACGCTTGTTGAACGGTTGTCCTAGGGAGTCTTTTGAGCAGTTGCGATATCGCTATAACTTAAAGTTGGAAAATGAGGGACAGAACTCACATTGAGACAGATGAGACAGATCGGTTTAAGATGGTATTCATTGGTTTCTGTTGTTTGTAAGTTTTTCATAAATTCTATTATATTTTATTTATGATTAATACCTTCATTGTTATCAAAATTTTATTAATTAAGCAAATTTCTGATTGTTTTAAAATAGATCCGGAGCTTCTTACGTTTTATGCAACCATTGCTAATCATTGATGCCGCACATCTTAAAGGGAGATACCTTGGTACGAATCGGGTTGTTGTTGGGATGGACGGCAACAACCAGATTATACCTATTGCAACCGTGTCTCTCAAGGTGAGACCAATGAATCATGGACATGGTTTTTGACCAAACTTAAAGAATGCATTGGTGAAGTAAAAGATTTGGCCATCATCTCATGACGACATCCGCAATTGCACATGCATGTAGTACCGTTTTTCCCAGCGCATGGTTTTGGCTTTGTCGGCATTTAATGATGAACTGCAATTTGAAAACTAGAAAGTGGAAGGCTATATATTGGAGGACATGCAAAGCTTACACAGAACAGGAGTTTGATGCTTCAATTTCTGAGATTCGATCATTAAAACACGATGTGTATAAAAACTAAAAGATGAAGCCGGATTTGATAAATGGTCGCGGCTTAACGCCGCAAACAGGTACAATTATTTGACCTCAAATAGTGCTGAATCAGTAAACTCTTTAACGAAAGATGTTAGGAAGGTTCCAATAACCCAGCTAATGGAGTACTACCGAAGGCTTCTACAAAGATGGTATTTTGAACGTCGAGCAAAATACAAAGGTAACTTAAAAAAACTGTATATTATACTTGGTTTATTACATATTTGGCACGTCGCATGAAAATGTATTATTTTTTTATTTCGATGCTCCAACCGATGAACTTAGCGAATGGGCAAATGCAAAAGTAAACAATAGAATGGCAAAGAGTGCTAATTGGGGTGTTAACGGAATTGAGATGCACAAGATTTACCAAGTCACTGATCCGAAACATGTTCATATTGTTGACTTTGACAACAGAGAATGCACTTGCCGCAATGGCGCTATCTGGTCTACCTTGTGGTCATATTTGTGCTGTGTCTAGATTTGAAGGGATGAATGACACTAGCAGTTGGGCTATGGATTGGTTTAACAAAACGTCACTAAAAAATACATACGAAGCAAGGGTTTATCCTCTAAAAGATGTATCCTTGTGGCGTACTCCTGATGACTTGCAAACCGTAAAACCTCCTGCTATGGATAAGCGACAACCTGGAAGACCCAAAGAAAAGAAACGTGATCCGATCACAGGGGAAGAGCAGTGAAGCAAAACCGCGGGTGTGTGGAAAGGCAGACACACAAGACAGTATGTAACAACCGCTGATGACAAGCAAGGCAAGTGTGTTTCTATATTTTATTTCAATGTGTTTAATTTTTAATGTTATTACTGATATGGTTGTTTGAACTAATGCCACATGTCAGAAACGTAAAAGAAACTCACAATCGTGCACCCCTACAACTAATGAAGAAGCAGTGGAACAAGAACGACACCTGGACAGCGGACGCGTGTAGAGGTCGAACAGGGAGAAGCAAGTGGTCAATCAAACAATGATTTCGTATGGAAATGTGAATCATCTACCCTGAAAACATCGTCGTAACAACATTCAGTCACAACCTGCGGATGAAAATGTTGTTCATTTGGACGATTTATAGTACTTCAATTTGAACTTTAACACAATGGAAGCACAACTTATCAGTCATTTAGAATTTTCAATGTTTGTTACTTGAATAATAATAGCTACAGGAGTGGCTTGCTTTTATTGTTTTTTTATGTTACTTTGTGAGAATGTTATACAATAAACTGTTGAACATGTGCACATTTTTTGTTCTTTTCTATAAAAACATAGAGGAGTCAAGCATATAGTGTAACGTCAATGTATGCATGTGACTGTATATTTTCACACAACATCATTCCATAAATAAGTAAGCAAAAAACAATGTCGTCTGCCTAAATGTGATGAGATAAGAGCCGCTGCTAACACTAACAACCGGACGTATGATGATTTACTACCGCATCGCCGCAATCGAAGATGTTCAATTGGCAAGAAAGGTGAACATCCTAACTCAAGAATTGGCTAGACTTAATCGTGAAAGGGCTGCCGTTATTCAAGAGATGGCAACCGCGCGTAAGAAGGTGCCACAAAAACTGCTGACTTTCTCAAGGGAGCAGCCCTTAGTGAACACAAAGTGATGCAAATGAATATCTTGGTAGGAGAACTCGAGTGAGTGCTCAAACAAGAATTTCTTTATTCATAAGCTTGAGGGTACGTGCGCTATAAGCACGCGTATGCGATATGCGAAGTACTAACTGTTATGTCGTATGTGATATCCTAGTAACTAAGACTACTATATGCCCCTAGTAAGAATTTAGTGCTATAATGTATCTGATTTCGAAGTACTTAGTGTTATATCGTGCGTGCTTTCCTAGTAACATACTTTATTCAATAAAGTTTCCTAGTAAGTAGGAGTTTTACTCACATTTTATCTTGTGTTCAATAGTTGGATGGTCTTGAATCTTCTGTCTTTTCATCATATCCAGTGTATACCTATGGAATATATGGGATTTTAATTTAAAATGAGGTTGCTTAAAATAACAAAAATTGAACAATCGAAGACATTAAATTCACATTGTTAAAGTATCGCCCGACCTTTACTACTAGCCTCATTCTAACATCAGTAGTGGATTGAATCTTCTAGGATTGGTTTAATCACCACGGGCAGAGGTTCCTTGTAGGTCTCAATCTTCTATCTTTTTAAACAGTTGATCAATTATAGGATGTGTCTCCTTTGTTCCTCTTGAATCGAGTTTAGCTTCCAAAGATTTGTCTTGCCACATTCTTTGATAAAGGATAATCCCTATCAACGAACATGAAAACCTATCCCTTTTTTGTTTTTACACCATGAACCTTGCAGTATGAGTACAATATCCATTCAACCACCTCACAATCATACCAATATTCAAGCCTCAAGATCGTTCAAACATGCTCTTTATAGCGTGCCACACAAACTTAGCTAACCCTCCATTTGGACCTAACTTCCCATATCTGAACTTCATTACTTTCCACAACTCGTCCAAATCACTCCTAGTCAAACAATCCAAGAACATCCCAAATGACCAATAAGTGGATTTGCATCCATCACCTCTTGTAATCTCAACTACTTCTCTACCTCTATGTTTGACAATCTGCCAATCGATAATAGGATGAACTGCTTTTAAAGGAATAGGATTAATAGGTTCAGGATTAGGACTATTAGTCTCCTTAAAATACTGTTTAGTTCTTTCTTTCTTTTTCAAATCTTCGTCCACCTTTTGTCTTTTATATCTGGATTGCTTCTTTAACCATTCTCGCTTCTTTCTCGTAATTCATAGGAATGTGATCTTCATTAACCCTCATACACTTCTGACTAAGCTCCTTCACCTCTCAATGTTGAACATGTTCTGAGATCTACACCAAGATGTATGCCTGAATTCTTGATAATCTTCATGTATGTATTTCTCATATCGCTCTTTGTAGGAGGTTTCTTTCTTTTGACTTGCTTTTTCTCTTTTTTGAACTTCGTGAACCATTCATCCAAGATTCTTGCTTTTTGATTATTAGAGAACATTTCCCACACTTCACGAGTGTACTCAATCCCAATATTATTAGAAGCTTCAAGATAGGCTTGTGAATCCTCCCAATCATCTATCCATCTCTGATTAGCTTCCTCCTCTTCTAGCCTTTTCCTTTTATTTCGCTTTTCTCGCAGCTTCCATTCTTACACCATATTCATAATCATAATCAATCCGCTTTGTGTATTCTTAAACTTTATATCAGGTTCAACAATACCTTTTCCTTTCCATTATCCGTAGAGCCACCTTCTTGTTCAAAGGCTCACCAATAGTCAAACTTCTAGTCAAGGGTTTAGGTCCAGTTGGTTTAAGAAATATAGGAGCCAGTGCAATGGTAGGTGTAGGGTCCATGAACTTTGCTTAAATTTATCGTTGTAATCGGCAAAGCCTCCTTCTCAACTTCTTCTGATTTAGGTGGTGAAACAGATGTAGTTGTGACAATTGTAGATGTGGTAGTAATAGCAGTGGTGTGAGACTACTCTATTATCTACTACACTTTTCAAACTAGCCGGTGGGGTTAAGGTTACGCTAGCCATGGATGTCTCATGCAACCCCTCCTTCTCTTTAACTTGTACATCACTTGGTGTCGTACCAGTTGAAGTTGTAGTTGTGGGTTCTGAGTATGTGTCCTGCACCACCTCATTCTCCTTAACTTGTACATCATTGTTGTCGTTATTTCAGATAGACAAGTTGTAGTAGTGGGTTCTGAGTATGTGTCCTGCACCACCACTTTCTCTTTAACTTGTACATCACCGCTGGGGTTAAGGTTACAGAAACACTAGCAGTGGATGTGTCCTGCACCACCACCTCCTCTTTATCTTGTGCATCATTGGGAGCAGTGGATGTGTCCTTCACCACCTCCTTCTCTTTAACTTGTACATCAGCTGTTGGGGTTAAGGTTACACAAACACTAGCAGGGGATGTGTCCTGCACCACCACCTCCTCTTTATCTTGTGCATCATTGGGAGCAGTGGATGTCTCCTGCACCAATTCCTTCACTTTAAGTTGTACATCAGTTGGTGGGGTTACCTCTGTTGAAGTTGTAGCGGTGGGTTCTGAAAGACTATCGGATGTGTCCCGCACCAAATCCTTCTCTATATCATCTAATACATTCTTCACGATCTCGATGTACAATAAAGCTTCATTCCCATCTTTATCAGACACCACATACTGCCCTCTATGATCTACACTATCCACATCCTCATCCATACGCACAACTCTAGAGGTGGGTTCGAAGACTATCGTGGATGTGTCCTGCACCAAATCCTTCTCTATATCATCTAATACATTCTTCACGATCTCGAGTACAGCTTCATTCCCATCTTTATCAGACACCACATACCGCCCTCCATGATCTACACTATCCACATCCTCATCCATACGCACAACCGCAGGCGTCCCCTGAATCAAATCCTTCAGTCGTCCCCTGTGTTGTTTGGTCCTCCAAAACCACATCTTGAGAGGATGTCACTTTCTTAGTATGTTTCCTAACTCTTCTAACAACACTACGCCCATGTCTCCTAACTCCTCTAACAACACTACGCCCATGTCCCCTAACTTTTTCCATCACAAACATCCCAGTGCTTCAATTCCTCGATCAGATTCTCCATTTTTGTACATTTAAACGTCAATTCATTTAATCGTTCACGATTTTCATCCCCAACTCGACCGTGTTAACCTGGTCGTTCATTCAAAACGCATCATGTTGATGTTCATCATTATACGTCCATTCATGTTGATGTTCCAAGATACCTTCCTCAGTTCGACCTGGTTAACTGGCGCGTGGTGAACTTATCATAGCATCAAGGTTGGTTTCAGTGGTTACAGTCGGACTAATAGTGGGTGGAACTACGGTGTCGGGGTTCGTGTTCACAATTGGGGTTCATTTACATCATCAAACTCACGAATGACAGGTAAATTAATCATATGCGGGAACAATGGAACATTTGGGATTGTTAAATTAGGATTTTGTTTCCTCATATGAGCAAAAACCTTATGATGCATATAATGCACCTCATACTTTGTATTATGTTCAACAGGTTCTGCTATTTGGCTACCCACAATAAGTTGAACAAACCTAGGATACAAGTAATATTTACCTTTCTTCCTAATATTCTGCAAAAACCCTTCAAAAATCATGCTAGACCAATTGAATTCCCTCCCTTCAGATAGACAAATTAAAGCAGTTGCAATTTTGGAGGGAAATTCATTAAACCCAGTGGTCTTACTACTCGCATACACGCAGGTGTGAATTAAAACTTCCATTCGGGAGAAAAACATACATTTCAAAAATTTTACCCTGCTCCCTTCTTGTATAACCTAATCTTTCTAAACCTAAAAATATATCATTATCGAAAAGATTAACTAGTCCATTAGCATCATTGAGTTTCAACGTACCTCTAATGACTTCCTCATCCACCAAAATCTCATTATCATCCACCACAGTCCTAAACACCTCAAATCCATCTCGCTCCTGTATCTCAGCTTTACCCCAAAAATCATGTATATAGTCTTTGAGAATTGTGGGTGCTACACGCTTAATGCAAACCGAATTTTATCTGTGGTTGATAAAATCAATCATCTCATGAAAACCATCTGATTGATTATTTTTTTTTTAAGTAAGCAACTAGGTTATGGGTGTTGGAATACTGCGACGGCATTGTGAGTTGGTATGGAAAAAGATGTGGGATTTTGAAATTACCAGTTTGGAGTGGTTAGGGTTTATGTGGAGAGTCAATTGGAAGTGATTTGAAGATCAATTACTTCAACTGGCAGTGATTTGGGGGAAAAAATAAGTTTGCATCAAATTTACAAAACACACCCTTGAAGTATGCATTACCATGAAATTGCTAGCAGTAGATTTCAAACCACTAGAAGTGGTTTGATAAAGTATAGCAGTGGATACATCAAATTTACAAAACAGCCCCCCAAGTATATATTATCGTGAAAACCACGGCAAGGCATTGACAACCAAAGGCAGTGGTTTGATAGACAATAGCAGGGGTTTCATAGACGCTAGCAGTGGATACCTAAAATTTACAAAACATCCCCCCAAGTGGTACATTAAGAGGAAGCTGCTAGCGCCGGGTTGAAAACAACTAGCAGGGTTTCATAGACGCTAGCAGTGGATAAATCAAATTTACAAAACAGCCCCCCAAGTATACATTATCGTGTCAAGTACAAGAAAGATGGAAAATCACGTGTTTATATTTACGACTTACAATTTTTTAAAATAATTTGTAATATAATGTCTCGCTTTTGTGATTTTTAAAAATAATTTGTAATATACGATTTTTTAAAATAATTTGCAACGTGTCAAATAACCAAACACTTAATGAAACCAAAGTCAACCACTTAATTTACTCCTCAACAACTTATAACCAAACACTTAACTTCTATTTAAGAACCTATAACTCAGATACTACCCATATCACACATACCCCAATTATTAACCTCAACTGCTTTCACCTCAACTTCTTCATCTTCATCTTCATCATTGCACCACCACTACATCATAGCGCCGCCTCCACCACCACTACATCACCGAAAGTGTATCGTTTACTACTTTTTATAAATACTTTGACTGACCGTAAAAAGCTTCATGGGTTTTTGTTAGATAGTTGTAATCTTAGCTGGGTATCTCTTGTTTATTAGGTATTGTTATATAGTATGTTATATGCAATTGATTAGTTGTAGGAATATATGATTTGCTTTTATACTTGCTTCAAATTGATTAGGTGTCACGGGTTCCAACCGAGACCGCCGCGACGACAAATGATGCCAAAAGGTAAGATATGTCGTTGCGTTATTTTTATAGCTAGGTTTTCGAGAACTATCAAGCATCGTTGTTTCAAAAGACCCTTTAAACCACTGCCGAGTGGGTCATTTTAACAATTAGTTGAGTGATGGTGGTTTTTGTGACATAAACCGTTTTGTGTGGGGTCCAACCCTTTCATGTGTAATAGAACTTTAACAAGGATATTGAGATCATGTTGTGTTCATATGCTTGTGATACAAAAGATTTGATCGCAGCTGCTTTGCGGCCGACTATTTGAACAATGTGTATATGGTTGAGGGTTCTTGAAAACAAAAGAATGCTGTTAGTGGGTATGCTTAAAGTGCTATTATACCATTGCCCAACACCATTTCATTCTCCTTTTTACAATGATCTTCCCAAAAACTCACCAACAATTCTCTCCTATATTATCAAACAACAATATTGAAGTCAAACAGCCATGACACGTGGTTTCTCTCGATGGTTTATTTAGACGAGGAGGTATTACGGTTTTGGTCCAGTAGATACCGAAAGTGTAAAGCCATTTATTGTTACAAGATATGTACAAGTACGATGAAGGGTTGAATCATGAAGTGTAGAAAGGTGGTGCAAAAGGGTTTAGCTTGCTTTGAGATTGTATAATCAGTGTTTTTTAGTGGTGTCTTTTGGTGAAAAGTCCATGTTTCGTGTGGTATGAGATCATAGATGATAACAAGATAGATGAAATGGTTGGTAATGATATATAATGGTGGGGAGCTATATGAGTGTTTTCGAGGGTGCCTCATTAACTCCACTTCACTCGCCATCACTATCATTACAAAACCATGTCATCTATTTCTTATAATCTCTGACATCTCTTGTTACACGTAAAACATGGAGTTTCTACAAAAAACGTACACTAAAAACACACACAAGCACGCTTATGAACTCTATACGCATGGCTAAACCACTTTGCACTACCTTTCTACCCTTCAAGATTCAACTCTCATCATCGTGTAACCATTACAAACCGTAACAAGAAACGTGTTGTACACTTTCCCGTATCTACGGACCAAGAAACCGTACTGCCGCCGTGAACCATCAAAGAAGCCACGTGTCATACACGCACACTACAATTTTGTTGGTTCATAATATAGTAGAGAATTGTTGGTTTGTTTTGGGGGTGATCATTGTAAAAGGATAAGGAAATGGTGTCGGGCAATGGTATAATATAACTTTAAGCGACATTACACTAACATCATTCCTTTGTTTTCAGGATCCCTCAACCATATACACACTGTTCAAATAGTCGTATGCAAACGATAAAATTCTCGTGTATCACGTGCATATGAACACAACATAATCTCATTATCCTTGTTAAAGTGCTATTACACATGAATGGGTCGGACCCCAACACCGCCAAGAACTTGGTTTATGTCCCAAAAACCCACCATCCTACCCTCCTACCCTAATTGTTAAAATGACCCACTCGAGCTTAATGGTTTAAAGGGTCTTTTGATAACTCGATGGTTGATAGTTCTCATTACTTAAAACCCTAAGCTATTTAAAATACGCAGTTGCTTTGTTCAAACTCAAGACGCAGGAAGTCTAATCGACAAAAGACCCCGGTTAACACGAGTTCGCCTTCCTATGTGTTATTATATGTTTGTAGAGAATAACTTGGTTAGATTACCGCTAAATGGATTATAATGATAGTTTTTGAACATTTTGTTATATGTAGCTTATGTACGCTTTTGGACCATTGGTGATTTTGGAAACACATTTTATGTTATCGATTTATGCTTATATAAGAAATTATGTTTAGCTTAACTTGTGTTGTTGTGACAAAACAAAAACGTATATGATGATAACTTCTAAACTATATACAAATATCAATTAACAAAAAAACATATATGATGATAACTTCTAAACAAGATACATTTTTTTCCTTGTAAACAATATACGGTTTACACTTCTATTTTAAAACTACTATAATTCCACTCTATTTAACAACTCCTATCACAACTACCAACACATTTTGTGGTTATCACTCTATATTTCCACACTCTATTTTTAATCCTCTCTAAAAAAACGTATCTCAACCAACAACAACAATGTCCAACCCCTCGCTCTTCCCCTCTTGGATCAACTATCCCGCAGAAACTCTCTCGACCGTCAAGGCTATGATGATTGTGGAATATTGGGAGAAGTTAGGGATACTGCTCGGGATGAATTAGATCTGCAAGAGAAGATTGACGAGCTAACCGCCGCGGTACAACGTGAGGGATGTGCTTATTGAGAGTTGTTGGTTGTGGGTCCAACTAACTCGTCTAAGCTCCTGTTCTACATATGAGAAGGATGCAAATTGAAGATAGGGCTGAGATTGTAAGGAAGCGCACCTCCATCTTAGAAAGGCGTGCCGCGCTTCTTCTTTGTTATCCTTTATTGAACATCTTGAGTCAATGGTCCTTTGAATTTGTGAAGCCTTCATGTTAGGGTTTATGTTTTGTTTAGGTTAGTTATGGTGGGTTATGTGTGTACTAGTTTAGTGTAACTACTTTTGTTTATGACGTTGTCAATCTTAGTCTAATTTGTATTTGTGTTTTACAAAACAACCTACATTGACGTTGAATTAAAAAAGCAAAATTATATCGCATAATCGACATAATTAAAATAAAAACATAAAATAAAATATCAACCTCATAATTCCTTGTATCCAATTTTTGGTTACTAAAACAAAATATGTTTGTCTACTCGGTTTAAGTTGGTAAGATGAAAATGGCGCGTAGATAAGGTCGCTTGGAATTCATCGGTTTATGTGAAAGGTCCTATTCATGATGCATACATTGGTTTGTGTCACAATAATTTTTTACACTTATATTACAAATTATTTTAAAAAAATGTAAGTCGTAAATATAAGCACGTGATTTTCCTTCTTCTTGTACTTGACCTCGATAATGTATACTTGGGAGGCTGTTTTTTTGTAAATTTTAGATATCCATCTAGCGCCTATGAAACCCCCGCTAGTGGTTTCAACCTGGCCAAGCTAGCTAGCGCTTCCTCTTAATGTACCACATGGGGTCGTTTTGTAAATTTTAGATATCCATGCTAGCGCCTATGAAACCCTCGCTAGTTGTTTTCAACCCGCCGCTAGCACCTTCCAATGTACCACATGGGGGTTGTTTGTAAATTTTAGATATCCACGCTAGCGCCTATGAAACCCCCGCTAGTGGTCTCAACCCTACGCTAGCGCTTTTCTTAATTTATACTTATGGGCTGTTTTGTAAATTTGATGTATCCATCTATATACTTTATCAAACCATCGCTAGTGGTTTGAAATCCATCGCTAGCAATTTCATGGTAATGCAGACTTCAAGGGTGTGTTTTGTAAATTTGATGCAAACTTATTTTTTCCCCCAAATCACTCCCAGTTGAAGTAATTGATCTTCAAATCACTTCCAATTGACGCTCCACATAAACCCTAACCAATCCAAACTGGTAATTTCAAAATCCCACATCTTATTCCATAAAAACTCACAAAGCTAAAGTTCTAAAGAGAAGAGATTGAAGTCAAATTGTTCATTCATTCATTCAAGAAACAGTTTACAACTTACAGCTTACAAAACCCAACAACTTCAAATGCAACTACAAATTCAAAGTGCTATACATGATCTCCTACTAATATTTCCACTACTACTAAACCTAATCTAATGCATATCATCTATTCCAACATCTAAAGAGCAGTGAAGATGAGCATGATTGCTCACATCTCTCACACTAAATGCTGGATTTGCCTTTGTGAAGTCTCGCATAACCACCCATTCGTTCTATCACGATGGTCGGAGCTACAAGACTTCTATAACGAAGATGCTAAGGGTCAAAAGTATGAAGGATGGATTGATGAAAACGTTGATGATGGAGAAAAATAAAGGTTTCCTTTGTGCTTCCTCCATGTATTTCAACCAAAATGCAACCCATCCACCCTTCCCTAGCATTTCTTCTATGCGATGTGTGTTGATGCACCAAAACCACAGTGAGAAGACCAAGCACCACCTTTCTACCCATAGGAAGTGGCGGATTGCTTGCTCGAGGACTGCATTGAGGCAGAGGTGCTGGAGGTTGGGAGTAAGATGTTCCTTCCTTATAGTAGTCATCGTAATCATCGCCAGATACACTTGATTCTCTACACTATCATCTTCTGATGATGGGAGAAAAGGTGATTTTTTAGGTCGAGGATCATAAGGATATGGAAAGAACTGAAGGAAATCACTGGATGATGATGATGATGATGGAGAAGAGGTTGGATTTACAACCTCTGATTTAGTATTCATGGTTTTTAGTGGTGAATTATGGTTTATGGCATTTTTGGGGTTTGTGGTAGAATTTAGGGTTTGTGAAGAAGATTTGGGGATATTGTGAAGAGATAAGTGTGCATTGGGGTCTGTATATAGGCTATGCAAGGTTTTAAGGCAACTTAATATGAGTTTGGTGGCACAAGAACTCTCAAGATATTTACCGCCGCAATCTCTTCTCTTTTGATTGGGTTTTGTGTTTTACAAAACAACCTACATTGACGTTGAATTAAAAAAGCAAAATTATATCGCATAATCGACATAATTAAAATAAAAACACAAAATAAAATATCAACCTCATAATTCCTTGTATCCAATTTTTGGATACTAAAACAAAATATGTTTGTCTACCTCGTTTAAGTTGGTAAGATGAAAAATGGCGCGCTAATAAGGTCGCTTGGAATTCATCGATTTATGTGAAAGTACTTGACATGATGCATACATTGGTTTATGTGAAAGTACTTGACATGATGCATACATTGGTTTGTGTGACAATACTTTTTTACACTTATTGTTCTTATATAATAAAGCGGAAAAGATTTGCATTTGACTTGTAAATAAATGTAGGGGCCCTAAATGTAGAGTTATTGTTGGGCTTTGATGTGATAGTGGGCAGTAATCGATAAGAAGAAAAAAAGGCTTTAAAAATGTCGCCGTAATATATTGATTACGGATAGTACTATTAAACAAATGTCTTATTGCATATATATTTTGGGTACCAAAAATGTCTTTTTGCATATAAAGATCATACTTTCTTCTACATACTTGGGTGATATACATGCTTATAAAATATCGCTCGACAATTTAAAATAAAGGAAACTAAACTAAATAAAGACATATAAAAGTAGCCCACTTAAATACAATTGTCGAATATACAATTTAGCAATACAACTATTGTGAGTCCATGCACGCTTGCAATACGCTTAAACACGTCTCCTCAAGTAAACCTATCAAATAAAAGAGAAAAAAGGTTCAACATTTCCTCAAGTAAACAAATTCATCAAGTAGTGTAGTATACTTATTTTGGTCAGTTGGCTATCAAATCAAATCAATATGGCTTATAAGTCAAAATGCCATAATAACTATGCGTGGCTATCATATCAAGACCTTATAACTAATATAAAAGGGCTATCTTAACTGCTGTTTTGTTAAAAAAAAAACATAAAAAGAAACCAAAAGAAGAAAATGACTACAAAAATGCCTTCTGCCAGAGAGTTACCGTCATTGCCGCTGGGTTCTAGTCTCGTTAGAGACATGATGGTGGAGAAGTTTAGTAGGAGGTTACCGCACTAGGGTGGACGGCTGAATTAACCAAAAAGCCCAAGATATTAGGTCTCGTGTTACCGAGAGGGATTTCGTGATTGCAGAGTTGGAGCTTTTGTATCCCTTTGATTCATGTGTGCAAAGTATTTCACAGTTGAATATTTTGCAAAATGAAGATTTGGCAGACATTGCTAACATGTTGGTGAAGGTTGTGAACAAGGTGCGAACAAGGGAGCTTATGTCATTCATTGACAAGCTCAAGTCTATGGTGTACTGAACTGGTTTCTTCATATATGTTTTGAGTTTAGTATATGGTTAGGAATGTATGATGTTTATGTTTATGCTTATGGATGTTCTATAAACCTATTAAGGTTAATTTTGTTGGATATATATGCACTTACTTATTTATGTTTGTCTAAGTACTTTGTGGGAACATACCGTGTATAACCTCGGATGATATGCGGCTTGTAACGTAGTGTTGAAAACATAACCTACACCATCAAAAAGTATAATCGATATGGATAATGTCGTGGTAAGTGTGATATGAATTAATTGGTAACTTTAACGCACTGTAAAAATATAAGTGTCTGCTATAAATAAACAAAACCACCAAAAAATAAAAAATAAAATCCGATATTCCCTGGTTGCTAAATGCTACTTTGTGACACATATATCGCCTGGTTTATTAGATGTATGTGTCACAAAGTAGAATCTAACATTTCGAAAATAGCGTTGATTTGATTTTTTGGCACCACCTTAATTTTTTCGATCGCTGCAGGCTTTATCTTGCTCTTAAATGAAAACCAACTTACGCTTAACCTTAGGCTTAGCAACTACATCCCTATGGCTAACAGACATATCGACATCAACATCAATAAGGACGCTTGTTTCTTCTTCTCAAATTTCAAGCAATAAGCTCATCATATGTCATATTGCTTGCATCTTTTAATCTTCTTCCATGTATAATCAATTTGGTTGTATAATCATCTTCAGAATCACAAAAGTTAAGATTTTGATAATAAAAATCAAATAAGTTTTGGGGATTATGTGTCATATACATCATCAACTTCCCATATCGACGGCAAGGTCATACATGGCAGCCACATCCCTATCGCACTCTATTAGTTTCAATCCTACCTCTAATTGACATTGTGGTAAAACATGAAAAACAACGAATGGAAATTTAGCTCAGATGTTCTTTCGGCCATACTATTATAGTCCACCTTCCTATCCTTGGACAAACTCCAATAAAAACACCCCCCATTTTCATACCTCAACGGTTGGAAATAAACTCCCCAAAAGATGAACGTCAAACAGTAACGAGGATCCGAACTCCAAATAGGTGCCATCCTCGTACAGAACACGTAAAATACAATACTTTAAAAAGTAAAAATAATTTTAAATGTAAACCCTAATTAGGTTCGAATATTGAAACATTAAATATAGGCAAAATTGATATGGGGGACCATGACAATAAAGTATGACATAAATGCATAGACAACAAAGTGCACACAAAACACAAACTTACAAGTGCACACAAAACACAAACTTACAAGTTTACATAACGGAAGAATTTCAGTAGACCTTCTGTAAAAGACATCGGGTAAGCTTCACCAAAATGATCAAGGTGACCAATCCATTGGCAAATGTGTTGCATTCGCCATCACCTTGTTTCAAAATATCAAAATAAATCTTAAAGATAAATGCTATGATATTATTGAATATGATTATGAGATTTCAAGCCTACCTCCATCTTCGTTATCAAGATCATTTTGTGGAAAAACAATTCGTCACACACCAAGAAACCGCCAGATCTTTTATGCCCCACCTTCAAACCAAACACGGTTATATTCAACCTATTCTTTGCCAATTTAGTAAAAACAATAACATCGCCAAATTCAATATCGGAATATTGAAGAGCAGTCGACCACATCTCATCATCCATAACATACAAAACACGAGGATCATGACCTCGTTCATAGCCCCAAGTAACATCCACATTAAACTCCATTCCTTCAACAACAACAACAACAGTACCACGCAACCCAATACCATCTAGAAAATTACCGGCAATGTCCGAAACACCATCTGGCTGATAACAATTATAACATACACGCGAACAAAATACACGTATTCTTAAATAAACGTAAACAAATAATGAGTTGTTATAAATAACCTGTGGAAATTGAGGGTATGGCGTTCCGATAACTCAAAACCTTATATGACGACTTTCTACACCAAAGATAATCCTCAACTTCCAACCCTTTAGAATCATAGCCGTGAACGTAAAAGAGTCATCACCTTCTTGAACAAAGTGTAACATGTGAACATCCGTATACATGTTTTCATGAACAAATTCTACCCATTTGTTACCTACAATCCTAATGGGACCTCCTAACCGAGCAAAAATCCTTACTTTCTTCCGCTGTCTTTGTATTCCGCTTAAATAGAAATGACGATTCCCATTGAAAGCACGGTCGAAATCGAGGAAGCTCAAGAAACCTGTGGTAAAATTTGCTTGGTCGCACTGAAACTCGATGGCCATGATTACCTTATAAACAATTACAAGCATGTAAAGGTTAGTTAATGCTAAAATTTTGATGATGAATATTCAAACATAAAAGACAATAATATTGATATGGGGACCATGACAATAAAGGATCAATTTAACCTTGACAGTTGCCCAAAATAGCTAAAAGATAAGGTTTTAGTGTTTCATAAATCGCTTTAAAAAATCAGCTCATACTATATCGGTTAAAAATACGCTTATCTATTATCCCACAAAATAATTTTCCGGCCTAAACACAAGTCAACAAAATAAGCATAAATACAGTCAATTCTATAGTCCACATACAACAATTCACAATGGCTTTGAACTTATCCGAAAAGGTAATTGTGAACAAGTGCCAAACAGGGAAAGAGGATGTCGATGACAATTTGATGGCACACATACAACAATCCACAATGGCTTTAGATTTATCTGAGAAGAAAACACTAGATGGTGATATTACGTGTAAGGAGAAGCAAGATGTCATTACACCAGAAAAAGTTAGGGCATTGGCAAAAAGGATTAAAGATCTGGAAGAGTACTTCAAAAAACTCAAGGAAAGGAAATCAACCAAGAAGGATGTGGTTCTAGCAAGATCGTTTGAATGGATGTAATAGTTCAATAATAAATGTTATGAGTCTAAATTTTAACAATGTAATGGTTGTGTGGAAAATCTTATCTATGAAACAATTTATTGAGATGATTGTTGTAGTTTTGTTATCGAGATAGTTGTGCCGATAGACATCAAAGATATTTAATCATAATAATTGCAATGTAACATACACATGGTAGTAGAAGCATCATCACATACTAGTTTGTAACATACACTAACAAGCCTTCACCACATAATCGAAATAATTTTTCATCATGATGACTAGTTAGTGTAGTTTGTAACATACACTAACTAGTCATCATGCAAGGAAAGGAACAAAAATACAAATTGTTTAACAGGTACATACCACTGAAGATCAAATAACTACCACATGGTAGCCTTCATAATACATTCAATTACTTGGATCAAGAGGGTATGACATGGAACCATCACCGTGGAATCAAGAACTATCACTTGATCAATAACCAAACCGATTGCCTCATCACCCTTCATATCATCAGATTGATTACTACCAACTTCTTCAAATTCATCAAATAATCTCCTAGATTTCAAGGTACCAGCCAAAACGACTTTTCTTGGACATATATTGAACTACAGCTTGAGCTTCCAACTGTAGGAAGGCCATCAATGTCACTAAAAAACCTCTTACACTTTAAAGGGCTGTTTTGAATAGATGGGAGTAAACTAGTAGAATGTGGATCCTGAAGGTCATGATTATCAGCAAACCTCAAAGTCGTTCAAAAGGTTCTTACCTCTTAACGGACTAATCTCGAATCCACGTTCGTTTGACAAACACTCTAACACAAGTGGAGTTCGTGTCCAACAATCTTCAAAGTCATCCGACACATAAGGTCGGATCAGAGTCCTTAAACAAGGGGGAATGTATTCAAGGTCATTATTACCACCAAATTCAGACTTTCCTCTGAATAAACTAGCTTCAACAAAAGGCTTGATATAAGGTGTCCTAAGGTAGGCTGGTGAATTTTTTCCTCTTCTTCCCATGCCATTAGTTCTTCAAACGACAGACGATACGACATCTTTTTTTTTCTTTTCGTGACTTTTAATTTTAAACGCCGATCATCGTCTGAGGAATCAAAAAGACAAGTTCTTGTGATAGTAAGTAACTAAATGAACCCGTGGTCGATGACAAACATAGATCTCAACTAGACCATGGAGCTCACCATGTCATACGCTTCTTGACATCATTATCATCTTCTACAAGGGTCAACCCTTGCTCCAGACTACTACTTGGAAGACAAAAATACCAAGCCCAAATATCCTCCTTAATTTCTTTCAACAAAGATGTCACATATTTGAGAAAACGATAACCTACTCAACCTAGGTAACCTCAAATGTAAAACATCTCCACCTAAATAACTTAAGGGTAAAAACTGACGCCATGATAAACATCAAACCCAAGATCTTGACGTTTCGCACATTCTGTAACAATGGATATAATTCAAAGAAAACAAAATCCTTGTTGAATAAAATTTAATAGAGAAAAAGTAAATGGACAAACTTACAGCGATTCTTGATACCATAATTCATAAATGCCCTTTGATTCTGTGTTTTCTGATGCCATATTTAGTAGAAGTCTGAAAAACAGAAAATATATGTAAGATAAAATATGGGGTAGTTTTGGTTAGTAGGTACAAAATATACAAAAGGTACAAAATATTGAACAGTTAAAAAGTGTCTAAAAAGTACATTACGTACCATACTCAAATGATATATCTAAGATATAGTCAAACTCTCCCAAAAAAAGTCGCCTAGTGTGTAATGTTGAGTAATGCATACCGAATGGACAGTACTTGTAAACTAGCATGCATGGGTTTGGCCTACTTTGTATATGTAGGATCGATAAAAACAATGATTTATGTGGTTCGGGGGGTCGGGGAAGCTCAAAGAATGAATAAGACATGGTATTGTTTTTATTGATGTAAAGGGAAGATGTGTGTGTTTCTAGAGAGAAGAAGAAACCACACACTTCTTTACAAATGTGAGTCTTCCTACCCTCCTAGTTGGGACTAGGAGGTATTTATACTTCCTACAAGACTAACTTAGCATAAATAACTAAACTAGTCCTTGGAATGAGTAAAGAAAAGAACTAATGCAATTCCGTCGCAATGACTTCACTTTAGCTTAGGCTAACAATCTCTCCCCAAGTGATGTCATACGGAGTTAATGCTTTACAATGTTCCCTACAAGCAAAATTAAATACAACGAGATAAGCGCTAAAGAAGATCAAGAGTGTCTTCACAGCCATCAAACTTCATGAATCTTCTTACCGTTGCCATCTCTTTACTTGCTAAGTAAGAACAATATGAGCAAATCTAATTAGGGATTAAATCGACCTTTTGCTCCCCTAATTAGTGCTCTCCCAAACGACAACCTTCGATGAATTTCTGGTCGAAGTCTTTTGATAATTAAATTAGAACCGTCTTTAGTCTTCTAACACGGCCGGAAAATGTAGAATAGACGTCGACTCGACCTTCTTCAAGATTGTCCATTCTGGGGAATAAGATATCAACATCTTCATCTCACCAAATGCATTCCAGTTGTCTTTCATATATCAAATCAGCCCATAATGTACACATTTCTCTCCCCTGAAGGTTACGATTTATCGGAATCAGCATATAATTGTGTACATGAAGCATTAACAGGAAGCATTCTATCATAAATCAAATCAGCCCGTGAGAAGATGTCGATGAACAATACCATTTGAAATTGTCTAACTCATCTCAACCCCATGTATCAAAATTCAACGGTCATGTAGTAACCACATGTGAGGATAACCCAATATGAACTTGAGAAAGAAGTAAAATCTCCAGATGGTTACTTAAGCTTGTACTATCCTTGTGAATAAGAACGGTGTACCCAATGTACAAAACCTCTTGACGTATCCTCAACACGCTGAGACACCAAGTGATAGCTACTTTGTGGGTTAAAGAGAGAAAGAATCACAAAAGTAACTAGATAGCAAGTCTTCATCACACTCAACATATTTGCCCGGACAAGTCATCTTCGGAAGGGAAGAAAAGAAACGAAATAAGTAAACTCGTCCGTCAAACGTCACTTTAAGCCCAAATAAATAATAAAGTGTCATCTCCGTGGTCACGATTGAAATACATCGAAACCTTTAGCCGTGAACGTGTATCCTCCGTGAAAATTTACCATACCAAAAAATACCACTCAATTTAATCCAATATTATATCAAAACTATAAGTCTTAAGATATAAATTTAGGATTATATATCACAAATGTGTGCCCATACAATGCGTCAACCATCAGCCCATTTCCTCTAATTCACTTGATAGCAGCCCAAGCGAATTCAGTTGTAAAGCCCAAGTCCAACTGTGTGATACAAACCCACGTCCAAATCAAATTACAAATCCGGTCCATACATAAAGTATCCGGATTATAAAACGCCATTAACCTAGTCCTAACACACATATCACTAAACCTAAAACATATATCTCCTCAAACCCTCCGCCTACCATATATCTTTTCTCTCACCAACAAATCTGAGAAAAATACGCTCCATCTTTTTTCAACCTCCCAACTCTAATCTTCAATTTGGCTAATCATCAATCAAAGTCTCATACATATAAACCCTCAAACACAAGCACACACTAAAACACCATTCTTTCTGAGCACGGATGAAGATCAAAGAGCTTCAAGATCAATATATTGGTCTCGGGTAGGTTATGAATGTTTTTGTTGTTTGTGATGAACGAACGAAAGAAAAAGGGAATAACATAGAGTTATTATCCTTGTTTTTATGTTCGGATATTAAGGAAACAAAGTTTCCAATATGGTCGATGATGATTGATGGTCAATTGAAAAATCTTTTAAAGATTCAAGAAAATTGACCCAATCCTGAGATCACATTATTTTCAGTTTTCGTTCTTTGTTGAAAGAGTCTTGGTAGTAGTATGAGATGGAGGTTTGAATTAGGATAGTTTGGGATTTGTAGTTGTTGGAGTTGGATTGATATTTGATGTTACAGCTTCTCATTTTCTTTAACTGAAACCATGGGCCAATGATGGTATGGACTGAGGTCATGTGGTTTGGTATATGGTTGTGGGTCGTGGTCGGTTTACGCATAAGATCTTTTCATCTTCATTTCAGTTCTTAAGCGTAAAAAAATTTACGCGTAACTTTTTTCATTTTGCTTATGCGTAAGCCTCGGCTTAGTCGAAAAATATTGCTTATGCGTAAACAAGGCTTGCTTATGCGTAAACATACTCATAAACCATTCCTACGCATAACTTCACAGTTATGCGTAATATTTCTGAAGAAGCTTATGTGTAGCCTAGTTTTTACGCGTATTCCATACGCGTAAAAGTCCTTATGCGTAAGTTTAGGGTTTTGACCCTTTGACTTTTTCCGGCGAGTTTTCCGACCAAGTTTTCCGATCATCTTCATAAGAAACCCAGAAAAGCATTATAAAAATGCTTCCTTTGACCCGTTTTGACCTCATGAATATGTCGGTTTGACCAAAAAAAATAGACCATTTTCACAGATTTGGTACTACAAGTCAATAAAAGATAACCAAAACTGACATGGACAATAATACTCCGTATTGACACAAGACAGATTTGACACTAGAATAGACCATATGACTTGACCAAAATAAGGATACAATAAGTTTCAAAAACTGATTACCAAAATATAAGGAAAAAAATTTTTCCGGATCTAAAAAATATGAGTAAAAACAGCCAAAAACTTATACAAAACCACACAAATCGATAAAAATACACAACCTGTCTCGTTATACCAATTGTAGGACCTTAGTTTTATCAACCTTATCACTTTACCAAGCAAACCCAACACACGTATAACCACGTAAACCAAACACTTATGCGTAAATAAGAAAGAAAAGAATAGAAAGATGGTGACTTGAATATGAACTAAAATAACCTGAATTTTGGCTTTGAGGTTCGGAGGTAGCATTACAACCAAGTCATATATAATTATTCCCATGTTTGATATCCCATATTGATTCATAATCGACCCCTTGATGTCCAACAAAGCGCCTCATATTGCATCCGATTCCCCATTTGTATACCCGTAGCAAATCCATTCTGATTCCCAATAACATCAACCATTTGTCCTTCTTGACCCATATGCATACTCGGTTGAGCAGACTGCGGATTATACGATGAAATCCATTGGTTGTTGTTAGTTGGTGTAGTGGGACTAATGTTTTCTTCATTGAAGAATCCTTTTAAGCGCTTATGAGACGATCGCCAGAGTTGCCATTGATGAAGGTATGTGATGATAAAGTTGATGTAGGATCGATTCAACGATAAAGGAGTTGTGGTTGATGACGATTAAGCTCGGTTGAGGTGTTTGAGAAGTCGTACTCAGTAACCTTGGTTCTTAGTCGAAAAAATTTTAGCCCAAAATTTGAAATTCACTTTAAAAATCAATTCTAAGGTCGTATGAAAAATTTGAGTTATGACAATTTTGGCGCCAAATTTGACCCGAAAAATTTGAATTTAGGCCCAAAAATTTAAATTTTTGACCAAAATTTTCCAGATTAAACCAAAATTTGAATCTCGCGTAAAATTGAACGTTTAGTATCCTCAAAATTAAATTTTACTCAAGTTTTCCGCCAAAAACTTTTTTTTTTAAAACCTTAGGCGTAGACCAAAGAAGTTACGAGTAGGATATGGTTACGAGTAGGATGTAGTTGAGTAGGATCTTATCGTAGGAAGCTTAGGCGTAGGATTCTTAAGCGTAGGATCTTATGCGTAGGATGCTTAGGTAGGAATCCTTGCAGGAAATCCTTAGGCGTAGGAAATTCTTATGCGTAAAACCCAACTTACGCGTAGCAAGAGTGCTTCGCGCGTAGGAATAGCTTAGCGTAGGAATGGCTTACGCGTGGGAATCCAAAATCCTTTGCACTATCCGCGATTAAAGATATCCAAAAGTCGGTGTTCCACACACTTATCCAAGTGAGGGAAGCGAGTAACAGTTATAGCAGGAAGATTCTTCACCAAAAAATTACGAGTAGAAAACTAGGGTTTTGACTTTTTGACTTCTACTCATAAGAAATTTCCAACGATTCAAATGATTTCTTTTACCCAGATAGCCTTAAAAATACTCGAATAACCCAAAAATGTTGACCTTTTTCACCCAAAGTGCCTAGAAAAGTTACGAGTAGAAATGACCAAAGAACCAAAAACGAGTTTAAAACTTAACCAAAACGCGTAAAGCTTCGAACTTTTTGCCAAAACTAGAATCTTTAACACTATATAAACCTTAGACCATAAGAATCTTGAAGATTTAAGTGCAAAATAAAACCTTTAAGCATGACAAATATGTAAACGAAGCACGTATCACTACTAAAAATCTTCAACCAAAACACTCCTAAACCATTGTTAGGCGATTGATACCAATTGTAGGATCGATAAAAACAATGATTTATGTGGTTCGGGGGGTCGGGGAAGCTCAAAGAATGAATAAGACATGGTATTGTTTTATTGATGTAAAGGGAAGATGTGTGTGTTTCTAGAGAGAAGAAGAAGAAACCACACACACTTCTTTACAAATGTGAACTTCCTACCCTCCTAGTTGGGACTAGGAGGGGTATTTATACTTCTACAAGACTAACTTAGCATAAATAACTAAACTAGTCCTTGTGAATGAGTAAAGAAAGAAACTAATGCAATTCCCGTAATGACTTCACTTTAGCGAGGCTAACAGTATATATATAATTTGGTGTGTGTTTAATATTTTTTTGCTTATTTTTATAGAAAAATATTACTAGTAAACAAATTTGCAACGTCACTACCTTAGCTTGAACACAAGTATAATACAACATGTTCAATACAAAACCATTCAAGGGAGCATATGGTTATCAATTTGTTTCAAGTAATACATCAACAAAATAGAACATAGCTAAACACAAACCGCGGTGTTTAAAAACTAGCCATTTGTTCCGCGGTATGAAAGCGTACGAATACGATCCTTCACATCCAATGGTAGAAAACCGCCAAGCGGTATAAAAATACATACCCAAATACCACAATCACCAAATATCCCGGCCGCTTGGTTCTTGTTCGTGATAGTAAATGTAATGAAATAACTAGCCGGATCAATGCCTTTCTTCTCAAATACTTGCGCTTGTGCTAGGACCTCGGTGTGTAGCGTGGACAAAAGTAGCCTGTCTTAAAAAACTAATGTTTTAAAAGTGGTTAAACGGTTGTATTAATTCTTATGACATATGAATAAATAGCCAAACCTAAACACTCCCTCGATTTGATATAAAACTCTCGCCATTCCTCTTCAAAAGTTTGACGCTATCATAAAGGTAACAATGCCAGTGTCTATCTCCAAACGGGCAAGAAACCAATGAGCGTCAGTTTCATGTCGGCATGAAAACCTACAACGTTTGGATCACAAACATAATATCAATATATGGCAAAAGCTAATCAGCATTATTAAATATATATATATATATATATATATATATATATATATATATATATATATATATATATATATATATATATATATATATATATATATATATATCGTTACTTAATTACGCGTCGGACCATGGAATAGTATCTTTCACCATTAGCATACCACAACGTCAAAGAATTTTGTATGAAGCTGAACAAAATAGCTACTAACCATCTGAATTAGCCATATCGGACCTAACATGCCAAAGGTAATTAACCCACAACTTTATGTCAGAATTTGAAACATGAATGAGTGTGATAAACTTTATAAGAAATCATTTCTGTATGTAGGTTATGAGTACTTGCCTTATCCCTTAGCCAACCTTTCCTAGGCGGGTCTAAGCAAACCAAACTTTCCCAAAACCTTCTATCCACACACACATCATCACACCAAGGAAACTTGCAGTTAAGTGGTCCTATTTGTCCAAGAAATTCATCAAATTCATTTGTAAAATGAACTCGTTGATGAAGATTGGTGCAGCGTGCAAGATCCTAGTATATGAAACGATTAAACTTATAATCATTTTTCATTAACAAGATATATTTTAAAAGGTTGTCAAGAAGTATTTTTCATACCTCAACCCAAGGCATGACAAATTTAAGTTTTTCACTCATATCTGGATCAGGTAAGCTAGAGCATCGTCTTTTCTTTTCAGCATATGCATTGGTCCAATAATAAATTAGCCACCCGAACGTTGATCACTCCTCTTGGAAACTAGGCAGCGCTTTCACGGCTTTCATATGATCGAGTTCATGATTGCTTCTCCCCTTTTCTTTCGTTCATTTTCATACGCAACCTCTTTCCTCTTCCCTCATTATCAACTTGTCCTCTTCCATCCTCAACCTCTTCTCTTGTTGCATCAATCTGCTCTTTAACCGGCACTTTCTAATTCTTCATGTCGCAACATTAATTCTTCTTGGATAATAAATTCTGTCGCGCTTTATAAATAACCTATCGTTATGATATGTTATGCTACTGGAAAGAGTTTTACACTTGTTCTTGATTTTGTACATTACCTTTGCAAGATCGTCATCGAAAATTCATCTAGCCGCTGATGAACTAGTATCAATGCTGGACTGACTTGACTCAAACAAGTCAAGAAAATCATGATTAAGCTCATCACAAAGCGTGCACTAAGATGCCGAAGATCATTACTTAACTCCAATTTCTCCTAAGAATGAAAATAAGTATTTATAAAAAGGATATATCTGAAAGATAATGGATAATTGAAGGCAGTTTTGTAAATTTAGTGTATCCACTGCTAGAGTATATGAAACCCTTTAGAGGTTTTCAATCAACGCTAGCGGCTTCCGATAATACTTGAAGGCGCAGTTTTTGTAAATTTCGTGTATCCACCGCTAGAGTATATGAAACCACTGCTAGAGGTTTTCAATCCAACGCTAGGGTTCCGATAATACTTGAAGGGCTGTTTTTGAAATTCGTGTATCCCTGCTAGAGTATATGAAACCATGCTAGAGTATATGAAACCACCGCTAGTGGTTTTCAATCAACGCTATAGCGGCTTCTGATAATACTTGAAGGGCGCTTTTGTAAATTTCGTGTAGCCACTGCTAGAGTATATGAAACCACTGCTAGTGGTTTTCAATCCACGCTACTACGCTTCACGATAATGTCAAAGTATATATACGATAAAAAAGAAGAAGGATATATTACCCCATTTCTTTCTCGAGCAAGAACCTGAAAAAAGGGGCGTATATTATTATCAGTATTCGTGTGATTATTGATGGGTATATGAGTTTGAACAAATGCTTAAATAACCTGAATAATTGTCTCAAGTTTGAACAAACGCTTATTTAACTCTGTAATAACGATCCTGTGTTATCTTTGATCTCTATTATCTTGCTCTCACTCCTGTATATAGGTAAATGTTTCCTTTCAGTCTTGCCGCGTTTGCGTCTGCGTATCTTCTTCAACCACTCATCGTAGAGATGTGTTGTTTTCACTGGTGGAGTTCTAGGTATGTAATCATGGAAAAATGCCGTAAACTTTATATACCAATCGGATCTCCTCACTATTGTGATGTCAGGTTCTTTAGGATTCAATCCTTAAAAACAAATAATAATGTTCAATAAAAGATTGCATTAATGTAGACAAAAAGATTGCATTAATAAGAAAATTTTAAATATTACTTTTACCTTTCCAAAAAAAAACTTATAATCAGATCTTTTGAAGGGTGTATTCTTTGACCACGCTACTCTTCTTGGCATAATATCAGGAACTTTATTCCACCATAGAATGCTTCTTTCAAAAGACTCCATATCCAAATCTATAATGGATTTGGAATTTCAATAAAAAATAATAGCATAAAATATTGATACACAAAATGAATCCAGTTTATATTGATATATAAAATATTAACCTTGAAAGCCCAAACGAATCCTGACAGTGTATAGGTTGGAACAAACTTGTGGTCTTTGTTAATACCTTGAAGGAAATCCCACTTGTGTTTATCTGCAACATCCAAAATTTCATCATACAAATGCCTCCAAATATGCTCTCCCCATGGAAAGGCATCCCAATCATCTAGGTTTTCAACTAATCGCATGAGAGAAACATCAACTTCCCAACCAATAATCGCCCATGAAGATAACCTCCAAAGCTAACAATAGACAAGGCATCTGCATCTTCGATGCATATGATACCAAATGCCTCTTCATCCTCAATTAGGCCAAGAATATCTAAGTTTGTAATTTTGAACTGAATGTTTTGGGAATACCCTTGACATAAAATTGAGGTGTCCAGATCCATATTTTTCAAAACTTACTTTTCCAAAATTAAAACCATTGATAAGCGAAAACTCTGACTAACCGAAATGAAGGGGACGGTCATCAATATAATATACAATCGGCATATCATAATGGTTTTCATTCGGATAACATTGTTTTTGTAAAACATAATCTATCATATGTGCTTCGTGGTCAAAATAAGAAAGGTCCAACCATTTACCGAAACAAGTTTCCCTAAACAACTTCCTTCGATTTTTATCCAACTTGGATTTTATTAAAGAAAAGTAGTTTGGTTTACTTCTGATGATGATTTTCGCCTCATATTCCTACAAATGAAAAAATAAAATAAATAAATAAATAAATAAATAAAATAAAATAAAAAATACTCTACTTAATAACATATAAGGGGAGTAACAAAACTGCATTCAATCATCCAAGCCTCACACTACAATTTTTATAACAAATGCCAAGTATACTTTCAAAAGGTAGAACAACAAAGAATCACATCTCGGACAGATAAATTACAAAACCAAACACAATTTTGTAACCTTTTGCTAACTTAAATAAACAAAATTGTTGTTGCAAAACTACTATTAAACATGATTAATTTCAAATAAATAAGGGAAAAACAAATATCTGAACAATTTATATATATCAACATAAAAAAACATACCGAATCGAAACATTTTTTTGCGGATTTCGAGAGGCGATGGTTCTTGACTTGGTGTAAAAATTGGAAAAAATATATGTGATAAGTAAAAAGTATTTTTACCGTGGTGTAAAAATTGGAAAAAAGTACAAAACTACTATTTGGCCAAAACCCGCTAAAATTAATTCGCTTAAGTCGCTCGACATTGGGAAGGAGCAAAAGGAATAAAATATTACTTTTTAAAGTTTGACTTTTTCTTCGAAAATATCAAAAAAAAATCGGCTTGAATCTTAAAAGTCGCGGATATTAGTCGACTAAAATTCATGGAACGAAAATGATTGGAATCTGAAAAGTGTCGGGACACGTTACTTGATTACATTGGAAGGATAAAGTCCAGAGTCTCAAAGTTTATTTTGGAAATACCCAAACTTTTTTCCTAAAAAGTGATGACACCTTGAGCGAAAAATGCATTCTTAGAATTTGCCCTTAAAATTATACTCGTTTGTTTCTTCAAATGAACATTAGCAAAAATCCAGCATGTTGATTAAAAAGCACCATTTGTAAAAGTTCTAAAAGAAGTGATAATCTTACTTTTATTGATGACCAATACATCCTTCTTAAAAAGCCCCATCTTTATACCAACTCTCCGTCCACAACACAAGAGCAACTGTAATCAAAACCTTGTTATAATAAACCAACCCAGCACACAATGACCTTTCTAGTAAACTACTACTACGTACTATGTTTTCTTCTATAATCAATATGTAAAAATAGTACGTGTGGAGTAAAATAATGTTTCTTGCATTAGAGATAAAAGTCGTTAAATTAAACATTGCATACAATTTTGCCACAACTTGCTCTTATACAAAGAGATTTATAGAATGTATTTATTTATCACAACTTACTCTTATCAAATTCTATCCCAAAAAGGTATTGATTTTGTGAGCTCATCAAACTCTTTATTCTCTGCATTTTCCACATAATACCAGGTGAAGGCCAGGATATTACTCACCAAAGGATTGGATATTATGATTTATGAACACATAAAAAAAAAATAAGTTATTAGAACAAAAGATAGTTTATTTATAGATAAACAGGGCATACTTGATTAAATACTAACACGACGAATATTGTCTTTTTAAGAAAAGCTAATACACTACCAAAACAACGTTTCAAAGAGCAAGAATTTATAAGGAACTCGATAATAATTCACACCACTCCAAAGAAGTTGAGAGATGATTTATTATTTGTGTATTGATTAAAATTTAAGCTAAAAGTTACTAATCCAACCCAAAAAGAGAGTTTACCTATACATTTGATCAAACACTTTATCTCCACATAACTTCATATTCTATATATATACTAAACATGGGGAGGATTCTTGCTTCTTCGATAACCATCCCTTAATTGCTAAGTTTACCAAAATGGCAAAAATGGTCCCTCACCATTAATTGTTATGTTTACCAAAATGACAAAAATAGTCCCTCAAGTTTAGTTATCATGCAAACTAAGTCTTTTGTAAAATTCACGTCTACAAAAGTAATCCCGCTGCATCGCGCGGGTTTCCTGACTCGTTCAATACTAAAAGGTTATGAAGTTAGGAATCCAGAACTTAAGCAAATTGTTGAAAATAAAAATTCGAAACAAAATTAAATTTAAGACCTAAACCAACAATGTATAAATTATAAAGTACAGGGTGTGTTTGTTTAAAAAAAAAATCTTCTAGCCTCTTTACTCTTACCAGGTAAGAGGTGAAAGACGTTTTGCTTGTTTGTTTTCTATTGAGTAAGACCCAGTTAGACATATAACATCTTACTCGATGAAGTGAAGACTTGTCTACTGTATGCTTACTCGTTTTGTATACTTTATATAATATATTTGATTGTTTATTAACTATGTTATATTTATGATAAAAATCTTGTTTCATATTTACATAAGTTACTTATTATCGCATTGCGTTGGTTTAATAAACAAATTGCAAAAGAAAGCACTTAAAATCATTCGGACACTTATACAAAAAAACAACATTATTTCGTTCATTTGTTTTAGTCATTCTACCAGTAAGATGCGATAGTCAGATTCAGACCCAAAACATCTTAATGAAACAAACACACCCGAAGAAAAAATTAGCGATAGAAACCCGTGTTTCATATTTAATCGGCAAAATCAAATATGTATCCAGATGAGATCGAAGTCAGTATCTATATAAAGAAAAAGTTAGAATCAACTCATACTATAAAATCGATAGAACATATTTGCATATTAATTAGCTAAGAGGGTCTTTAAGGATGAAGTTAAAACAAATTTGAATTTCATATTCTTCTGAATTTTCAAGGATTCGGGAATTGTAGCGCCTCAAATTTTCACCAACCAGATAAAGAAGAGGCTGGGAAAATATTTGCTTTTTCAATGAATAAATCTTCAAGAAGCTTTTAAATATTTTTCAAAATGAGTTATATATGTATTTTTTATTAAAAAGTAACTAAATGCACAATGACATGTTTTTATGATTACGTGTTTATGTAACGATATCAAGGTTGTTAAATAAAAAACGAGGACTGGAAATTGTAATAACAATGTTTGGGAATGTTTGAATGGGGACTGCTTAATTTTTGAGCTTATGCTTTATTGTTAACCAGTTAAAACTGTTGCAAATAAGCACCTTCAATGGTACTTATCGAATCATACTTATTCCACCCCAATGGTGAGCAAAATTAGCACAAGTTTTTTCTCTATTCAAACACTCAAAAGCACATGTAGAACTTTTAAACAAAAGCAAATAAGCAACAAGTCACAAGCACATGAAGTTGATTGACTGTTTCTTGTTTTTAATATCATGCTAATGGATTTGCACATCACAAATGTTGTTAATGACAAAATAATTCCTAACCAACCGAATTATCATTTAGTTATTACATTTAGAAAAATAAAATTAAATATTTAAATATTATCTATATATTCAATTCATGTCCAAAGTCCAGACACTCTTAACTGCTTAACAAACTATATCCTCATTGTAACTTGGCTTGTATATATTATGATTTTCTTTTCAAGAACTACATAACAACCAATTCAACTGCTTCCAAATTTCACCCACAAATTTTGATCTGATCTCACGTTGTAGAATTTTGATATGTAAGTGTCTTTGAACTCTCGATGATTCTTGAACTAAAATGAAATTAATATTTGTTCAGTTTCGCATTTTTCTTGCATTCTTGTTTGGTTTAACACAAGAAGTTAGAAAATTTCTTAATCTTACATCAAATTAAATATTTGTGGGTTATTAGCATTTTATATTTGTAATCTTTCTTGTTTATTTATGTTACTGTAAATAATTTATCATCAAGAATTTAGTTAACATTTAAATTTTACTGATCATGCATGCAAGTGAACTTATTCGTTGTTTGATAATATTTGTTTCGCACTTTTGTGTATTTATCAGATGAATGAAATGTGATTTTTGTGCAGAAAGCTGGTTAATTAGTATGGCTTTGAAGAGTGTTAGAGATGCGTTTGATGAACTTGTTAAGAATCAAGAATCAGTAAGTTCTACTTACGCAGAAGTGATCGGTCAGATTGATAACGGGATTAAAGAAGTGATTACAAAGATTCAGTCGGTTGATCAACCCTCTACTAATCATGTTGCAGTCATTACCAATCTGAAGCAAAAGCTCGAGACACTTTGGCCACATGAACAGTTAGAAAAATCACAAAAAGAGCTAAACAAGAATCTCACAAAGTATCTGAAGATATTGTCTAAATTTGCTGATCCTGATATATCAGAGGCATACAGAAATGTTGACTTTGACTCCCACACAATCAACCAAATCATTATTACTTCGCTTTGCCTCCAAGGTCTTTTTGATATCGCGGATGTTTTCAGAAATTGAACGGTTTAACAAGGTTATATCGGCATTCAAAGCTGGAAACGAGGTACCTGCTATGACTTGGATTTCGGAAAACCGTGAGACACTTACACAAAATAGGTCAAGTCTCGATTTTGAAATTTGTGCTCTTCATCACTTAAAACTTCTAAGAAATTTAAAGAGGAAACGTGATTTTGGCTTTCCTGAAGATCACATGGTAATGTTGAGATCACCTCACCCGCAATACCTGGGTTATATTGGAGTATTTTACAAGGAGCTAAAATGTTCAAATACTTCTCACTTATTGTCACAAGTGAAACATGAGGAATTAGTTGAAGAGATGACCAACCAGTTCTTTAGCATAGTAGGAAAGAAAGCGTTAAGTGTGACTATTGAGGCTGGAGCTTGAGCACTCCCAACCCTTTTGAAGTTGGCACGTGTAATGTCGTTGAATAAGATGCAAGAATGGGAAACAATGAATAAGCTACCGGTGCCAATAGATTTAGGAAGTGAATTTCAGTTTCGTTCAGTATTTGTTTGTCCAGTGAGTGGAGAAGTAAGCGATGAACCGTACATGCTACCATGTTTCCATGTCATCAGTTTTGACACAATCATTAAATTGTCAAAATGCCACACACAGGAGTTTAAGTGTCCAGTTTGTGAAAGTGTTCATGAAGATGAAGAGGGTACATTGACGTTTGAAGAGTGTACCGAACTGTTTTTCTGAATGTTAGATTTGAGTCTAGTGGTGGTCATGTCAATGTATTATATTTCTTTTGATGTGCTAGTTTGGGCTTTAGCTGATGATGTCGTTAACAAATTGTTTGATATTAACTTGAAAAGGTTGCGATATAATCTCAAATTTAGTCAAATTCTTGAATGTGTAGAATCAAGGAAAAATAGGATAGTAGAATAAGGTTTGGTCTTTGTATATTTTGCTTCAAAATCTATTTTACTAGCATATAGTTTTGACAGATATGTTATATTCTGATGCGTAAGCATGAGGGTGTTTTTGATTGCTTATAGTGCTTATGTGCTCGTTTTTAATAAGAAAATAAACTGTACATAATGAATAATCAGATAGTTTATCCAAGTGAATGTCCATAATCCCAATATCTCTTAAGAGCATCTCCAATGGGGACTTGATAAAGCTGTTCAAATTTAAGAATCGGCAATGTCTAACTACAAAGAAGTGACTGAAAGAAAATGTTGCCAGTTGATCATCCCTCTATTGAACAATCAGTCGTTACAGGCATTAAGCAAAAGCTCGAGAATATTTGGCCACATGAAAAGTTAGAAAACACACAGAAGGTGCTAATCACAACTTCACCAAGTACTCAGAAATATTGAGTAATATAGTTGATCCTTATGTATCAATGGCATACATAAATGTTGACTTTGACTCACTCAGTCAATCAAATAATATTAATTAAGTTCACTTTACCATGAAGATCCCAATTTAGAATATGCATCACATTATCATGGCATTTTGAGAGCAAGACTTGTGGAACCTGCTTTATTGAGGGCCTTGGTCAACCGCAAGAAACTTAATCAAAATGGGTCAAATCATGAGTTTTAACTTGGTGTCTTCAATATTTGGAGCTTATTGTTGAGAAGGAAAACCAATCCTATGTAATCAACTCCGCCAAAACTTACCTTAATCATTTTGTTGAAATCACGAAAAAGATGAATCAAAGAATATGTGTAAGCTGAGGCTAGAGCTCAAGCACTCCAGTCCCAACCCTTTTGGAACAAGCGAAGTTGTTAGATATGGAAAATATATTTCGGTTCCAGCGATACATTCAAATGTTCATTTTCCCTTCTTTAGCTGACAGGTACTTTAATATGTATTTCTGAATGTTATATTTGACTTGTGAGACTGTACATCATATGCCTTGTAATATACGTTTAATCTGCTGATTTCTTTAACACATTGGAAAATAAAATGCAGTCCTTGTATATTATGATTTCATGGAAATGTTGTATTATCAATGGTTCGTGACTTCTTGTTGCCAGTAATATTTTTAGGAAAAAAGGTACTGTAATTGTTCAAGTTATAAAAGACCACAAAAAGTTCATAAATATATATTGGATGATGAAATATAAACGATCATATTTTAAATTCAAATATTCTAATAATTTATAAACAAAATTACATTAGTTAACTATCCAGTGGGTACTTAATGATTTACTGATCACAGTTAAAACTAACCATTTACCTTCCAACTAACTCAACTACTCAGCGAAAATTTACCGCCAAAAATTTCAGTCTGATCAATCTCACATAGAACATTCTCTCTACATTTTGATATGTAAGTTTATTCAGCATATTAATGATTCTTGAAATGATAAGAAACTAATAGTTATTCAATCTTGTGTTTTTCTTGCATTCTTGTTTGGTTTAATACAATAAAGTTACAAAATTTGTTATTATGAAATGATAAAGTTTACATGAAATTAGATTCATGCTGGTTATTGGCATTCTTGATTAAATTTGTTTTGTTATTATGCAATGCAAGCTATTCATCATCAAGATATATGTTAATGCATGTAACTGAAATCATCCGATATGAAGGTTGTTTGATGTTTGTTTCGTGTATTTATACAGTGAAATGTTCTTTTTGTGCAGAAAGTTTGTTAGTATGGATCTAAAAGGAGTTAAAGATGCGTTTCATAAAGTTGTTAAGAATCAAGAACTAGTAACTTCTAGTTACATAGAAGTGATTGATCAAGTTGAAAACGAGATTAAAGAAGCGATTGAAAAGATTCAGTCAGTTGATCAACCCTCTATTGATCATAATAAATCAGTCATAACCAATCTGAAGCAAAAGATCGAGACGATTTGGCCACATGATCAATGGTTAAAACAATCACAGAAAGAGCTAAATAAGAGCTTCATCAAGTTCCCGAAAACATTGTCTAAATTTGCTGATCCTGATATATCAGAGGCATACAGAAATGCTGACTTTGACTCAGGCACAGTCAATCAAGTCATTATAACTTCACTTTACCATGAAGGTTTGGATGATGTCGCAGATAGTTTCATAGAAGAATCTCAAGAACCCGACATCAATCCCTTGAGATCAGAATTTAAAAGATTAAAAAAGGTTATCAAGGCATTCGAGGCTGGAAACGAGGTACCTGCTTTGACTATGGTTTCGGAATACTGGCATATACTTAAACAAAATGGGTCAAATCTTGAGTTTGACATTTGTGGTCTTCATTACTTGAAACTTCTAGAAAATAGTAAAAAGCAAGACAAAGCATTTAAATTCGCTGAAAATCACCTTTTGCGGTTCAAAAACTCGCCAAAACGAGTTAAATGATCTCTTAGGTTGGATGGCACGCGAGCCAGAAAATTCATATGGTTCTCACTTATTGTCACAAGTCAAAAAGGAGCAATTAGTCAAGGAGATGACCAACCAGTTCTTTAGCATAATAGGAAAAAATCTGTTAAGAGTGACTATAGAGGTTGAGCTAGAGCACTCCCAACCCTTTTGAAGTTGGCACGTGTAATGTCGTTGAATAAGATGCAAGAATGGGATACAATGAAGGAGCTACCGGTGGCAATAGATTTAGGAAGTGAATTTCAGTTTCATTCGGTATTTGTTTGTCCAGCGAGTGGAGAAGTAGCGATCAACCGCATGCTACCATGTTTCCATGTCATCAGTTTGGACACAATCATTGAATTGTCAAAATACCACACACAGGAGTTTAAGTGTCCAGTTTGTGAAAGTGTTCATGAAGATGAAGAGGGTACATTGACGATTGAAGAGTGTACCGAACTGTTTTTCTGAATGTTAGATTTGAGTCTAGTGATGGTCATGTCAATGTATCATATTTCTGTTGATGTGCTAGTTTGGGCTTTAGCTGATGCTGTCGATAACAAGTTGTTCGATATTAACTATAAAAGGTTGCGATATAATCTCAAATTTAGTCAAATTCTTGAATGCGTAGAATCAGGGACAAAAATAGGATAGTAGAATAAGGTTTGGTCTTTGTATATTTTGCTTCAAAATCTATTTTACTAGCATATAGTTTTGACAGATATGTTATATTCTGATGTGTAAGCATGATGGTGCTTTTGATTGCTTATAGTGCTTGTGTTCTTGTTTTTAATAAGCAAATAAACTGTACTTATTGAATAATCAGATTGTTAATCCAAGTGAATGTCCATAATCCCATATATCTCTTAAGAGCATCTCCAATGGGGACTAGAGAAAGTTGTTCAAATTTAAGAATCAGCAATGTCTAACTACAAAGAAGTGATTGAAAGAAAACGAGATAAAAGAATACTTCAAAAGCATTCAGTCAGCTGATCATCCCTCTATTGAACAATTAGTCATTACAACCCTCAAGCTAAAGCTCGAGAAAATTTGGCCACATGAAAAGTTAGAAAACTCACAAAAGGTGCTAAACCACAACTTCACCTAGTACTCGGCAATATTGAATAACATAGTTGATATGTGTATATCGATGGCATGCATAAATGTTGATTTTGACTCCATGAATACCCCAATTTAGATATGCATCACATTATCAAGGCACTGAGAACTAAAAACTGGAACCTGCTTTGACTTGGGCCTTGGTCAACTGTAAGAAACTTAATCAAAATGGGTCAAATCATGAGTTTTGCCTTCACTGTCTTCAATATTTGGAGCTCGTTGAAAAAAATTGTATGAATGCTTATGTGTTGTGTAATGTGGTCTGGGAGCTTGACGTCTTAAAAAAAAAAAAAAAAAAAAAATGTCAAGTCTCACTACATAGACATGCGAAGAAAGTAACCTACCGACTTACTGATAATGTTCAAATATCACCAAGTGCTTTGTCTTCAAACATACATTTGATGTTTTAATTAAAAAATTGTTTGATTTAAACTTGAAAGTGCCACGAGAATCTCAAAATTACTTGAACTTTTTAACACGCGGAACTGGAAAATGGAAAAGAAAATATAGTCTTTGTGTGATTAGCTAAAAGAAACCTTTTACATGCTGCCAAAAGAAATCCAGCAATTTAGCTTCATGAGACTTAAACTAGATCCAAAGATAGTAGCATATCCATAAGTATGGTATTAAACAGATAAAGATTTTGTTATACTTGTATACGCTTTAACTGAAAATTGGAATAAATAGGATCCTAAATACTTAGGGCTCGTTTGGTTCGCAGAATGTTTTTGACGGAATTGGAATTTGTTTAAGGAATTGAAATGTGAAAATGGAATGTTAGAAATTGAAATCCTTAAGATTTAAAATCTGGTGGAATTGAAATTTGCAAATATTAGCGCATGTTTGGTTGGAAGAATGAAACGAGAAAAAACAATTATATTAAAATATTTAAATTTTAGTTTTAGTTTAAGATTAATAAAATAAATATTATTTAATAAATAAATTACTTATCAAATTATAATATAATATTATATAAAATAATTTATTAAATAAATATTTTTTTACATAAAATACAATTGTATTCTTTAAAGTATAAATTAAAAAAGTAAGCTATAAATAAATTAGATTTAATTTTAAATAAATAATAATTTTTAAATACAATAATAATAAAATTTTTAAAATAAATAATAATTTATATTCAATTTTAAATAAATAATAATTTTTAAATCTTAATAACGTGGTTGTTTATAAAAAATAATAATAATAGCAATAATAATTAAATGATCGTTTATATCAATAATAATAATAATAATAATAATAATAATAATAATAGCAATGACAATGATAAAGATAATATGAATTTCATGGAATTGTAAACAATCCCTCCCATATTGCCATGAAATGTTGAATTCCATATATATAAGATTTTGAAGGAATTTCAGTCCATTCCGTTTGCCAACCAAACACAGTAAGAAATGGAATTCAGATTCCAAATTCTTTAAAATTTTCAACCAAACACGTTATGAAATGGAATTGGATTCCAATTCCACCAGAATCCTTAGGATTCCGCCGAACCAAACGGGCCCTTATGTTTACTTAATTCTCCCAAATTAGATAAAATAAGTCTGATTATCTGGTTACTTTAAAGCCAAAAAGTAAAACAAATATGATGGTTAATAATAAAATAAAATAAGACTACTTCTTTTATTTTTACCATTTCTCTTTTACTTTTCACAGATGATAATTAACTGAACAGTAATTCCCAACAATTTGCCCTTGAGAAAAATATCCAAACATACAATCTAAGGGCAGTATTGGTATATCACCTAAATAGAAACTTATATACATGATGCTATATTGCTATCTGCATCATCTTCATAACGTCCATATTTTTTCAAGAATCACACCAACTAATTCACCTGCTGCCCAAATTTCCCGCCAAATTTCAGTCTGATCAATCTTGCATAGAACATTCTCTCAGAAGTTCGATATGTAAGTTTCTTCGACGTATCAATGAATCTTTATATCAAATGAAATTATTATCCAGTCAGTTTCGCGTTTTTCTTGCATTCTTGTTTTCTTCTAACGTATAAAGTTACAAAATTTCTAAATCTTGACGCAATAAAATTTACATTTTCGTTGGTATTTTACTTGTTATTCTGTTATGGATGTATAATTATCATCAAGAATTTAGTTTAAATATAAAATTTGTATTAATCATGCATTTATGTGAACTTATTTGTAGTTTGATGTTCGTTTTGTGAATTAATTTACTGAATGAAATGTGATTTTTATGCAGAAAGTTTGTTAGTATGGATTTGAACAGTCTTAAAGATGTTCTTGATGAAGTTGTTAAGAATCAAGAATTAGTAACTCTTGGTTACAATGAAGCGATTGATCAAGTTGAAAACCAGATTCAAGAAGCGGTTAACAAGATTCAGTTAGTTGATGATCAACCCTCTATTGATCATGAATCAGTCATTACTGATCTAAAGCAAAAGCTCGAGACGATTTGGCCACAGGAGCAGTTAGAAGAATCACGAAGCGAGCTACACAAGAGTTTCACTAAATACCAGGAAATATTGTCTAAGTTAGTTGATCCTGATATATCAAAGGCTTACGCGGATGTTGACTTTGACTATAAGACAGTCAATCAAATTATCATAAGTTCGCTATACCACGATGGTCTATTTCATATCGCTAATGTTTTCTTACAAGAATCTCAAGAAACGGACAATGTGACATTGAAGACCCAATTTACAAGGATGCGTTACATTATCAAAGCATTGAGAGCTGGAGATTTGGAACCTGCTTTGACTTGGGTCTTGGTCAACCGTGAGAAACTTAATCGAATTGGGTCAAAACTTGTGTTTGACCTTCACCGTTTTCAGTATTTGGAGATTGTTCAGAAAGGAAACAAATCTGATGCAATGAACTACTTCAACGCTCATCTTAAGCCGTTTAGTTCAAATCGCAGCAAAGAGGTTCTAAAACTCATGGGTAGTTTGTTGTGGTGCGGGAAGTTGGAAACTTCACCTTATTTTAAGTTATTGTCACCGGATAAATGGGATGATTTAGTAAAAGAGTTTACTAAACAGTTTTGTAATTTGATAGGGGTGTCGTTAAAGAACCCGTTAAGTGTGACCCTAGAGGCTGGAGCTCAAGCGCTCCCAACCCTTTTGAAAGATGGAGCGATGGAGATAGAACTGGGAAGTGAATTTCAGTTTCATCCAGTGTTTACTTGTCCAGTGTCTTATGAAGAAAGTAGTGAGGCTAACCCCCCGGTGATGTTTGATTGTGGCCATGTATTCTGTCAAAAAACAGTTTTAACTATGATTAAATTTGAAAAGGATGTGCTCAAATGTCCAATTTGCCGTCCTGTGATTGAACATTACAGGATACTGTATTTCTGATGTTGGATTTTAGTTATTGGTGAAGTAGAGTTGTGTAAATTGGATAGCATTAGGCTTGCAATATGTTTAGGGAGCCTTAGTTGATGTTTTTGTTCACAAATTGTTGGAGCTCATCTTGAAAGTGTTGCGATGTAATCTCAAGTTTAGTTGAAGCCTTTAACGCATGGAATTGGAAATTTTAACGCATTCTTTGGTATATTTTGCTTTCATGGACATGTCTGACTGGTTGTCACGCGTGTACTTCATGGGATCAGCATTAAGGTACTTGAGTTGTTCAAAAGGTGGTAATATTTTCAAAAGTATGCATATACATGTAACATTAATAACGGCATTTATAAAAATACTTAAACCGAAACTGATTTTTAACTGGTTCTATGGCTTAATCAGTGGAACTCAACAGCCCTAGTGTTCCTGAAATTACAGGTACCAAAATGGGTCCGTAAGGCGGATTTGGTAATGAGTTAAAATGGGTAATTTTTTGTATTTGCAGGTTGACCAGAAACAGCCTTCCAGTCCCAACTTGTCAAAAATGGGGAAAAAAATACAACCAATTTCTGTTTTAAACATAATCCAAATAAAAGATATTGTATTAAAATATAAACTTTTCAATAAAGTAATTAAACCATTCCAACCATTTGAGCACCGGAAGAGTAAATAGGATGAAATTGTGACATTTCCTAAAACATACGTTCAGTTATTCTCTTAACCAAAAAGAACACAGATAAGTCATGTCTTGGTTTTTTTCTACATAAGAAGGATGATGATATTAAAATCATCTTTTTTAGTCAACACGGCAAAGTTTCTAACGCCTTCCTTTAACTGATTCTCCAGAAAAGAATCTATGAACATCAAAAACAGGTGGCCCTTGCATCTCAGTTTCTTTTTAGGATGTCAAAATACGAGGCAGGCTGCTTCGTCTCCACACGCAGTCCCTGAAAAGTAATACGTATATTCAAAAGAGTGTTTTTTGCATTTTCATTCCTAAATTCCCACAGATTTTTTTTATATCTATATACCTCGAAAGCAGCAGCCAAACGCAATATTGTAGCTTCAGCCCATGGACGGCCTATAATCTGTAATCCTATTGGAAGTCCTTGCTTATCATAACCAACCTACAAATGAATAAGTTCACCGCATAAACTAGGTAAATGATGATCTAAAGTGTTACTACAGATGTTATTCAATGTGTTTCCGGTTATTACTACAAAGAAACAGTAATTACTTACAGGTATAGAGATAGCTGGGAAACCAAGAAGATTTGCTGCTAAGATAAAACGCATCAAATTGCCTGAAAGACAAGATAAATAGCTTCATAATCATGTATTGGAAATTATATATGGCGTTAGCAGTAAATAGGTAATTCTATAAAAAGTTACCAACTGAGTTTAAGATGATGCAAGTTTACACTAGTCAACTCACCTGTAACCTTCATATCTGACTCGCCCAACTCAAGTGCATTTTTGGGAATTTTAGGAGCCGTCATGCTAAAAAGAAGAAAAAGACACATCACATGAAATAAACATAAACTCCATGATTCCATGAGAACGAAAAAGATAATACGTTTTATACATATTTCATGCTTGAATGACTAATATCATCAAAAATTACACAGATTCAATGAAGCATACCCAGTAGTTGGAGTAACTATGACATCCACGTTCTTGAAAATCTGCGTGTGATAATACATAATCCTGCGCCTGCAATAGTATTGCCACAACTTGTACCTGTTTATTAGTACATGGAAATTTACCAGCACCAAAATATCTTAGTATTAAATTGTTAGCCTCACCTGAGGCGTTGGGCAGCGACATAATCTGCAGCTGTAAATGAGTTGAAAAGTGCAAAGTTAATGCGTGAATCCAGTGTAAGTCTCGTACCCTTCCTATTTAAGATAAGAGGAAACATCTATTAGTTATAAACTGTATATAACTAATGTACAAAAAACACACACCAAACAAACTATTAACATACCCATCCTGAAGGTCAGGAGTTAATGAAGCTGCTGCTTCAGAACCAATTGATACAACATGTGCTGTTTGCATCTCGTCAAGCTCCGGTATTACAATCTCTACCACCTTCAACCGCCAAATTTGTAAATATTAAACCAAAAAAGAATATGCATGCATTAATATGAGAGTGCAAGAGTCTTAAATTACTTGTACAAAATCATATTTAAACTCACTTTGCAACCATGAGTTTCTGAAAACATGCTGAGAGCATCTTCGCACTTATTTGATATATCAAGTGAGAACACGTCGTGAAACCACTGCAGAACAGCCACAAAGTGAGTACATAATATCCAAAACGGTTTCATGAAGAGTAGAAAATACAAAATATAGAGGGATCCACCTCGGTATACTTTCCTAACCGCAATGATCCCAAAACACTGGAATTCTCATGTGATGATAGATCAGGCAAACAAGGGATGGACTGCATAAAATACACATATATATTTAAATTCCAACATAAATGAAAATTGCGAATCGATCAAGAAATGTGCATTTTGATTACCGGATGCAGACTGATTTTGTCAGCAGCTGAGGATCCTAAGATTGCTGCATAGCTGTTGTACATAATAAACCATACTAACAATTGTTAATATTTAATGACAAATCCTAAGCATATGCGATATGGAACCTAAACAGACAATTTAACTTACATCAGTATGATATCTTCAACACTGGATGCGATAGGGCCAATAATTTCTACAGTACCTCCATCACATAATGAACTGCAGTATATGTTACGCCACTAAGAGGATCATTAAACCATTGACCACGAAGCAAAAGTCAACGAATATGAAATAGATAGCTAACCCTTTAATATCGGTGCGTCCATATGTTGTTTTCAGGCCCACAACACCACAAAGAGAAGAAGGAATACGAACCGAACCACCACCATCTGTTCCCAGTGCAGCTGAGCATATTCCAGAAGCTACAATAGCTGCTGGGCCTGATGAAGATCCACCAGTATATCTTTCCAGATCATGTGGATTTCTAGCAGTTCTGTTATGAAAACTTTTTGTATTATTCTGATTGCATAAGGAGTAACTTGTTTTTTTTTTTTACCTAAAAGACGCCATATACACCTTACCCATAGTTTGGATTAACTCCGGTAGTTCCCATGCCCAATTCATGCATATTGGCTTTTCCAACCAATATTGCCCCACAGCTTCGTAACCTTGATACAGAAACTGCATCCTTCTTAACCTTTCTTACCTCATGAAACCATGTTGTTGCACCTGTTCATTGCAAACTTGATATAAGCGATACAAGGAATTTATATATGTAAGTTGAAAGTTTGATGTAAAGTTATAATATACCATTAGATGGATGTGGATAACAATCTATATCATCCTTGATTGCCACAAATATACCATCTAATATAGACAACGGCTTTCCTGCAATATCCAATAGCCAATATTATCATTAAAGATGCCAATTTGACCAATTTAAAGACAAATGGATCATTTTGAGTTACACTTATCTCAAACAGGTTAAGTGCCAGATAAGCGCGTTCAGAAGATAGATTGTCATTGAAATAATACATTCAATAATCATCTTTAACACATGAGTTTTTTATAAAGGACTAACAATTTGATTCGGGTTGACCCATACTACAAGCCTACCAGTTTTGACCCGTTACCCAACCACCCATTATGCCACATCTAAAATCAACCAAGATGGGTGATGAGTTAAGTATCAATTTCAATATAATAACATAAGTACCTTCCTCAAACCGTTGTGTGGAAGCTGCAGCTTGCTTTCTTACATCCTCAGCATTGAAGGAAATCAGTAGAGGCGTTGGGGGCTTCTTATTACCAAACTCTTCAATTGCACAAATGACGTGTTCTGCAACCTATTCAATGAATATGGACATACATCACTTTTTTCACATGATAAAAATGGATAAAAACAAGGGGTGACTCGTAGGCAACCTACCATTGATGGGGATGTAAGCTTCTGCCTGTAAGAATATGCATAATCACGAATCTTCCAGTAGCGAAATGAAGTTGAGTCTGAACGGTGGTTGCTAGTGGGGTCATAATGGGGAAGACATCTCACGGCCGATTCAACTCGCTCTTCAGATTTTCCATCCTCTTCGAGAAAAACCACCCCAGATTCTGGTTCTAATATCAGTTCAAACTGAATAGATTTACTTCTATGCTTATGGAATCGTTATTTGAGCTTGCAGAATCAGCTAAATTTATTGACGGAAATTATATGAAAAGGAGGTGAAACCTTGAGGAGGGAACTCGGGTCTGAACATTGGTGCTTCTGGTATCACAGTATTTCTTAGCATCTGTTTAATATTCAAAGTAAATGCGTAAATAATCACACATTTAGCATCTATTTTCTAATTCCGTTAACCTTCGCTCAGAGCAATAGAACGTGTAACATGACTATAAGACTATCCTTGTTAGTATAGCACATTTGACCATTTTCCTCTGTGTTTGGACTCACAGTCCGTGTTCAATAATATCATATATTAAAACCTTAACCAAGTGCTACAGACATGCAGGTCTTTTTTTTTTCAGGATAAAAACAGTGTCTGAGCTAAATTTAGAAAAAGCGATAAAGTCCTAGTATAGATATATGTTTTGACTTCTATGATCAAAGAAGTCATGCTAGGATGGATTAGTCTCAGAATCTATTCAAATTTAAAGGGTGTCTGGAATTGCTTATTAAAACTGCTTCTCTCCTTATTGCGTTTTGATAAACCACATAAGCCGTTATTAGGATGTTTAGATTGCTTATTCAAACTGCTTTATTTATCATTTGTGAATGTAAAAAACTATTTTCAGTGATCAGTTTGAACTACTTATTTCAAAACACAATAGAGCAGTTTTAATAAGCAATCACATAGAGTTCATACTAAACATAAAACTTATACTAGTTTGATGACACACCTGATTCATTTTGTTCTGGTTCTTCAAATGATCAATGATCAAAGAGCCAAGCAACGGCATTTCAACCAGCTTCACGAAAAACTTCAACCATGACCCACTTATATATGGAGCTACAAAACAAACCCAACATTTTAAACATCACAAAACAGCCTCATTTCACAACTGCAAGTACAAGAAAACATGAAGAAAAAAAAACCTTCAATCTGGTTACGATCATATTTCACTTTAGTCAAATCAACTTCAGTAACAGGCAACATAATTCTCTTGTTCCTTCCCATATATCTTCACACAAACATTTCATCAAACATTATATATGCAACATAAAAAAACATAACCTTAAAAAAGACAACACTTACATTTGATGATATTACCAAGGTTTTTATTTAAATGATTGGTGGCATCGGATTTTATGATTGTATGCTAGCTTGTATAGTATCTGCTGGGGTGTTATGAAATTTTATTTGTGATTTAATATTATGGGTTGAATGCGACGTCGTTTTGGGTTGGTTGGCTGAATTAGCTACTTCTTGACTCTATTTATTGTCATTTATTTTTGGATTTATTGCTGGGGTCCGGCAAGACTAAAAATGTACTCTATAGTTTTTCTAATTATTTTTTTATATTTTTGTTTTAAGTTTTCTCAAACCAGTTGTTTATTACAAGAATTAAATAAAAAATACTTCATCAATTTGATCATGTTACTTGACTTGAAACCATTATTACAAATTAAAAAAAATAACTTAGTAACTAGTTAATGATGAAACTTTACTTTATCAAAAAGTAATAAAAAAAATCACTATGTGTGTTTTTTTTTTTAAATGCAATTATTTTGAGATGAATAGAGTAATTTTGATTTTACTACGGAGTAATAGATATTCTATTTTAAATTATTGTATTTTTATTTGAATTTAATATAAACAAAATTCAATATAAGCCACTATTTATATGATTAGAAATTTTTATAAGCCACTATTTGTCACAATCAAAATTCTATAGCGAAAAGGCTTCTTGCGTGATAGTAATCATGAGATAGTTAGATCGCTAACCAAGAGATTATGAGTACAAGTTTTGTTATGGTCAAAAGTAACATTATTAAGATTTGTAAGATCGTATGTGTAATATAGGCTTCTAAAAGAAATAAATAATATTTTTAATTGCACATACTTATATATAAATAAATTAAATAATTATGTAACAAATTTTGTTATAAAATATTATTAGTATACTTTTTGAAATCATAAAACCGAAATTATGATAGATTCATTTTTCATTCTGATATCTTCTTTTAGTTTTACATCATTGTGATAATTGCAACTGTTACAACTTTTTCAGATTACTCATGTTTTTACAATAATGTAAACGAATAATATTTGTTTTCATAAACTGTGTTGTCTTTTATGTGTAAGAGTATTTTGGTAGAACGACATTGCTTATTTATTACGGAGTAAGTTTTTTTAAATACTCTTTTTAAAGTATTTTTATTCGCCAACTTTCATTTGTCATTAAAAAAAATTGAAATATTTTTAAAACATCATACAACATGGATTCCTTTTGTAAAATGAGTTTTTTATATAGAAACCTAACAAATATATCAATTAATCAGTAACTCAGAGTATCCACAATACTTCTGTCTCAAAATGACACTTTGGTATTGCCACATCATTTTCTAATTAATTTTATCATCCAAAAATTTGTGCTTATAAAAGTTCTTCAATGCAAAAAAGCTATTCAAAAGCTTTTTACAGTAAATGAAATTCAAAAACACCACCAAGTCTTTCTCTCAAAGACTTGTAATCTACCAAGTCTTTAATATCCAAAAGCTTTTTACAATAAGTTAGATTCATAAAAAGCTTTTCATTGAGTTTTTAGTGTAATGCAAAAACCTTTTTAAAAAGCTCTTTTAAATAATAATAAGTCATTGTAAAAGTGTCCATTGCAAATGCTCTCAGCACATAGAACTTAGCTCCTTAGTTGTAAAAATTGAGTTGTCAATATTTCTTTTGTTGATTTAAAAAAAGAAGTCTTTTTGTGATTTTTTTACAATTGGATGAGTTTTATGTATATCACTCTTCAAGCCTGTTGATACAAAAATGCAGCTCTCGGTTTGGAGCTCCTGCCTCGCAGACAATTGAGAATTCGCTGAGACTGCGCACTAGAGACAAGAAACACCGTTAGGCTTATCGTGGGATTGTCTCCCACGATTATCCTCCCGCGTGAGAGTGAGTAATCGGTTTAGGGTTTAAGGAGTTTTAGGGTTATGAGATCGCATCTTAAACGAGGGATATAATTCCTTTATATACGCATCGGAATCCTTGTTGGTTCCGTGTTCCCAACCTTCGGCGTATCCCGCCTAAGTCGGTTGGGAATGATTATCTTCTTATTTTAGAAGATATCGGATATCTATTCCAGAATAGATATGGGCTTGGGCTTCGTGAGCCCAAACGCCGTATTGATATTGGCTCGGGCCAAGACCGCAAGTAGTAGGCGTAGTCGGTTTATGACCCGACTCCGCACTATACGTCATCATGTCCCCCACTAGTATGCGCTAGCTAGGTGAATGCGGATGCTAGACTAATGACCGTAGTCCAAAATAAAATAAACTTGCAAAACGTATTAAAGAAGCCATACACATGTACCCGTAGGTGCGCTTGTATCTAGACATAAAAGGGATTTGTAAATGCCTCGTTATTTGGAAAGTAACTGTCCGCGCCCCATCGAGTAATCTCAACCACACTAGTGAAGTTAGTGGAGTCCACGTGGCACATATCGTGTGGATGAGAGAAAAGCATAAAAGCACTCGTCATTGTCACAATGTAATCCACCGTAAAAGAGAAATCCGCCATTGTTGAAATAGAACTCACCGCAATCCGTAAATTAAACTACCTCAAGGTACCCGCGCATGCGGTTCGTACATCCAACACTATGGTGAAACAATTATCGGACTTTACCTCCTTATTATCCAGAGCCATTCTTTAGAGTTCACTCAGATTATTTTATACCCCTTGACGCTGCATCCGTTGTGCCGGATGTGTCGGCAACCATTGCGGATTCCCCGGAGGGAAAGGGGTTTATAACGCTTGTTCGATTTTGAACCAACGCGTCATTCCGGCTTTCTATATGATGTGTTAAACTATTACGTACCGCATATATCCCAGCTTACATCAGATTCGGTGCGGCCAAAATTACCAATTTTGAGGTAAATTGCCGCCTCACCGGCAATTAACCCAACCATTCATTTATTCCGCTGCGATTTTACCACACAATATGGGCACATGGGTGGGTATCTTTAAGGTATGCGCCGGTAGGCTCCAATGCTATACGATAAGCTAGACTCGCTCGGGATTGAGGGAGTATTTCTTCTGGGTAGATGATATATGCTTTCCATGGGACTATCAGTTTTATACCCGGGGTACATTAGAGAGGGATGAGTGCCCTCGCCTGGTCGTATGATGTTGAGGATGCGAACGATAAATGACAACCGCATCCCCATTAGTGCCTATCCGGAGGGATTTTCGTACATATGGGCATCACCGTAACTATTTTGGTTCCAAGATGAGATTCCAATCTTCTTGGACGCCAATGGCAGGTGGGTACTCATTCCACAGACTTCTATGTAAATAATGTGAGTCTGGCGTCTGTGCACTTGCACATTATATACCTTATGTTATTTGTTGCTTCCTTTGCTGGTAAATGGATCTATTCGCTGTGGTGCAATTGGCCAAACCATTGGGTGTGAGGTCGGAGGTGCGGCCTTTGAAAGAAGGCGAAGAGCCAATACTAGCGAAGTACCAAGGGGCATACAAAGGGAGTTGAACTTAGGACAGCTCTTCGTTGCGATAGAGGCAACACCGTGCAAGGCGTGCCGAAGCTCTTTCGCGGCTCCTCTATTATGCAAACCACCACCCGTAGTGGCGGATCCCATTGAGGAGGAAATGGAGGAGCAAGAGCAGCGCTATTAAAGGTAGGCCACGCGCAATGGATGGTACGAGTTCGCAAGGAAGAAGCGCCCCATGATCGCTCATGTTGAATCTTCCGCCAGTGAGGCACATCACACCCGCCAGAGATGTTTCGCCCTCATAGTACTCGAGAAGTTACCATTATATATATATATATTTTTTTTTCATCAAGTTTGCACATGCGGTCTTGATAAGTCTGTCTGTATTTGTAGGTTCAACAGTGGTGCGTAATCGCCACCCAAAGAGAGTCCTGTTTTGTCCGAGTCTTCGTAACCGAGATTGTAGCGCAGCTGCCGCGGGCGTAGGGGATGCGCAATGGGTCACTGGTTGATAACCCTGGTTTCCGGCCGCGTAGATGAAGGCGAAATGTGTTGGGGAAAATAGGCATGACGCTCAAAAGGACCGCCGCATAGCATCACCGAGGCTAACCGCCGCTAAAGCTGAAATCAAAGAATCCAATGCGTATGCGGAGAGGCTTGCAGGAGAAAAAATGTTTCTACTATCTCAAATAGAGCGGGGAGCGCCTGGCGTCAAGTATAAGCTGTCATGCAAGCGGGCCCTTAAGCATCTAGAGCGTGCTAAGGAAAGTTTGTTTTGCGCAATTGGGAGCTTGAGCTACCTGTGGAGTGGTCATTGAGGTGGAGGCTAAATCAGCGCAAGCCGAGCATCGAGTATGACGAGGAATTGTATCCTCAGCTCATGTCCACCATAGCGGAGCGCAGATGGCTCATAGGCCACGGCCGCCTAGGCCGCTCAAGCACTCGAATCGCCAGAGGTGGTGAGTGCTCGGGGAGGGTTGTAAAGGCGCTTTGGAGCGTGTAAATCGGGTTTATGAGAAGCTCCATGAGGCGTAACCGCTGAAGGCGCCATTGATAAGGTACCAAATTATGATGCCGAGTCATATGATCACTTGGTGGCGCTATGCGAAAATGAAGGACTTGGAGCTCCCTATGATTTCGAGATTGAGCGCCGATCAAGACTATCCGATAAATATCATTATCATGGTTGACCTTGGCGCCGCATCGGACCGAGGAAGCCAAACAAATGGATTTTTATTTGAAGCCCCATGAGTCACGCCTAGTAATTGCCTCTTGCTGGGCCCCTAGGGATAGTCGAATCCATTTGCTTTAGAGAAGGAGGTATCGTTAAAGGAAGTCTTGGAAGCACATGCAACCCGTCGTGCTAAGAAGAAGGTATTGCGTAAAGCCATTTTGTGTGATGGGGTGCCGGTCCATGGGCTAATGCGGTCGCTGGCCAAGATGCAGGCGTTGAAGTAGTATGAGCGAAGCTAAAGATGCAACAAGTCATGTTGGCACGCCGTCACTTAAGCGCTGTAGCACCGGTAGCGATATGTTGCAAAACACTTTCTTGTAATAACTCGTAGGTATAAATAAAAGTTGCCGCTTTGTCGTGGGTATTATTGAGATTTGTAATGTATACATATCTGTTTGTCTTTGCATGAAAGATGTATTTGTTGTGAAGAAACAAACGCTGCAGCCAAAGCGAATGTAGGAAATTCATAGTCATGTATGAAGATCATAGTATACTTAGAAAATAATTCTAAGTACTTTATCATAATCGTATGTTGTGATTCACAGCTGCATCGAATATCTTATTAAGGAATCAAGTGGGAATTGGTTCCTAAGTTGTTAAACGTAGACGTGCGTTGCTACGCAACCGTCGTGGGATGCGCATCATATCTTATTCCAACGCCTTGAGAACAAGGTGTTTAACAAGGATGCGTGATCCGTTGTTGATGGTTTGCAACCCTCTTACTCAACAAGTTAGTTAGTAGGTTAACTTATCCTTTTACCATCGTGGGTTTATTCATAGTGCATGCACGCCATCGTAGGCAAGAAATAAAGAATTGTTAAGACATACAGTATATGGAGATAACAACTTAAAATGTGTCGTGGAGTTAGCTAGAAACCAGGGCGCTTTTATTGATATTTGCAAGTTTTTTGAGAAACACAAAAGAAACAGTAAATATGAAAAATAAAAATGAATACATGAATGTTTATTAAGCAAAAAAGTGCGGAGCGCCTCAGGCGCTGTGCCGTAGCTATTCTTTATAGGTAGCATCTCTTGAGTTTGCCGATGTTCCATGTGCGCGGCAGGTCGCGACCATCCAAGCCTCGTAGTTTGTAACGCCACTGCGCCTATTGCTTCAAGAACCTCATAAGGTCCTTCCCACTTTGGTCCGAAGCTTACCAGTATCTTCCGCGGACTCGCCTCATTGGCCCGTAGACAAAGTCGCCTGGTCTGAATGAAACATTGCGGACCTTGGCATCATAGTATCCTTTCATTTTTGACTTCTACCTTGCCTCCCGTATGCTCGCATCGCTCTTTTCTTCCAGCAGTCCAATTCGACACGCCTTTCGTCATTGTTTGTTGTTACATTGATCTCGCCGCGCGGATAGTTGGCATGCCGATCTCAGCTTGGTATGATGCTTCGGTCCCGTAGACTGAGAGAAGAAGGGGTGTCCCGCGGCTTGTTTTATTGAGGTGTGCCCACACAAGACATGCGATAGCTCTTCACCCACCTTCCTTTGTGCTTGTCAAGGCGCCGCTTTGATTCCTTCGCCAAGGCTTCGATTGCGCTCGCGCTCTACTAAGCCATTGGTTTGCGGGTGTGTAACGGACGCCAAGTGTTGGGTGATGTTTAACTCTCGCACCAATCTTTGAAGGGGTTGTCGGTAATTGTTTCCCCGCTATCCGAGATGATTTCCCCGTAATCCGGCGGCATACGATGTTGTCCCGCACAAAGCGCTTCACACCCGTTACCGGTGATTGTCGCCAACCGCTGCCTCAATCCACTTGGTAAAGTAGTCTATAGCCACTATGAGGAATTTGAGACCGCCCGCTGCTATTGAAAAGGACTGCAATATCAATGCCCCATTTGTAGAATGGCCATGGCGCCGTAATTGGGCTAGTTCATGCTGGGTTGGCGCTGACGGGTCCATGAACTTGGCAATCATTGCACTTCCGTGATAAGTCCCCAGATCCGATGCATGGTTGGCCAGAGTATCCCCGACGCATGGCGTGCTACCACGCATCGGTCTCTGAGGTGCATGCCGCAAGAACCTTCATGGATTTCTCGCAGCAATTTGCTTGTAGAGGGCCAACGCAATGGAGCCATGGTTGGAGGAAAGAACGCTTACAATATGTTGTCTCGCATTGAATCTCTCGGCCTGTGCCGTATTCGCGAGCTTCTCGCTCTTGGGGTAATGTTCCTTTGCTTAGGAATTCCGTAATCGGTGTCATCCATGTAGGACCCTCCTCTTCTATGACCGCGGAGACTTCCTCGCCGTATGGATTTGCTTTTCGGTTTCCACCAGACTTGCTTTGATAAATGTGCAGCTTGTCGGAGGCATCTTGCTCTGCATCCGCCTTTGCGATTTTCTCGCCCGGGACTTGCTTGATAGTGAATCTCGCCGAAGCCTTTAATCGTCTTAGTTTTTCCAAGATAATCAATCATATTCTCGCTTTGGCCACGTATTCGCCAAACACGGTGGCCGAATCAACATTCGCTTCCAAGTTTTGTACACCCATGAAAGCCGCATGCGTAGTCCGCATTAGGGCTTCGTGATTCTCTCATTGTTTGTCGCAGTAAATTCAAAACGCAGGCGTAGGTGAATTCTATTCCTCCGGTTTGGTGAATGAGGCCAGCCCTCGACCCATCCACACATGAGGATCCGTCTCGTAAACAAAATCCATGGATCTTGTAACTCCTCTTTCTGTGGTACGGGTACTCATCAGATCGGGTTTCTCGATGATGAAGTCCTGCGTAACTCGCCCTTTATTGCGCGTATGGTCCGTAAGAGATGTGTGTTCGCCCAGAAGACACTCCACTTCCGGAGTCGCCCCGACGATCGGGTTTGGAGATGACCTTGATGGCTTGATCCTGATTACCGCTATCGGCGCCGAAGTACCGGCGACCGCTCGGCGGCAAACACTAGTGCCAAGACTAACTTTTCCATGGCACTATAGTTCACCGCCTTCGGAGCTTGTTGACAAAGTAGGGGTTTGCACCGAGTCCCTATTCGTGAGTAGCACCTACCGACGCCCATGGGTTGCTGATAAATACATATGACGCTCTTCTTCCTCGGGGTGCAACAAGTGTTGGGAGTGTTGCTAGATGTCGTTTGAGTGTGGTGAAGGCTTCTTCCTGCCTCGTTGTCCACCGAAGTCACCTTTTTCATACACTTTGAGTGTTTTGAAAAGAGGCAATGACTTTTGACTTAGACAGAAACCGACCCGCCATTCCGCTTTTCCTTGAGGGATTGTACTTCCTTCCGGTGTGTGGTGAGGGAAGTTCTATTACCGCTTTGTCTTTTCTAGACAAGGGTTTTATGTCACGTTCTATCATCAGTATCCTAGGAACATGCCTTCGTGAGTTTCAAAGTACATTTCTTGGGATTCACTTCATGTTGATCTCACGTAGAGTCTTGAACGCTCTCGCCATGTCGCGCACAAGCTCAACTTCAGATGGCTTTTATGACCAGGTCATCCACATAGACTTCCGTGTTGCGCCCACCCGCTTTTCAAAGGCATTGTCTACTAACCACGATAGGTGGCACTCGCATTCTTCAAGCCAAAGGGCATTTTTGTATAACAAGAAACGCCTTGGCTTGTGTGGAATGCCGTTTTTTCCTCGCCTTCCTTAGCCATCTCAGATCCGTGATATCCCCATTACGCGTCGCCGAAAACACTTTAACGTACCGCGACAAGGACTCTATCTTCCGTCTATCTCTCGGTAGTGGATAGCGCCCGTGGGCATGCTTTGTTAAGGTCGGTGAAGTCTACGCACATTCGCCACTACCGCCGCTTCTTTTCACCATTATCGGGTTAGAAAGCCGGTGGTAGTAGACCTCACGCATAATTCCCGCTACCACCACCTCTGCCAAGATTGCCCGCGACGCCTGGGCTTGGCCACGCTTTTCGGGCGTATCGGTGTGTATCCTTGTCGGATTCTTAGTTTATGCTCGTGATCGAGCGTGGTACTCCGCCATGTGTTTTGGCTCCCATGCTAAAATATCCACGCCTTCAGTAGGGCAAGACACGGCCGTTTTGCCGTTGTCCCACAATGACCCGGCCGATAGTTATTTCCCGCCCGTAATCTGGGTGAATCGCGACCTTCAAGTTGGGGATTTCGCCGAGCTGGCGGTGCCATTTCGCATGTAACCGTTACATTCTCTGCTTGGTACCGTGGCATTGTAAAGAGTCACAATGCCTCCTTCTATCGGGAATTTAAGCATCCCGCGCGCCGTTGATGGCACCGCGCGCATGCCTGATATCCCGGTCTCCCAATAATGCCATTGTATGGCGCAGGGATTTAATCACCATGAAGTCCATCCAGTTGTCAGAGTGCTCTCGTTGCCAACGCCGACTAGCAATCGCAGCTTGCCCCATGGGCCATATCTTTTCACCCGTGAAACTGAGCGCGTGGCTGACCGGGTTTAATTGGTCGCTTTCGTGTCGCAGCTTTTGAAGCAATGTCGACATGATATTTGCCGATGCCCCACCATCAATGTACATGCGGTGTATGTCGTGACCACCAAAGATTGATTTCAATGGTGAGTGCCGCGATTGTCCACACGGAGAGTAAGAGATTTCGCAGAGAACCTGGCCTGACCTTTTGTCTAGTGACTCGTTGCACGCTTGTATCATGTAGATTGTGTCACCATTTTGGGTGTCTCTTTCTTGTTTCCATTCTTCTGTTTGTCTCTTCCCTCTTTAATGTTTTAACCGTGGTCCAGTCTACCCTCTTTGACCATCTTGTCGATGAGTTGGCGCGACTCGACACATTCGCTAGTAGTGTGACCCTTTTGTGCGTGGTAGTCACAAGATCCATCCCGCGCGCCGATCTTCGTGCGCATGATGCGGCTGTCTTGGGAAATTCGCGCTTTCCGCGTAAGTATTTTGAGTTTTGATCGTGGAGTATACTGCTATTATCTCGCCCTTCCTACGGCACGATAGCTCCTATTACTTAACATTACCTCGGGTTGATTGTCTCCCGTTGTTCCTGGACCGATAACTCGAGTGGTTCTTTTGCTGCCCGCCGCCGCTTCCCCGACACCGAGCCGCCATGAGTTCATCAAAAGTCTCGTGGATCTTGTCATTTAACCTCTTGATGAGTTCTCGATTATTAATCCCATTCATGAAACCGAGAGATCTTTAGTACTTCGACATGCTTTAACTTGCATGCATTCATCTTTAAAGCGCTCCATGAATGCACTCAGATTCTCCTTGGCCGCTTCACCTCGGCGAAGTTCGGATGGTTTTAGCGCACTTTTTTCGTTGAGTAAAATTTAGACGGAACGCCTTTCTCAACTCTTCAAAACCATTTATGCTCCTTCGTGGGAGTTTGTTGAACCGCCCGCCAGCTTCCCACTAGTGTGGAATTAAACATGTGGCACCACACTGGTTGTGGCCAATTCTCAATGGTTGCGGCTGATTCAAAGATTTTAGGTGATCGCCGGATCACCTGTTCCATCATAAGTTTTGACATTTGTAGGCATGCGCCTCTTCTTATTCTCGTGAGAAATCACCGATTCGCCCGGTGAAACGATCCACTTTCTCGACGGCGCCATGGGAGAGACATGTCTTCCTCTTGGCCGCCGCTACCGCTTCTAGACTTCCAATGTCCTGGTCGCTATCCTCTTTGTCCGAGGAGTTATCGAAGATGAGTTTTCCTTCACGGCGGGGGCCGGCTGCCCTCGAGTCCGACTTATAGTCCGATCTGAAGGGCTCTCACTTGGGGAATACTTCGCCCGGGCCCCATGTGTAACTTTACGGCTACCGGCCCGCATAGGCACCGGTGCGTCCCTTCTCCATCACTATCACTCAGATGTTGCGAGTGAGATGTCTCATCACCCTCGATTCTCCTCCCGATTCTCAGAATACCGGAGTCGGGCTTCTCTTTCACGCTTCTCTCGATAGCGCCGTGGGAAGCTTCAGATTCAGACTCGAAATTGAGTCGGGCTTTCAAGTTCCGACCTGATCTCTTCTTCTCTTCCTCTTGCATGAGGGCAGTTAATGTTTCGTAGTTTTGGGATACGAAAACTTCGGGCGCTAACTCGGCGCACCCCAAGAGTGGTGTGTTTGTTTCGCCGCTATACCTTTATCCCGGCCCTGTGCCTCCAGCATCTTTGTCGTTAGTTTCCTCGCACCATTGGAAGGGAGTAGTGAAGACGGTGCGCATGGGTCTACTCCACTCGTGGTGGTTGTAGTGGCTTGGGTTGTTCCCGAGTGTGGTTCCACCAAAGGGAAGATCAAGTCTTGGCCTGATCCCTTATTTTAGCAAATACCGTTGTCCTGTGGGTCCGCTAGGGTTAGTCCACTTTGCGACTCTTCCCATGAGGTCCGACCGATCATGATCACTGACATCGCTTTTGTCATTCTAGTTTCGGTTCTTAGTGTAGGGTCCCACGGATGGCGCCACTTGTTGATACAAAAGTTGGGCGTCTCGGCCGGTTCTCCTGCTCGCAATTGAGAATTGCCGCTGAGACCCGCCGCACTAAGAGACAAGAAACACCGCTAGGCTTATCGTGGGATTGTCTCCACCATTATCCTCCTCCCGCGGAGAGTGAGTAATCGGTTTTAGGGTTTAAGGAGTTTTAGGGTTATGAGATCGCACCTTAAACGAGGATATAATTCCTTTATATAACGGAATCCTTGTTGGGTCCGTGTTCCCCAACCTTCGGCGTATCCCGCCTAAGTCGGTTGGGAATGATTATCTTCTTATTTTAGAAGATATCGGATATCTATTCCGTAAATAGATATGGGCTTGGGCTTCGAGCCCAAACGCTGTATTGATATTGGCTCGGCCAAGACCGGCTTGCAAGTAGGATCTGTAGTCGGGTTTATGACCCGACTCCAGACTATACGTCATCAACTTCAAAATTACATATATGTATCCGACGTAAGTTTACATTACATATATTTTCTTTATAAACATAAAAATACCTTGTGTATTAGTTGACTAATCTATATGTAACTAAGTTTTAAAATAATCATTGTACCCTTGTTCGTCTCCCTTTCACTTACATATACAATCTTATTTCCATTCAACATATGTAGGATATGTTTCCTAACTCATTGAAGAGACACGTTACATAGGTACAGGCCATCTTTAAGGGTGTGCAAGGTGAGTGACCGCTCAGGGCCTCAAAATTTTAAAGACTCAAAATTTGTCCCGTTAATAATTATATACATGTGTAAACATATTTTTCACGAAGAATAAAGTATTTAGATGAGAAAATATCTTAAATGAGTAATATGTTAGAAAATTTAGATAACTAATTGCATTATATCTTATAAACGGTGACACTTTATATACTCGTATAATGTTGTTTAACGAAAGGCATCATTATATAATTTCGTACCTACCAAAAAAATTTCGCCGATTTATGAGACGGCCCTACATAGGTACTCGTCTTGAGGTGGCCGGTGAAAGAGTCAAAAACAATCATGAGGATACTTCGTTTAACCTGCGTATATCTGAGTCAGACACTCGTCATCCTTAGGTAACTTGAGCTTATTCTAACTAGTAATGTAGTAATGCTCAACCAACATAGGAGATATGATACTTAGGTGGTAGAAAGTAGAAACTACTATTATTTGGCAAGTCAATCAAAGCATCATGGTAGTAGATGAAGTAGTTGAATTCATCATATGGTATGATTTCCTTTTCAATTGAAACCAATTTTGGCCTAAAAAGTGCTAACTGTTACTTGCACTTATTTTGTATCCATGTATCAATAAACCAAAGTCCACAAAAAAAAAAGAAAAAGAAAAAGAAAAAAAGGCAATTCACCATGCGTCTTCCCCTTCCTTTTCTCCATTTTTCCGTATGATTCTACCATCAAATTTAGGTAAATACGGGTGTTCAGCAGTCAGTTTCTGACTTGTCATCGATGTTCACATTTTGTTTGGTTCATAATTTGCATCTGAATCAACTATACCAAAAAGAAAATACTGATGTTCTTATCTTTTTCATATGATGTGATTCGAGTTTGAGTTCGAGTTCATCTAGTGTTGCACTTGGAATCTCATTTTTGCATCATCGATTAATTCAAATTGCTTTGCTGATTGAAATTTGGAGCCAACCAGATAACTTGGTTCTTTAAACTTTAGGCTAGCTCGATAATCTATACTTCTATACTACAAGACAAAACACATTTGCTTAAACTTAAAAATTTAAAAAATGAGTAATTTTATTAGACTAAAATATCTCTATTTACAAAAAGACAATGCAATCGTTAAATATTTAAATATTTAATTAGAATTTAAATCACTAACTTTTTTACTCTCACTACATAACAAAAAGTTGCACACACAATAACGCTACTATACACGATTGCCGTTATGCACGGATAATCGTTGTCATAAAAATGTATCTTATGGGGGTTGTTTGATTGTCAACTTACACTAAACCAATGGCACAATTATGTTAAATACATTATCACTCACTGTTTGTTATAAAAAAATATCACCACTTATAGCGTAATATATACTTGTGTGGTGAAGTAGAATGAAAACTTGTGGTGAGATTGCTTTTGAACTGCTTTGCTTAGAAATAGTGCTATTTACTTGCAACAATCACTATTGTAAGGAACATGTCATTTTACTTTGTAAAATGTTACGTACTAAGGCTGTGTTTGTTTTTTTTTTTTTTTGCCTCTTAACGCGTCTGAACGGGCAAAATGTCTGAATCGGTCAGACATTTTGCCGCTCGCATCGGCGTTTTTTTTTCGTTGACGCCCTCAACGACGCCCCAACGAAAATGCCCAATCATAAGACACTGGAGGTGTCTTAACGCGTCTCAATGCTTCTTGTAGACACAAAATAACCAAAAAAAAAAAAAATCCCGCTCAAACATGCGTTTTCTTCGCTCGCATGCTGCTCAGATCGCATTTTACGATCGATTCGATTCGTGACGCAGCTCAAATTCAGACCCTCTTAAAAAACAAACACCACCTAAGTAAGAAGTAAATGCACACACAATAAGAAAGGGTCCTTAAAAACATTCTCTTGCACTTTTCTGTACCAATTTTAAGTCAAATATGATAACCAAGGCTATACTTTCTTGCAGGCGTTACAAGTAGGTGCAATATCTAGTGTTCAGAAACAAGTGCAACATGTCCATAATAAAGAATTTGGAGTAACAAAATCAGAAAGGCCCCGATCATAACGGATTCTTATCTAGCGATTCCAAATAAAATCAGAAATTTACGAAATTTTGAATGCAGCAATAAACTAGCATACCATGAGATAACACACATCAAAGTATCAAACCATGACAAAAACAACCATAACTGAACCAAGCCTACAAGCTTCAAAATCTCATTAAAGAATTTAGTTCAAAAATGTATTTGGTTCCCAAATCCCAATGGGCAATAGCAGCCATATAATGTAACAAAATGGTAATTATTCCTACTACAAACCGCATCTCGTCATGATAGTTTCTTAGATACAAAAACTGTGGATAATGTTGTAGTCATAGAAGAAGATCAAATGAAAGAGAAGAAAAGATGTTACTGGTAATTCTACTTCTTTACCTCCTCATATTCTGCCTCGGGAGCTTGTTCGCCACTTTGTGAGCCTGCAGATCCTGAATCTGAACCTCCTCCTGAACCTTTTTGCATGTGTTCTCCAATCTTAGATTGTGCCTTGTTTGCAGCATCGATCCAAGCCTGAATCTCGGCAACATCCTCACTACCAGCAGCTTTCCTCAAATCAGCCACAGCATTCTCGATTTCAGAAATGACTTCACTAGGAAGCTTCTCTCTGTACTCGTTCAAGTTCTTTTCAACGCTGTAAATGGTGGTGTCAGCGGTGTTCTTGGCATCAATGAGATTCTTCCTTTCAGAATCCTTTTGGGCATGAAGTTCAGCATCTCTAACCATCTTCTCAATCTCATCATCTGAGAGACCTCCTGAAGACCTGATGGTGATTTGCTGTTCTTTACCAGTGGCCTTGTCTTTTGCTGAGACAGTGACTATACCATTTGCATCGATGTCGAATGTAACCTCAATTTGAGGCATGCCTCTTGGGGCAGGAGGAATACCCATAAGATCAAACTCTCCCAACATCTTGTTGTCGGATGCCATTTCACGCTCACCTTGTAGAACTTTGATACCCACCTGAGTCTGGTTGTCAGCTGCTGTTGAGAAGGTCTACACAAACAGAAGCACAAATTAGAGATAAAAAACAGCAGCAGCAAACATTAATGCTTTAGCCATCTTGACCCATCTATTTATTAATTAATGGATAGATCAAGGTTATGTCTGACCTCTACAAGCAAAAATTGAAAGAAAAACTAATGTCTCACCTGACTCTTCTTGGTTGGGATTGTAGTGTTTCGGCTAATCAACTTTGTGAAGATACCACCAAGCGTCTCAATACCAAGCGATAGAGGAGTCACATCAAGTAGAAGCAGTTCTTTAACATCACCACGAAGGATACCACCTTGGATAGCAGCTCCCATGGCCACAGCTTCATCAGGGTTCACCCCTTTGCTTGGGGTCTTTCCAAAGATTTCTGTAACGACTTCCTGAACTTTAGGAACACGGGTCATTCCACCAACAAGAAGAACTTCATCCACTTCCTTGGCTGTGACTCCAGCATCCTTCATGCAGTTCTTGCACGGGTTCCTGGTCCTCTCGATCAGGTTATTTACTAGAGCCTCAAATTTGGACCTTGTCAAAGTGTTGTTCAAATGCTTAGCACCGGATGCATCAGCTGTGATGAAAGGTAAGTTGATATCAGTTTGGGTGGTGGATGAAAGCTCGATTTTAGCTTTCTCGGCAGCTTCCCTAAGTCTCTGAAGAGCAAGCCTGTCCTTTGTCAAGTCAATTCCCTCTGTTCTCTTGAACTCACTAACCAAAAAGTCCAACATAGAATTATCGAAGTCCTCTCCTCCAAGGAAAGTATCACCATTTGTCGCTTTCACCTACATAAACAAAAGAATTAATGCACATCTACTTTTACAAAGAAAAAAAGATAATCACCAAACAAGCCACATACCTCAAACACACCGTTAGATATCTCCAAGATGGAAACATCAAAAGTACCACCACCAAGATCGAAAACAGCAATAAGACCCTCTTTATTATTCAAACCATAAGAAAGTGCAGCAGCAGTTGGCTCGTTGATGATCCTTTGCACATCTAGACCAGCAATTCGTCCGGCATCCTTAGTGGCTTGCCTTTGTGCATCATTGAAGTAAGCTGGTACAGTAATAACTGCCTTGTTAATAGTCTTTCCGAGATATGCTTCAGCAGTTTCCTTCATCTTGGTAAGAACAAATGCACCGATCTGGCTAGGTGAATACTTCTGTCCATTAGCCTCGACCCAAGCGTCTCCATTAGGAGCCTTGACAATCTTATATGGAACCATTCCCATTTCTTTTTGGGTCTGAGGATCGTCAAAACGTCTCCCAATCATACGTTTTGTCCCAAAAACGGTGTTTGTTGGGTTAGTGACTGCTTGACGTTTGGCAGGAGTTCCCACAATTAACTCTCCTTTTTGGTTGAAGGCCACAACTGATGGAGTTGTTCGTGCTCCTTCAGCATTCTCAATAACTTTTGCTGACTGCATATGACAACACAAACTTTAACAAATAACCAAAATCAAAACATGTATTAACATTTCAAAAAGCTGAAATACAGATGTTACCTTGCCCTCCATGACTGAAACACAAGAATTTGTGGTTCCCAAATCGATACCAATAACTTCATTTCCTAAAGGCCTCGAACTGTACAGTGGAGGTCAGTCAGTCGGAGACAAGAAGATAAATGCATACAGTTGCAAGATATTGAACATATAGTACCTGAAGGGTCTGGCAAGTACACCCAATTTGTGACTTAGATATGACCCACTTGATGTCTGGGGTCCAGTAAACTGCAAGAACATTTGTAAGGTAAAACTCAGTAACTAGTTTTCCAGAAATTGCATAACGTACTAAAATACAAATGAGTTAATACTTAAAGACAACTACTATATGCTTTTGCATACAAAAGCATAACAGACAAGAAAAAATTGTTACTTTTCAGTATCTCATCCCACGAACAAAAAATCCTCATAAAAACAAAGTCAAAGATCCAATCACTCGTTATATCAATCTTACAGCAATATACCACTTCCATCTACATTCAGAATACAAATACCAAATACCTACAAATCGAGCTACCATCGCAACACTTTATTAAATCTACACAGTATACAAAAATTACTATCAAATACTCCTAATAGCGAGGTAAAATTACCATGAGTATTCAACTTATAAACATTGTATACAGAAACAATTAACATTAGCATGAAACGCAATGAATCTTTCTCAGCTTTGTACAAACCAACCAACTGACTAAACAAAACAATAAATTGCAAATCTAAATGCAACAATCGTACCCGTACATAAATATCAAAAATCAATAAACTATCATTAACTCCATAAAAACAAGAATAAATAAGTATAATTATACAAAATGATAAATTTATAACTCCAGTAACACATCAATACTAAACAAAAACTAATGACGTCATAAAAAATAGAATCAACACACATAACATGATATATGGTTAGATCCTAAATAAGCAAAAATGATTATATAAAAAAAGTGTAAATGAGAAGAGGTGTCGTACGGATCTGAAAGCAGTGATAGGAGCGGAAGCAATGTCACGGCGGCGTAAGGATCTGAGCAATACGGCGGTCGCCATTTTGGTGGTTGTTTTTAGGGTTTAGGGTTTTGGAAAATGAAAGACAAAATATATAAAAACAAGATGTGTGGGGAGGAAATGGGCTGGGTGTAAGTGGGTGGCTGTGGGGTTCTGTTTATGTTTAGGTTTTATGAACTTTCTAGATGCTTTTGGCTTGGAAAACAAGAAAATCATGACTTTTAATTTATTCATAAAATGAAAAAGAAAAATATTTATTTATATTTTAGTTATAAGAAAATTGATATTTTTTCATGACATTTGTTCTTTATTTAATTTATAGAAATGAAAGTTGTTAAAACAAAAAAATTAAGTATTAAAGTTATACTAATGTACGATAAAAAGTTGGTTTTATGTAACTTCTATGGTTATTTTTTTCGGTTTAGAACTAATTTTGACACCAAAGAAGCACAACAATTTCATAAAGACCTCATTTATGTTTTGATCAAACTTACACCTTCAATCTTGGAGGAGAGTTATTTTACATACCAAACTTTTCTCACATACCAAGTGACTCATCTTCACCATCCATCTAAAAAGAAATCAATGGCTGAGATTAAAAACATTTTATTATTTCACCTATTTTTTATAATTTAAATATCTCTTAAACCGATAATCGTTAAGTGAAAATATTTTACATCAAGGACGAAGATTTAATTATCTTTCATGACGGGCACTTTGATATACTTTCAAAGAAAAATTTCGTTTTTTTCACGTTTCGATTTTACGCTATCGAATTTACATTTAAAATATATATTTATAAAACACTAAATTGAATATCACATGTGATATTAGTGTTAAATCATATATGATATATAATATCACATGTGATATTATATGTAATATCATATGTGATATTACATGTAATATCATATGTGATATTACACTAATATCACATGTGATATTACATATCATATATGATATTTAATATCACATGTGATATTCAAATTAGTGTTTTATCATATATGATTTTTCAACGAAATTTCAAAGAAAAAACGAAAAAATTAAAAACGCGGAAAAATACGAAATAAAAATTTTGTCAAAGTATATCAAAGCCTATCTATAGAAAGATAATTAATGCTCGTCAGAATGATATATATTTTTGCTTAACGATTAACGGTTTGAAAGATATTAATATTTGAAAAAAATTGATGAAAGTAGGTTTTTTAAATTGTTGGGATTAATCTCATCCATTAGATCTAATAAAAATGGAGGGTGGAGATTGATCAATAATCTTTTGTCCTCAACTGATCTTAAATCTCAATCTATTGGCAAATTAAGCCAAAAAACGTAACAATACACAAATCATAAGAATCAGATTCTTAATAACGAAAAAACAAACTAGAAATGCAGGATATACTACAACGATGCGCTACCTATGTAACTATGATTTATGACGATTGACGAGATTACTTACAATTGTTTATGTTTGGAACAATATATGTTAAAGACGTTGTAAGACTAGTGCTTAACATAATAATGTTTATCGCTCTTGCAAATAGCATGATAATGTTTATCACTCTTGCAAATAGCATTTCCTTGAAACGAATCAGCAAAATGATGCTATATATTCTCTTCCAAGAGAAAAATTTGAAAACTACAATATTGAACTATTAATGACTATTTCGAACAACACTAAGTACCCGTTTGGTACATGGTGTTTACTAGGAATAGATTGAAAGATTGATTAAAATAGATGTTTGGTACTATTGTACTCCCCTGACACAATCATTTGATCACAAATTTCCATTCCACCCAACGTTGGTGGGTATTTGATGGGTATCCATTAATGTGACCAATCATATTTATTTTTTATTTGATAGCTTTTTTTTTAGTCACAAAGTTTTTTATTATTTTACTTTTTATTTCAAACAAAAATATAAAATAAACTTATCAATAATGTATTTTCTCTCTCTTCTTTAATTCAAATTCCAAATCCAAATCCAAATCTTAAACCCATCTACAAACCAAACAGGCCCTAATAATCCCTACCATTTGCAAGCTAAACCAACTTTACATAAACCAGATCACACTTTAAAGTCAGCAAGCAATCACACAAATTCAAATGAACATGATAGTGAATATGCATATGATTTCTGGAATGACTTCAAATCAATATAAAGAATTTCAAAACACCAAGTGTTTGCCACACCACTAGGGGCCTAAACAGGTTACCACCTGTACAAAAAAACAAAAAATTGAACAATTTATACACCCATCCCTATTTTATGTAGCAACTATCAACAAAATACACCAGAAAAGTAACTGCAAAAACTATCAACAAACCGATGAAGTCTTTATTGCGGGTCAGAGTCGTAGGTACCCTCCCCGTTCTTCAGCGACGTTTCTTTTAAAGGATTTGCGGTTAAGAGACCAACTTCGTTTCAAAGTTCTTTGTCTTCTCCAAGCAGTTATTCGGGTAAAAAGAAATGGAAACAAGAAACATAAGAAGACAAAACCTAATGTTGCCGCACAAACCAACATCACATTTCTAAAACCATCTACTAGCGCTGGATCTCTTTGTCCTGTCCAAGGAACACCTCCCACGTTCATCCCAAACACTGTCATGTTATTATTAAGATTCAAACGTCAGATAAAGATAAGACTTGACAAAAGTAAATGAACTCAATCAAAGGGAGTTTGACTTTTGAGGTCAAACTTACTCTTTTTGACTCAAGATTTACATTCATTCACCAGTTTTCATTACAAAGAGTTCGCCGTTTTATTGCATCAATGATAGAAATATAACAGGTATAAATGGTTTCTCAAATGTATTTTGATTCTCGTTACCCTCAAAGTCCAAACCGAGCTCATTTGACCTTAAAAGTCAAACGCACAATGTTGATATAACAAAAGTAAAAGAGTTCAAACATAGTATGAAGGACATAATTGCATTTAAAAATATGGAGAAACCAAAACACTCAATCTGTTACTCAAAAAAGGTGAGTTTAACGTATTGTGGTCAAACATATTTATTTCCGATTCAACATTTACATATATGTCATTAAGCCGTCTAACAGATATATCAAAGATTTCTTAAATCCAAATATAAATCTCATTAAACTCAAAAGTTCAAAAAAAGCTTATGTGACCTCAAAAGTCAATGTGAAGCATGTTACCTCCAGTGATGATGGATAGAGGAAGAAATATGATTGACAGGAATGATAGATAGTAGAGTTTTCGGTTGATTTGTTCGGCCTGCCAGCTGTCAAGGCCAGCTTGAACAGCAGTGACTCGATTGGAGATAAAACCGACACTATCTTTTAATCTTTTCAGCCGTCCAATCAACTCTTCCAGGGAGTTTATGTCTTCACTTCCAAACCAATCCTTTGTGGCACATTTTTCCTTCACTCTTGGAAACACTTGTTCTCCATGCGTAATCACCTGCATTCACATGAAACTGTAAGATCTCACGACCCAATTTTATACTAGTCTAACTTAGATGGCTTGATGTGTGTTCCCAAGCTGATTATGTGATAGTCAAGTGACTATGCATTTTGGAATAATCAGTTCAATAAGTTACTTTCAACCTGATTATCCAAAAGTTTAAGACTGATTTAATCTATTTCACTCTATGATAATCAAATAATCCATTTGATAGGAATGCACTGACCCACAGCCCAAGCTCAGCAGATCCCAACCCAAATCAGAAATGGGTCACTTTGGCCCAGCTGAAGACTTAACTGATGACATCAGTTTCTAACCCACGTTTTGTTCCACATGCATCTTAGATTGTTATTTCTTTTCTTTTATTTGAAGAAGTCAAAGTAGTTGTTTGAGAATTCCCCAAGTGTAGGAAACGTGGGTAGTTTTATTTTGGTAGTTATATTCTTTCTCAAATATGTACTGGAAAAAGGGAAATGAAAGACACTTTTGATTTTTCCTAAATAGATATTATTCTCTGCATCCAGAGAGTATTTCTTGCTCCATTGCTATCCTAATTTTTGGCAGGAATCGGGAGGTGATCTTGGACGACTAATTCAGGTTCTCGTGGTGTGACTGTATCGAGAATTCGGATTAGAAATTTCTGCTCAACGAAGCTCTTGACGGTGTGTCTGTAGTTCGTAGAGAATCGTTGTTGTTTGGTGTATGTATTAGGTAAAACGATCCAATCAAGAAGTACCTTAGCTATCATTTGGTTATCAGAGCTATGGAAACCCGGCATGCTGCCGATTTGAAGAAGATTTTGGAGACCATAGAAGCTGATAAAAAGGAGATGGCACAGAAGATGCAGGCCATGCAAGAACAAATTCAGGACTTGGTTATTTCCCAGAGCCATGGTGACGCTGCCTCCATCCAGCTGCGGTAAGTTAACGGCAGGGTGGATGGCACCCAAATGACATCAAAGTTGACATTCCAGAGTACGATGGTAAACTAGATCCTGATGAGTTTGTCGAAGCTGCGAACGGTAGAACGGGTTTTTGACTATAAGCAGACCACGGAGGAAAACAAGGTTAAGATTGTTGCCCTTAAGCTTCGTAAGTATGCATCAACCTGGTGGTCGAATACCTGTTTGAAACGTGAACGATCAGGGAAAGAAAAGATCAAATCTTGGCCAAAGATGAAGGCGAAGATGAAGCAAAAGTTCCTTCCCATGTATTATGTTCAGAGCAGTTTCTCCCAACTGCATGCCCTGAAGCAAGGAACAGGTACGGCTGAAGAATATTCTCGTGAGTTTGAATACCTTCTGATGAAGTGTGATGTTCCTGAGGACGATCCTCAAACGCCGCTCGTTATTTGGGAGGCCTTGAATCTCGAGTTGCAAACGTTGTTGAACTGCACTCTTTCCAAACCCTAGCAGAGTTAACGTTACTAGCCCATAAGGTGGATACACAACAACGAATCAAAGGAAAAATTGAGTCGAACCGGTCCACTTTCAAGCCCACCTCTTACCCGAAGCCCACACAAACCACCAAACCCATTACCCCGAATACTTTAAAACCAACACCTTCCTCCAGAAATAATAACGAAACCCCAAAGGCCCCTCGCCGTTGTTTTCGATGTCAGGGATTAGGGCACATTGCTTCTGAGTGCCCCAATAAGAGTCTCATTACTCTGACTGATTTTGAACTTGCGAGTGGTTATGAGTTTAGTTCCGATTCAGCCGGCGATTCTATTCCACTGAGCGGCAATGAAGAAGAGGTGATTGGACCCGATGAAGGTCCGCGTTTGGTTGTTCGAAGAACATTGAGTACTTCAGCAACTCAAGAAGACAACCTTCAGCGAGAATCAATTTTTCACACTCGTTGTACGATTGCCCAGAAGGTTTGCACGGTGATAATCGACGGGGGCAGCTGCACCAATGTTGCTTCACAAACTTTGGTAACTAAACTAAACCTAACTACTCATCCACACCCTTCCCCATATGTGATTCAGTGGCTTAACCAGGGAACAGGAATACGCGTGTCTCATCGAGTATTACTCTCTCTACGCATTGGTAAGTCTTATAATGATGAACTGTGGTGTGATGTTGTTCCAATGGACGCGTGTCATGTTTTGTTTGGACGTCCATGGCAATTTGATCGACGAGCGATCCATGACGGTACCGAAATACGTCTTTCGCCTCATAACAACCGTAAGATTGTCCTTACCCCTCTTATACCTTCAAAACCATCCCCACAACCGACACCCAACTTGAGTACATTATTACAATCGGAACAACGCGAGTATCATTCTTGCAAAGAGTTTATTTTGTTGGGACTTGATGATGATGAAGACAAGTCTCCAACAGCTCTACATCCTCTTGTACAACCACTGTTGAACTCTTATGGACAAGTTTTCCCAACAGAAATCCCACCTGGCCTTCCCCCAACACGTTCCATCCAACATAAAATCGATCTCATACCCGGTTCTGTCCTACCCAATAAACCAGCCTATCGCACTAATCCACAGCAAACAATTGAAATCAGAAAACAAGTTGACAAACTGTTGGAAAAGGGACTTATTCGTGAGTCTCTCAGTCCTTGTGCCGTCCCCACATTACTTGTACCAAAGAAGAACGGTGAGTGGCGAATGTGTATGGATAGCCGCTCAATCAACAAGATTACCATCAACTATCGTTTCCCCATCCCGCGATTGAATGATTTACTCGACGAGCTCCATGGTGCTACAGTTTTTTCTAAGATTGATTTGAGAAGTGGCTACCATCAAATTCGGATCTATGAAGGGGACGAGTGGAAGACTGCTTTCAAGACCAAGGAGGGGTTGTATGAGTGGCTTGTCATGCCATTTGGTTTGTCGAACGCACCTAGTACTTTTATGCGTTTAATGAACCACGTTTTGAAGCCATTCTTGGGAGAATTTATTGTTGTCTATTTTGATGATATTCTGGTGTACAGTAAAACATCAGAAGAACACCAAAACCACCTATTACAACTGTTCAAACTACTCGACCGAGAGAAGCTTTATGGTAATCTAGAAAAATGTGAGTTTTGTACTAACCAAGTCACTTTTCTTGGTTATCTGGTTTCTAACCAGGGCATACAAGTTGATGAAAAGAAAATCTAAGCCATCCGTGAGTGGCCGGTCCCACAATCAATTCAGCAAGTTCGAAGCTTCCATGGCCTTGCCTCGTTTTACCGGCGTTTTATAAAGAACTTTAGCACAATTGTGGCTCCAATGACTGAAGTAACCAGGTGCAAGCAGTTCACTTGGAACCCACAGGCTCAATTAGCTTTTGAAGAACTCAAGAAGCAATTATCCTCCACTCCAGTTTTGGCGCTGCCTTGTTTCGATGAGGTATTTGAGGTCGAATGTGATGCCTCTGGGGTAGGAATAGGGGCTGTGGTATCACAATTAGGCCGTCCAATTGCTTACTTTAGTGAAAAGCTCAACGATGCAAAGAGGCGATACACGACGTATGATAAGGAGTTTTATGCAATCATTCGGGCATTGGATCATTGGCAACACTACTTGATATCCAAAGAGTTCATTCTACACTCGGATCATGAGGCTTTAAAGTACATTCAAGGTCAGCATAAGTTACAGCCCCGACACGCCAAATGGGTGGAATTCATACAAGCATTTTCTTTCACCATCAAACACAAGTCAGGTAGACTCAACAAAGGAGCAGACGCTCTCTCTCGCAGGCACTCTCTGATCACGTCTCTCCAACCGAAAATTCTGGGGTTTGAACTTCTGTCGGACGAGTATTTATCAGATCCTGACTTTGGGGAGCTGTATGCAAGCTGCCAGTCTCATGCCACATGTGAATATCATGTTCTTAATGGGTTTTTGTTTAAGAGGCAGCAGCTTTGTGTTCCTTGCCATAGCATCAGGTTAACGATAATACAGGAAGCTCATGAAGGAGGGTTAGCAGGTCACTTGGGCGCTGACAAAACAGTTCACATTATGCGAAGCCATTTCTTTTGGCCCAAGGTGAGCCGTGATGTCGACCACTTCATCAAACGTTGCCTACCGTGTCATCGAGCCAAAGGGCGGTCTTCTCCACACGGTTTATACATGCCCCTTCATGTACCGATTGCTCCCTGGGAAGATGTTAGCCTTGATTTTATTACCGGGCTACCACGCACGCAACGTCAAAAGGATTCGATTATGGTGGTAGTGGACCGATTTTCAAAGATGGCCCATTTTATCGCTTGCCATACCACCTATGATGCTGTCCAAATAGCCAATCTTTATTTCAAGGAAATAGTTCGTTTACATGGAGTGCCGAAAACGATGGTTAGTGATCGGGATGTTAAGTTCCTTAGTCATTTCTGGATGACACTGTGGCGAAAACTCGGTACAAAGCTTAAATTTAGCACCTCGAGCCACCCTCAAACCGATGGGCAGACTGAAGTTACCAACCGTACCCTTGGTTCATTACTCCGAGCTCTCATCACTACCAATATGAAACAGTGGGAGGAATTATTGCCTCGGGCTGAGTTTGCTTATAACCGGGCTCCTAATAAAACAACCGGCATCAGTCCTTTCATGGCTGTTTATGGGATAAACCCACCAACTCCACTCGATCTAGCTGTTCTTGATACGTCTACAAAATTCAGCCAAGAGGCCTGTGATTTAGCAGCTGATATCAAAGCCATCCATCAGCGAATTCATGACAAAATCACCAAGAACAATGAACTTCTGAAGTACAAGCGCGACAAAGGGAGAAAACACGTTCTTTTTCAACAGGGTGACCTTGTGTGGCTGCATTTTCGAAAGGAACGTTTTCCATCTAAACGTCGTTCTAAATTGAGTCCCCGGTCGGAGGGCCCTTTCAAAGTTCTTGCTAAGGTGAATGATAATGCTTATAAACTTGACCTTCCAGGAAACTACGGTGTTTCAGCAACTTTCAATGTCGCCGACCTTCAACCATACTTCGATCCTGACGAACTCATTCCAAGTTTGAGGCCAAACTTTTTCGAAGACGGAGAGGATGATAGGAACGCACCGACCCACAGCCCAAGCTCAGCAGATCCCAACCCAAATCAGAAATGGGTCACTTTGGCCCAACTGAAGACTTGACTGATGACATCAGTTTCTAACCCACGTTTTGTTCCACATGCATCTTAGATTGTTATTTCTTTTCCTTTATTTGAAGAAGTCAAAGTAGTTGTTTGAGAATTCCCCAAGTGTAGGAAACGTGGGTAGTTTTATTTTGGTAGTTATTTTCTTTCTCAAATATGTACTGGAAAAAGGGAAATGAAAGACACTTTTGATTTTTCCTAAATAGATATTATTCTCTGCATCCAGAGAGTATTTCTTGCTCCATTGCTATCCTAATTTTTAGCAGGAATTGGGAGGTGATCTTGGACGACTAATTCAGGTTCTCGTGGTGTGACTGTATCGAGAATTCGGATTAGAAATTTCTGCTCAACGAAGCTCTTGACGGTGTGTCTGTAGTTCGTAGAGAATCGTTGTTGTTTGGTGTACGTATTAGGTAAAACGATCCAATCAAGAAGTACCTTAGCTATCACCATTTAGTCCATACACTCAACACTAATTTAAGTGATTTGAAAACACAATTAAAAAACCATTCTGCAAAAATGCAAATGTAACCCCAAAATACCCCTTAGCCTCAGCGTCTGGATGTCTTCTGCTGCTTAAAGTAGTCAATAGCAAACAATCTGCTATCTTAAGTATGTAACATATTTTTATTATCCTTATAAAAGGTAACATATTTTGAATATTTGATAAACTAAAAGATATTCTGACCAAGTAATTAGGAGCGGAGCTCGAAATTTTTGATCGAGCGGGCACACTTAGATAAATTTCAGAAACTACACTATAAATTGCTACTTAGGGGAGCAAATTACGAAAAAAGCCAAATATTTTCGAAAATTTACACTACAAATTTTTTCGCTAGGGGGTCATTTGCCCCTTGTGACCCCCCCTTTATCTCCGCCCATGCAAGTAATTATTGAACTTTTTTTAGTTCAAAATATAATTTTTCATGTTTAATCAACTAAAAAAATATTAATTTGGGTAAAAGAAGGAGTTAACCAGAAGTATTAAGAATATGGATTTTCAAAATTGATTAATTGACGCATAAGTAATAATCACTTTATCCAAACTCCAAAAAAATAAAAGTGACATGTGAATTCAAGTGACAGTATTTAGATAACTGAAGTTTCATTAAGCATTTTAAGACACCCCCTTATGCTTAAAAAATCACAATCTAAAGAATCACACTCAGTGTGAATATTTTGTATGTTCAGAACTTCTCTTAAAGACGGACTCTATACACGGAACAGAGGGAGTAAGAAATTAAAGGATTACCTGTAATAGCCGTTGCAAGTCGAGATGCATTTTGGGGAATCTTCTATCATCCAGCATTTGTTTCTTCAATGAAAAACCACCTGAAATTTGAACATCAAATAAAATTACCTCAATGACAATTACTGGCATACACAAACAAAGCTAGACGACACATTTTGAAATTAGATTATGTTTTCTGCTTTAACTTGTGACAATTTCATTAAATGTACTTCACCCAACACATGTTAATTACACTAAAAAGAACGAAAAAATAACAAATATTGCAAGGATACAGGAGATGTTTAAAAAATGAAATTGATTGCAGTTGAGGGAAAATGAAGGAAACGGGAAATATGAGATTCATAGAAGCCTAAGAAACTTCTGATATAAAAAAGAAGAAGATAGTAATAAAGAAAACCCATGTTTAGTAAAAGTATAAGATTTCTAAGGATGTATAACGACAAAACTTTGGAAATAAAATTCTGGATTTTGAAAAGTAAAAGATAAAATAAATTATGCCATTATGAGGTTGGATGTGCATTTAAACTGAAAAGTGCAATTTGAAGTTGCACTAATATGTTTCAAGTGTTTGAGTATTATACAAGTAAAGTTCAACGTCCTAACACACCAAGTATTTCATCATTAGAAGAAACCCGCGAAGCAACTATGCAGACAACATCAAGACTAACAGTCAAACTTCACTTAGACCGTGTCAAGTCAAACAATGCAACAAGTAAGAAACTGAGTATAATTGAAAGAACATATATTCGATCTTTAAGCTCATCGGTAGTAATGACACACAAATCTTTACCTTTATCCAGTTCAATTTCTACAGAATCAAGCTCGATCTCAAGTTTAGTAACAACATCCTCAAGATGATCCACATGCGTATCAACGATATGAACAACCAAATTAGAAACCGATTTAGGAACAGGATTATCCGCCTCTTCAGAATGATTCATCGTCAACAAGAAATCAAGAACATGTTCCTTAATCACGATCCCCTCACTTTCTTTGGTCCCATTTTGTTTAGCACTTGGGCTCTCAACACTCGGGATCTCAGAAAGCAAAGACTGACCCACCGGAGAAAATCCCAATCTAGGCACTCGTCCTAACGACACAGTAATCACAGAATTCTCAGTTACCCGGGCAGCTAACCTAAACGTAAACTTGCTAGAAGGCGGTCCAGGCGAATTAACTCTAAATACAAGAGCCCCATCAACATGCCCACAATACGGCCCATTGCTAATTAAGGAAAGAATGTCTTGCAATTTCAAAGGTGGACAAAGTACATCAATCAAGTACTGCGCCGATTGAGATAATTTCTGATTTCCTTTTGGGATTTCGACATGATACCAACAAAACTCTTTACCACTACCCTCTACTAAATCCCACTCCTTATTATAGTAATCACCTAACCCATCAAAGATATAAGCTTTCGTTTTAACTAAGCCCGGAAAACGTGTTCTAAAGGGCCTAACCTCATTACGCAAAGACGATCCACCCTCCATTTCATCTCCCTCATTATCTACACTTAGCTCTCTTTCAACCATTTCAACCATTAGTTCAAATATCAAAACTCTTGATCAATCTTGAAAATGGCAAAAGGGTATCAAATTAAACTCTAAAAACCACTAATTTTGCATTAATACAACAAACCCACCAAGAAATTAGTGATTTTCAACATACCCATATGGAAAAAATGTAGTAAAGTGGATCAAGATTCATCAAATAACCAAAAAATGATAAAGAATTTCGAAATTTAAAGAAAACCCTTCAAGAAAAATGGCAGTACCTTTTTTGAATGCGGTGACTTTTTTTTAGTATGAGTTTGATTACAAGATTTGCTATTACTAGTAGTATATGTTGGAATAACGTGTATGAATATTAAAATATTGACAATTTAGTGGACTAATAAAATATGAATAGTCTCTATTTGGCTATTTGCAAATTGCAATGCTCCAGCTTTCTGGAAAACTTAGTCAAATGTTTGTTACCAAATTTAATGTCAGTTTCCCGGAAGGATAGATTGCCATATTTAAAATGAGTTTTAAGTTGAGATTTGTATAATGGATAACCATGTTAAATTGAATAAAGGACAAAGTAGTAATTACACAAGAAAACTAGTTTTGTGATTTAACTTTCTTTTTATTGTTTTAACCGGGGTGTGTCTCGATCCGAAACCAAACCAAACCGGTGTGGATCGGGCCGAGCCAAAATCGAAAATAGAAAGATTGGTGGATCAAAGACCGAACCAAATTTGTCCGGGCCGATTCGTCAGTCTGAACTAGATCAACGAAACATATTAGCAGGTTGTGTGTAACCAAACTAGAGCAAACCGAGGACCGAAAAAAAAAGGGTGGACCGAGGAGTGTACCCGAAATGTGTTTGGTCCGATTATGCTAAGTTCACAGTCCATGATGCTCATCCCTAGTTTAAACTTATTTTTGAGCTTATACTTTCTTTGACACGGCTTATATTTCACAAGTTTAACTTTTCCGACTTATATTTTAAATCATGATTATTATGACTTAAATATGAAAAATAAGCCTGTAAAAACAAGCAAAAAAAATATGTGCTAATAAAATATCAACTGAATTAAATAAGCTTGCAAGCTCATAAATAAGCTTAAACAAACACCTTAAGAGATTCAAATGAAGAATCTATTGAGTATTACTCAATACTGTCAATTTTACATGGATCCAAATATCCTAATTTGATCCTAAAAGAAATTAGGTTACTCAGGTTGCAAGCGAGTAATCTGGTTTACCTCAATTAACTCAATTAACACATATCGCTTTTTCCAAAATTTTTTTTCTTTTTGATTTTTTTTTTCAAAATGATGAAATATTACAAAAACAAACAAAAACGTAAGAAAAATAGACAAAATGAAAGAAACATAGACAAAAATGGAAAAAAATGGACAAAACGGATAAAACCGGCAAAACGAATAAAAATACAAAACGTAAGAAAATGGATAAAAAGGACAATAATCTTAAAAATGAACGAAAACGGACAAAACAGATGAAAACGATAAAATTATTTTCGAAAAATTATTTTCAAAAAAATTTCGACAAAAATAAATGGTCTCTGTGGTTTTCAAATTGCAGATTTCGTCCCTGAAAGTTAAAGGGATGAAGACGAGGTATTTCAGTCATTTCATTTGGCAGGGACGAAAATGAACTCAACTTTTCCTCACAAGGAGGCCGACTTTCGAATTGTAGGGACGAAATCAATCCTGCAAAACCACAGGGACGATTTCTGCATTTTACTCAGTAACTAATTTACCTCGATTAACCCAATTAACAAATATCATTTTTTTTAAAATAAAAATATATACATCAAACTAGGGATGACACGGTACCATTTTGGTACCGTACTGACACCGTTTACGAAGTATCATATTTTCTCACGACCAAAATATGTAGTCCTGATCGGGAACTGAAAGGTATATCAATACCGATACCTGTTCCGGTACCGAGTTTGGGTAACCAGTTAAACCGAAACGAGTACGGTTTAGTATAAAAGATAATCTCAAATTTGACCCTTTTAGTCACTAATTCATTTTAGAGTTCGTTCTTTATTAGTAGAGGAAAATGTACTAACCCTCTTTTTTTTTAAGCTAATCAATCACCAATAAATAGGAGAAGCTAAAAATGCATAGAATTCACACACATGTTAGTCGATGCATTCGCTTTAGAGTTCATATTTTTTTGTGGAGGAAAAATACTAATCCTTTTTCTTTAATAAGCTAATCTCCTATAAATAGCATAAGCTAAAAATGCCATAGAGTTAGTACCCATGTTACTACTTGGTAACTAAAATTTTGGATGATACGAAAGATAAAAGAGGTCGAGTCATGTGTACAAATAACAAATACATTTTGCATATGTATACACATGCATTTATCTTGACGCTCATTATACAAAATTAGCATTAGATAATATTTCCAACGTTAATATGCATGGAACGGATAGAGGAGTGTTCAGATCACAAGTTTGGTAAAAAAAAAAACATTTAACCTCTTTTTTGTATGCTGATACCGAACTGAGGAATTCTCGTCTTGGTACTGCTCTGTTTTTAGTGGTACCGAATTTTTTTTTTGAGCTAGTTTCATGGTACCGGTACTGTACCGGTTAAAGAGAACCAGGTACGGTTCCGGTACCGTACCCTTTTTTGGGTACCCATGCTCATTTCTACATCAAACCCAAATGACCCGATGACGGACATATTTGGTATTCCAAGTTACCTAGTCATTTGCGCTCTTTCCAACAAAAACATTGTGCAGCGAACATTACTAGTGCTAGCAAACTCAAGGGCAAGCCCTGCAAATGGCAAATGCCAAAAATGATGATATTGAAGACACGTTCAGCATGATGGAGGTTTTGTGGTCACTTTCTTGGGGAACTTTAAGCTGTTAGATAGTCGGTTCAGTTCGTCATTAGCAATTTAACACCATGTAAAAGGCAACAAAGAGATGGTAAATGATCTCGTGCTTTTGCATTTCTTAATATGTTGGTCAATATAGAAACAATAGTGCTTGTATTGGTCAATTTAAGCAATGCATGGTACATTAGCAATACACTAACCTATACTATAATGGCTGTTTGGGGTTATCATTCCATCTGCACTTGATCACCTACCATATCACATCATCACCAAGAGCTACCTACCAAGTCACATGATCAGCAGGATCCGCCTCTCTTTGTCCATGATTAACTTAAATATTTTTGTCAGCATGCATCTGTTAACCAGAGCAAAAATGACTCAGATGAAGTATGAAGCAGTTAAAACTAAATTAGATCATCAAGGGAGCCATCAAAAAAAACAAAAACAAAAACATACTATTTTCATGTAAAGAAAATGTATGAGATAATGCAGTACTTTTTAAAGACTTAAAGATGTGGTTGAGCAAAACTGCTCTTGAGCTTGTACATTGCAAACCTTGCCATATTGGAGCTCAAATTTATAACATAAGAAATTGCAGTCATACGTCTACTTATAAAACTTCCCCTCATTCTACTATATATCGATCTATACTCACAACAACTAAGGATAATGCCCACAATGTACATGGTGGTTGTACCACTGCTTCTTCAATGATGTTGCTTTTTTCTACCAAGTAAAATCACCTCTTTTCATATACACACAAATTGATGGGTTCATAATCCATACCTTCATGTATTCTGAGAATATGCACCAGAAATCCACTGATTATACTCATCCATTCGAATTATAAATGAGCTTGAAGAAGGGGATCCTCCTCCACCATATACCTATGTATTTGAGGATCACATATAGTTACAGAACTGCTATTATCGACATATTCAGGAGGAGACAAATTAACTAAATATTCAGTTTTTATGCATACCTTTGCAATTTGAGATGTGTCAGTCGAGCTATCTGTACTCCTTAAGCACATTTTGAGATTTTTTCCTTGCATGTAAACAACTGCTCCAATAGGCCTGATATATAGTACTTGAGTTAGCAACATCTTAATACTGTATACAGAAATTTGGCCCAACTTTGATCTCGATAAGCTGTTTAAATAGCTAAGAATCTGTATTTTGCTGTACTCTAGGGACAATAATTAGCTTGTATGTTACATGTACAGTATGAATTCTACTAAGAGAGAAAAAAACACTTTTACCCACAAATATTTCTTTTGGTCAAAAAAGGGGAAATTCACATATATTTTGAGTCAGAGACTCAAATAGAAATTTGAAATACCTTAATCCAGCTGCTTGACTCTTTATGCTGACTTCCTTGCCGATTATATCACTTAAATTGGAATTTCCATCGATCCTAACCCCCTGAATAATATTAGATCATCAATCCTAACACAAAGTTAAAAATTGACATAAAGATTCAGGAATAATTAGATTAATGAGTTTATAACAATAAAATAATATACCAGGCACTCCCCATATAAACCTCCGCCCAGCTTAACTTTGAGCAACTTTTCCATGAGTTTAGATGCTGAACTTTGTTGTTTAGCTATATAAGCACTTCCATGTGCAACTAAATTCGGGACACTAATCTTCAATAACTGTTTCAATATACAAGTTGAGCCAGTTTATAATCATGTAATAACCGCTAAAAAAAAATCAAATAAATGATATGATTGAAGACATAAATTAGAAAGAGAACAAGACCTGTTCAAACAAGTGTGGATTTGTGATGCAATTCAACTTTGAACGCCATTTAGACAGACCAATATTGAACTCTTTGATATCAGGCAATGTCCACCTTCGAAGGTCCCCATCCTCAATGTACCTAAGGACCATTTCAACTCGTTCTTGGTCTTCAGCGCTCAATAGACTTGCAATATGCCCCTAGTTAACACAAATCGGAATCATGACTTATAAAATTTAACTGTAGTCAAACAATAGCATCATGAAATAAAACATAAGTACATTATTAACTTACTTCACTACACCTCGTTTCCGATAGCTTCGCGCAGAAATAATCATAGACCGCAGAAGAACTGCTCTTCTCCAAATTGACATTATAGGAGAGATTTCTGTTACAGTCCTCATACAAGTGTATATCAGACAATGTGGATTTCCGGTGATCAAATCCTATCACCCTGATTATCAAAAGAATCAATAAGAAAACAAGCAATTTCCACACATGAACATATCCAAATTAAGAAACTTGATTACACATTTCCATACTGGCATGAAGTTCGCCATGAAAGCTCAGCTGCGAACCCTTTGGGACCAAGAAAATCAAGAAAATAACATCTCTCAAGTCCATCAATACACAAATCTTCAACCCTGTTATTACACATAACAATCCAAACTTATTCCAGAAAACATCAAAACCACAAAATCAGTAACAACTTATGCAAAACCACAATCATTTTCTCCACTACAAACTCTAAACCTAACTACTTATCTGTAAACCAAAATAGCAATTTTGAGTGTTAGAATGAAATTTCTTGTGAGAGTATGTGGGATTGCATATTTAAGTCCTTAGGCCATCCACAATGGGTCCTGCTGGCATACGCATAAAAGAACAATAAATCTATATGGAACCGTTTAACCCATTGCAAGAGCTCCAGATGGCAAGTTGGTGTAAATGGAGTTCAATTCTGTACATACGCGGTCAATAACCTTGAAAGTGAGGTCCTCCACAACCAATTAACTAAAATAAATTGAAATCAAACATTTAATAAATAGGTATATTGCATGAGGTGTCACTTTATAGATTCTGTTAAAGTTTAATGGGTCGTGAGCGTTCTATATAAAAGTGAAAGTTGATGACGTGGAGGTGTATTGAACCCAAATTGATTCAAAGCATTGGAGATGCCCTTATCTGCTTATTTCAAGGCAGATATGCAGTTTCAAGTCTTTGACAAAAATCGTTTATTTCCTAACTTTACATCGAAATAAGCACTGAAAACCGATAAGCACTTGAAAATTAAGCAATCCCAAACACCCTCTTACACTACAGACCTGTATCACACAAAAAAACAGCTAAATCCTCATTTACTCTATAATAACCTTACTATCAGTCTATATTCCAAAAAGTCATAAGTTTTGATTCCAACAAAAAATATTAGGACTTTTTGCTACCATATGATTCACACCAACTATTATACCTAAAATTAAACCAAAAAACACATAGAATGGAACTTTTTTCTGCTTATTTAAAGCAAAAGAAGCAACTGCAAACACCCCTTAATTATAATTGCCTAGAGGGTAATTTTAATTACTTATCTAAGTCCTTATCCACCTTTTTGTTTATACAAATAAGCTGTTTCAAGTGTTTGAAATACCTGTTTTACAAAACAAAAACTTCATTCCAACATTAAAGTATAAAATGTATGCTACCATATCACTCAAAATAACCGCCAGACCCATAATGAAGCAAAAACCAGATAGAACGAAACTTTTTACTACTAATTTAAAAAAGGAAATGGGCAATTACAGTCACCCCGTAACTATAATCGCCTGGAGGGTGTTTCGGATAACTTATCATAAGTCCTTATCCGCCTTCTTTAAACAAATAAGCAGCTGCAAGTGCTTCGCAAAAAGACTACTTATTTCTGTATCTTACATTGGAACAAACACTCAAAAACGCTTAAATCGGATACGCATTAAAAAAAAAGCAATCCCAAACACCACCTTACTTTACATACATGTTTAAAAAAACCAAGTAAATGCTTATTATCATAAACTCATAGTAATGCATCAAGATTAAAAGTTTATGGTACCATATCATCAAAATAACCACTAACCCCATAATGAAGCAAAAAATCACATAGTTTAAGGCATAATGTTAACCTGAATGGTTCAACAGATGAAAAGGGTAAAACAAGACATGGAAGATTAAGGTGAGAATGAAAAATATGAGCAAATAAAGCTGAGAATGATCCTGAAAAAGATGGATAATTGTACAAAACCAAGTTTTTGGTAGCTTTTGTTAGTGATTCGAGTGCGGCATTTGATCGAAAACCTTGTGTGCGTGTAAGGTTGTTATTTAGAACTAGTGAAAGTGAGTGTTTTAGTGTCATTTAATTATTATCAGAGGGTGTGTTTATTCTTCTTTGTGTTGTATTCAACTCTGATAGTTGCTGTGAAACTATCTTCAAAGGTCTTGGCTCGCAAATTAATTATTCAACTGATATTTTCATTGAAATTGGATCGATTAAAGCGCTCAGTTCAATTTTTGTGTTAGTGATATAAATTGGTCAATAAAAAGTTATCTAAATGTCATCCCCAAAAAAATATACGGGAAATGATTTGGATAGAGTATTATTGTATTTAATCCATTCTTAACACATAAATTGCATAATTTTTTTCTTCTCAAATTTATCATTGATCTTGCGAATATTTTTCAAGTATAAAATTAGGCATGTCAATTAGGTATAACAATCACTACTCAAATATATATATAAAAACACATGCGTCGATTTTATAAAGATTTAAAAAAAAAAAAAAAAAAAACGGAATTAAAAAAATTTAGTTGTTAAATTTTAACTAATTTATATGTATTTAAGAAAACTTATCAGTTTTTATGTTTTTTAATAAATTTATATATTTAGTAAATACCCTTTAAACTATATATGTTTTTTCTTTTTTCTTTTTTAATAATAACACGTGTTGTTGTTATTTATAAATATTCTTATTTATGTTCAAAAATAAATAAATATTCTTATCGTTATCTATTGAATAAATATATAAGCAAAAAATTATAAATATCAAATTGAAAACATAAGTTAGGGTAATATGTAAATAAATACACGAGATTGTACATATACGGACAACTCATATTATCTTTTTTATAAGTTTAACTTGCGCATATACGAGTTTAAAAATCATATACAACTAAATAACTATTAACATGAATATAACTATCAAAATTAAAGCAAAGGCCACGAGTTATTGTGAGATGAAAATAAATGCATGATATTAAATATATAGCAACGAAACATGTAATTATTTTTTAAATTTGAATCAAGGATATCTGGAAAATCATATCTTCGAGGGTCATTACGTGCTAATAATACAAATAATGTTTAAAAAATGATATCGATAGTTAAATGTAAACAATATCAACCTCAACGTCATACCAAATAAACAAAGTCAAATCCTTCATCCAATAAACTAGCCATACTAGATATTAAGCAATATTTGTACATAATGAAAAAGTTATCTAACAACCCGCACGTGCACGAGCATTATGACTATATAAGTATAAAATTTTACATAATGTTATAGAAAAATATTATTTAACAACTCAGTGTATGCACCTATAGTGGCTTTATTATGCCAATATTTAAATTAACAAGATCAAACTAATATATTCTTAACCAATTGTATTATTGGAATAAGATAATATTGTGACTTATGTCAAAATACATTAAGTAAGATTTATATCAAAGCCCTGTACGTGGACGTAGGTATATAACTAGTAATAAAAGAAACTGGTCGTGCACTAGACCGGATCTCACTATTTTATTTGTGAGAAAACATTATAATTATCGGTCATGTTTATAATATTTTGAATCTTAATTCATAACGAGAAATTAGGCTGTCGCGTGTTGAGGCAGAGTCAATTTAATGTTAAATATTTTCGATATATGGTGCATCGAGGTATAGCCAATGAATTTAATTTTGTATGCTTCATCTACCGTTTATTTGTTCCAAAATATTTTTCATGTGATATTTTATTGAGTTTTTTTTTTCAGAGTTGTTGCTTCACTGTTTGGTGTATGATGTGAATATTAATGTTTGTATTTTTTTCGTGTTAAATTTTTTGGTTCTTTAAATATACTTTAAAGATATATTCTAATATTAGCATTTGTCCATTGTAATTATTAAATCTTCAACAAAGTTCATTGGGTCCATAAGTATCAAAAGCCCAGGTTTTATACATTAGTCTATTAAACATATAACCTGATCATTTATTGTTTTTCACTTCGTTTCATGGTAATTATGATGTTTCGGCTTGCATGAAGACTTGGGAAGTCTACCGGCTGTCTTTCCACATACCTATGCGCAATCATGAACCGACTGACTTCTCGGTTAGTTCTTGGCCGCTCAAATGTGTGGGTGTTTTTCTATTTAAGTGCCTCATAATTTTCTAAATCTTCCTAACTTCTTAATCAAAGGCCAAAAGAAAAATACAAAAGAAAAAATAGTTTTTGGAAAATTTTGATCAATGGAACATCTCGGTGAACTTGTTATTGCTCTAAGTCCACTATGATGAGAGATCAAATGCTAGTATATTTTGACAGAGAGACTGCTAGAGAGATGAAGTTTGCAACGGATCTGAACATCCTTTGTCAGGCATACAGTGAGAGGGTAAGGGGAATTGATTCTTGAACTTGAAAAGTCGTGGGGATAAGTGGTGGTTGTTAAGAACACAGAGTTCCTCAGAGAAGTTCAAAGTGTTGATGTTGAAAAGGCAAGCTCGATGTTGATAATGGTTGCGGAAGCGCATCTTCGAGTGCATGAAGTGATATCCTTTTGTATGAAGATGAGGAATCTGTAACCGGTTTAGGGTTTAGATAATTGAGAACAATTTTTATTTTTTGGGTGTTGATATTTCAGTTTATTCAGGTTACGTTGTTTGTTTTTATTATGTTAAATGTTTTGTATATTACGAGTATGATTCATGTTCATTTTTTTGCGTTTATAATTGTGTGTTTCCATATATTTGTATCTAAGATTGGCACAATGATTTTTTGTTGTTTAATCTTTGAATCCTAAGTTTTTGGTATTTAATTCTGAAAGGTATGTAGCTATATCTACATAAAAAATCGCTACTCTGCCTATACCGCCGTATATTTTACGAACTAATGCATACAACGTCATACCTTTTGTGCAAAAACAATGGTTACACGTTTACAACATTGACTGGTGTTGAGAATGTGTAGCCCTAAAACATAATTAGGGCTCGTATTTATAGTTTTCTGTCTCAGGCGTCGATACGATGTATTAGAGTTCACTACGCCGTATTCAATATATCTTATGTGGGCTCCAAGAATAGAATATTTGGATATATTCGTCTGGCATCCTTTAATACGACGTATCATCAGAGTTGGATACGTCGTATACCTTCAATTTTCATCTTCCTTGGATTTGAGATAAGGGCTTCTATACGACGTATTCCTAGAACTGAATACGCCATATTCTTCATACAGTTGACTTGGGCTTGTATGTCAAGGTTTCATATATGATGTATCACAAGAGTTGGATATGTGGTATTCTTTTGAATAACGATTCTTCCTTGAAATCTTCTAAGTAAAGTATATGGCGTATCACCATATGTGGATACATCGTATGCTGATGTTGGGCTTGTGCATTTCTTCAATCTACGCTCCAAGTTTCGTCGTTTTCCATGTCTTTTCCATTATTGTTCAATAATTACTGAGAATAACAAATGTAATCAATTAAGCAACATTTCTCATCTAAAGTATAGTAAATGAGCAATATACTTTGGATAAATGTTGTGTAAATATAGTACTTATTTGATCACATCAAATGTTTTCCCACTTGACTTCTACTTGTCCTCAAGTAGACTATCAATTTTAACTTATAAAAACATCTCCTAAACAAGAGTAAAGGAATTAAGCGTAAATAAATTACTCAATCAAAAGTACGCACAACCAAGCACCTCGCGAAATAAGAAATGAAAACACTCAAATCACTCAACTAATCTATGTGGTAACATTTAGTGAATCTCTCAATTGCACGATCGTGGTGAGTATTCTATCATAAGCTTGGATAGGATACACATCTCTACCACTAGAGTCTAGTACGCTACCAATCTAAAAGGCAAGTTGGTTTATCAATGAAAGGCTTACGAGTTGATCATTCTTAAAGGCAATCTTCACCAATAACGACACTCGTATAAAAATGACAAAAACACAAGTGATTGCTCAAATCCGAAAGATGACAAAACCATAATTGATTGGTCATATCTTTAGATCAAGTGCGCTAATGGCTAGAATTGACAGATAATGATAGTAAGAATGATTAATGGTAGGATAAGGCTTGGGAAACATTTATGAAATGGTTTAAAAATAAAAAGAACAAACAAATAGATTAAGTTCAAACAAACCAAATACTGCTAGATAATATCATACCACAACCAGAAAAAAAATCTTGTCATAGAGTAACTCACACTTTAATACAGAAAACGCATGCTTTAGTGACATACAAATTAGACTCAAAGACATCTCGATCAACATCCTCGACATACCATGAGACATACCTAGTTGGTTTAACCGATCAACCAAATCCCATAGATCCCAAAAATAATACAACAAATGTGGGTAGAAGACAACCACCATACACTAACTAAAAATACACAAAGTTGGTTTATAACGACCAAATCTAACTAATATATAACAAAAATGTATAACGTTGGTTTATATCACGTACCAACTCATAATCATCAATCTCAATAATAAAGTTGTTAAAGCTTAGACGAACCTAAAAACTCACATCCTCTCCTTTTTTTCTCTCTTACATTTTTTTTATTTTTTTTAAACTATACTAATAAAAATATGAAAATACAAATAATGGTACTATTAGTTCAGTTCAATGCCCATAGTTCCTGAATAGGATTTGAACATAAAATAGTCTAAATATAAAAGCTGAAAGCATCTTCAGAAGAGACTGAACTGAAGAAAAAATTCAGCACCAACTTCTTCAGAGTCCTTGAAGAAAAGAGAAATCTTCACTTCAGTAACTGAAGTGGTTCAAAAACTGAAGACCAAGTCCAAAAGAATAAGTTTAGTTCAATGAAGGTGGCAATACCTCGCTGAACGATGTCGATATCCTCAAAAAAGATGTTGAGAAAAAGCTTCTAGCCTCTAGAAGGTTTCAAGGCGGGAAAAAGATACTTTATACAAAAGATATAAAGTAAAATCTTCTTGGGAATGACCAACTTTCAAAGTTGGTATAAAAGTACAAACAATGTACTTAACTAGTACATGTTTAGAAGCACCACATCCGTCCATGAGATGCTAAACACGTGTACTTTAGGAACCCCTTGAAACCCTAATTTCCTTCTATAAAAGGGAATGCTTGTAAATGAGTAAAGTATCTCTTGGAATTAAAGTGATGAATACTTTCAATAGAGCACTTTACTATTCGAACCTAACTTTGCCGTTGGACATCCAATGAGTAAGAAAAGTTGGTAAACTTAAACACATACTAAGGTTTGTGTTTAAGTTAGAGAGAAGATAACCACACATTGTCATTCAACTAGGTTTTCTATTCCGCAAGCAAACCTTGTTAAATTATTTGATTTATTCAAAGAAAGAGATTGACTTTATTAATTCTTGGTAAAAGCACTGAAAGGACCTTTATACCCTCATATGCAAGGCACATGGGGGTTTTAACGACATTATTTAATGGTCATTATGGATAAGGACGGCTAGTGTTATCAAACTTCATTATAAGAATCCACCATGCAAAATAGAAAGTCGAGGGACTGTGGATGTGATTTCGCCAAACTACAAGGACGAACAGTGTAATTTACTCTAAAAATTTTAAACGTTGAAAATGAATTTTGTGGCTTGTTTATTAAACTACTTTAACTATAGTTTCTATAAATTGTTTATGCACGTCCATATGTTTGCATGGAACCCTTAAGTTAAAACACGTTACAAATGATCCAACAAGTGGTATCAGAGCCATCTGATTTATAAAACTTTTTCGAAACAGATTGCTTAAACTTTTTAAAATCATATTCCACTATGGCAAACAATGAAGTTCCTCAACTTCTAAATGGTAGGGGTAGCTATATGATAACATCAAATAGTCCTGAATTTTAAGTGTCAATTACCCCGGATAATGCTCGTATTTTATATAATTTATATGGATTTACGCTTGTATTCCTTTATATTTCACTTGCAGGTAAATTACGAGCATTGGAGCGTACAGCGTACGAGACGCGAATTTGGAGTTTTTTCTTAAAGATTTATGATAGTATGCAAACTGTGAAGAAGCTACGGTGTAACTCCATCTCTCTCATTACGCCGTAGCTAGTGCGTTGACTCAGAAGACCAACTCAAAGGCGATTATGGCATAAATCCCAACTAAGGTTACACCGTAATCAATTAGGTCAAGAATTGTTTTGCGCCTCCATCAACTACGCCGTAACTCCTCACAAGGATTACGGTGTAATCATATCAAAAGTAACCTGTACTGAAGATGCGGAGTAACCTTTCCCAAGTGTTACGCCGTAGCCTGCTTAACGAGAGAATAATTTGAAGAATCATTGGAGTTACGGCGTAACTCTCAACTCAAGTTACGCCGTAACTAGATCGTGCCGATAAATACTGTTAGGAATTAGAAAATTCAGTCATTAAAGTGTCGGTCACCTCAAGTATATGTATTCGTTAAAAAGCTCGTAGTCGTAGTCAAGTTATATTAATAAGTAGTTAGTTAAGTAACACCGTGGAGGATGGATGGGTCTTTACCCACTGTATGCCTGATCTACAACCCGTATGTGGCGTTTATTGTAAGACACTATAAATACCCTCTACCTCCCAAGGTAGAGGGTTGGAGCTTCAATACCATTTTTTTTTTGTTTCACATAGTTCCCAACTCTCTTCCCTTTCTCTCTCTAGAACTTTCTCTCTCTAAAACATTGTATACGCCCCATATGGATTTGGTTTGATGTGTTTGTGAAATCCTATATCTTACAATTGGTATCAAGAGCCATGGTTTGATCACTCATCTTTCATGCTCTTTGTTTTGGTGGATTTCATAAGGTTTTTGGGGTTATAAGTGTTTATGAGAGTTTGAATCATTTGGTCAATTTCTATTGTTAAAGTTTGAATTTTGATTGTACTTTTGTGTTTAGGATCATCATATGTGTTTAGGTTTTGAATTGGAAGACTTGAATCATTGTGGTTTAGCTGTTTTTGATTGATAAAGTGGTGGTTTTCAAATATTGTACGGAGTTGAGCCACTGTTGAGTTTCTGGAAGCGAGTTGCTTTTTTATTGAAAGCGAGTTGGTTTAAGCGACTTGGCTATTAAGCGAGTTGTATTAGCAGTGAGTTGGTATATGCGACTTGGCTATTAAGCGAGTTGATTCTTTAAGCGACTTGAGTTTTAAAGCGACTTGGCTATTGCGAGTTGTATTGTCGGCGAGTTGGTTTGCGACTTGGTGGTTAAGCGAGTTGTCTCTGTATGCCACTTGGCTATTGAGCGAGTTGATTCTTTAAGCAACTTGTCTTTTAAGCGAATTGTCTATTTAGCGAGTTGATACCAAAGCGAGTTAACTGTTTAACTACTTGTCTATTGAGACTTGTCACTTCTTCGTGCTACATTTTTACGGTTGTTCTTTGGTTTAGTAAAATCCCGTGAAAGAATCAATTTCCGGTTTAATCAAAGAATAGTAAAATCCCGTAGGACTTGTAATCATGTCTAACTACGCACCTACTATCGCTTCTACTCAGCTGAGGATGTTCAAGCAGCAGGATCGATACTGGCCCACCTATGCTTGACAGAACTGATTATGACTCATGGATACAACGAATTTGGTTGTATTGTTTGGGAAAGGAAAATGGAGTTAACATTCTCAAGTCAATTGATGAAGGACCTTATCAAATCGAGACTACCAGAGATGTTCTTGAAACTGCCGCAGATGGTACAAGGACCTTAGGATTGGACAGACCAAAGACGTATGATGAGCTCAGTGATAATGAGAAGAAGAGATATGATGTCGATATCACGGCTTCAAACATTATACTTGTGGTCTTCCAAAAGACATCTACAAGTTGATCAATCATAACACCGAAGCCAAGGCGTTTGGGATAATGTCAAGATGCTTCTCTCAGGTTCTCAATTGACTAAGGAAGACAGAGAATCACAACTGTATGATGAATTTGAGCATTTTAAGATGAAACCAGAAGAAAGTGTCTATGAATATTACGTGAGATTCCACAAGCTTGTGAATGACATGTGGAATATCAAAACGACCATGCCAAATATTCAGCTGAACTCAAAGTTTGTGAACAACATGAATCCCGAATGGCACAAATTGCCACCTCTGTGCGGAAGCTAACCAAAGGACTAAAGAACACCAACTATGAGCAACTGTATGCCTTCCTACTTTAGAATGAGAGACATGCTATGTTTGAACGAATGATTCTTGAACAGTTCAAAACTAAACAGGAGAAACAAGTTCTTCAAATGATTCAACGGCCTTTTACACAAATGTTGGAATTACCACCAAAGCTTCTCAAGTCATACCTACGGGTAATGGTAACTACAAGCTCATTCCCGATCCAAAGATATAAGCCTCCGACTCAAACACAATCGTGGAAAACTTCATAAATCAACTGTCTCTCATGGTTAGTCAAAATCTGAATACCACTCCTCACACCAACAATAACCTCGCACAAAGATCCAACCCACACAATCAAGCTACTGTCAGAGATGGAAAGGTTATGGTGCAACCAGTTCAAGGAAGGCAATATGAACAGGGAAGAGGTGGAGTAGGTGGAGGGTATGTGGCTAATCAGAATCGTGGAAGAAATGCCAATCGGGGACAAGTAAAGCCAATCAAGTGCTACAACTGTGGTGGTGATGGACACATTGCAAGGAACTGCACATCTCCAAAACACCCTCAAAATGCAGAATACTTCAGAGACAAGATGTTGCTTGTGCAAGCTCGGGACAATGGTACTGCTTTGGATGAAGAGGAGCTGTTATTTCTTGCAAAGGGGAATGCTAAGACATATGATGCGATGTGGATGAGCGCCAATTCAGAAATAGGTCACAATAATCAAAATGCCTTTCAAGTTGCCGATTGTGATGCATATGACTCTGATGTCGATGATGAACCTATCTTGCAGACAATCTGCATGGCTAGCATTTCTCCAATGGTCTCTCCAAAGGTCTCATCATCAAAGCAAGCTGGTCCATCCAAAGAATCAATCATCTTAGAGGTATTAAAATTATATGATGAAGTTGATGAGCAAAAGATACATGACAAAGTGCAATCACATGAAACTTGTGAAACAGATATTTTTAATATGGGTAATAGTAATATTGTCCCATATGATCAATATGTGATCCAAAGTGAAAGTGTAATTGAACCAAGTGATGCATCTTCTGCAGTCAACAATGACTATGTTTTTTATGAATACACTACACGTGCCCTTGATGATTCTGTTGTCTCTGAATCAATGCCAATAAAGAACAAGTTGCCATTTATAAACAACGCTAAGTTTGAGTTAACCACTTGAGCGGAAATGGATGACCAAATGCGCACAATTATTAGAAAAAGTAACTTTAGGGAAGAAATACTAAAACAAGAGCTAGACTCCTTAAAAGAAAAGATTAATAAAACGGCTAAGCAAAAACAAGAACTTCAAGAAAATGTGAAAGTGCTTAAGCAAGAATTTAATGCTAAGGAATCAAAACTTTTAAATGAATTTTCCAACCTTAAAACTTTAAAAAATAAACTTGAAAACAAATTGTACGTACAAGGAAACACCATTCAGACTGCTCACATGATCACTAAGCATAGAGTTCTAAGTGACAAACATAGTGTTGCATTAGTTGATGAACCAAACCTAGAGAGAAATCTAGTTGGCAATGAAAGCTAGAGAGAAATCTAGAGAAGCACATAAGGTAATTTATGATGGCAATGAAATCCTTAAGCCTAGAGAGAAATCTAGTTGCGCTGAGAATACTGAGGAAGATAAGCAGTTAGAAGAAGTCACTAGAAAGAAATTGGATGAAAAACTTAAGAGCCCTTCATGCATAGAAAATAAAATCAGTTATATAACACCCAACTATGCTAAGGAAAATTGGATTGCATTTAACAAGTTTAGACCTCAAACACAGCTGACCCCTGAACAAGTGTTCGGGAAAAAGGATATGGACATGAAAAAAGCTGATGAGTTTGTTGAACATAATCCCCCATGTAGGAGAATGCTTCCCGCCATCTGTATATCCCCCAATACATCAATGCATTTAGTTCCTAGATCTATTCCTACTAAGAGCAAGACCTTAATCACCAAGATGTTATTTATCAATTATTTGTTGATTTTGAGAAGACGTGTAAGAAAACGATCACACCTACTGGGATAACTGAAGGGGAGAGGGGTTTTGAGCAAACTAAAGAATGCTATTTAACTGAGATCATGCCTTTCTTTAAACAATTAAAAGGTCAATTTGAGAGTCTTAAAAAGGGGATGGATTCAGATATTAAAGAAATGGAAAAGGAATTTGATGCAATGATAGTTGAGGTCAATGACTATGAGCGAGAATTAAAATATAATGAGATTGAGAGGAAGAACTTGAATCAATTGGAAGTAATAAAACGTGAACATAACATGATAGGATAAGTAATTAGGTTAGCACACTTTACCTCTATTGATCACATCTCTATTTATTTTACACATTTATTTCTTGTTAATTAGTTTAATCATTTCTACTACAAACCAGTTAAAAACCAGTGACACCTAGACTTAATTATAATTCGCTCACATAGCTCTTAGGACGACCTCGGTTTTACCGAATACTACACTACACACGCCCGGGTACACTGCCCGTTAGTGCATAAGGTAGACCATAGGTAAACGAGACTTTATAAATATTAAAACCTGGTCAGAAAACCTGCATCAAGTTTTTGGCGCCGGGAGTTACATTAGGAGTTTTTATTAAGTCTTTTATTTTTGTTTTATTTTAAAATTTTTTCTTTCTCACGATTTCTTTTAAGTTTCAGGTACCATGGTGGTTGTAGACATTGATAACCTCACCCTCGAGGAATATCTTGCTATGACTCGAGATGAACAAGGACCGGGGCTTGTTAGGCCAGCCATTGCTGACGACGCTCAGTTAGAAATCAAGCCACAATTCATGAGGGAGCTTCGTGCGAATCCCTTCTCCAGAAGTATTACCGATGATGCTTACGAGCATGTGGATAACGTGGAATACATTGTCAGCCTATTTAAAATTCCAATAGTCTCTAACGATGCTGATGAGTGTCTAAATACTCATCATTTTTATACTGTTTAGAATGCCAAAAACATCTGAAAACACTCAGAAATGCATTAAAATGATGAAAATATCACAAACAAGTGTTTTATGTGTTTTAAATGCAAAAATATCAAAATCGGTGAAAACGTATCAAGTTTGCATAATTGGCAGTTTTAGTCCCCCAAGTTTAAAAAGTTGTCAAAAACAGTCCCTGGTAAAGCAAAATAAAGAAAAATGTCATTTAAGGTCCATGGGATTCATAAGTTGTCAAAACAAACCCTTGAAATCAAAAATTGCAAAATTACAACTTAGGTCCCCAGTTTTGAAAATGTCAAAAATGGTCCTTTGATATTTAAAAAATGGAAAATAATCAAATATGGTCCTTGTAATATTAAAGATTGGCAGTTTTGGTCCTTTTGTTAACTTTTGGAGAATTGCAGGTTTAGGCCTTCATGTTTGGCAGAATTACATCTTTAGTCCTTATATTAAAACAAGCCAAATGACCCCCTTTTGTATTTAGACCCCATCAAAACCAAAAAGAACCCTGCCAATACACCTTGACCCCCCATTTTGGACCCCCCCTTTTAAGATTAAAAAGTCAAAACCAGTCAAAGGCGCCAAATACTACTTCCCACTGTTCATCGTCCTCACCAGCTCTGTAATCCCAAAACCAGAGTGGTTTTTCTCTCCACTTGCCTTTTCCACCTCACTTATACACCTTTTACCAACCCCATTCCACCTCTACAATCATCCAAGAACCATTAATTAGATAAACCTGCTCAAAGACAATTTTGGCGCCAAAACTGACATTTGGCAATTCTGATGATCTGGATGATTTCAATGGTCAAGATAAGGTGGGAAATACTCATAGATGTCGACAGAGATGAAAAAGATCTTTATATACAAGTTTGAAGCAATGTAATAATATATCTAGAGTAACTTTTAAATTTCTTAGTCGTTTTTTTATTTTAAGCTTTCCAGTGTAATTTAAGTTTTCAAAGTACTTTGTTTAAACTTTTCAAGTATATGTGAATATGTTTTCAGTATTCAATTTCAAATTTCAGTGTTATTTCAAGTTTATGCAAATTCATGTTCAAATTCTCAAAATGTTCTAATGTTATTGTTAGTTGTTGTATTGGACTCTTAAGTACACATAAGCTCCTATATAGCTTATAAAAGCTATTAGAAACTCTTAAATTCAGTTTAGAAGCAAAATACCAAAAATACCAAAAATACCAAAAATACCAAAAAATTAGCTAAAAATAAAAAAATCACAAGAAATGAAGAAAGATGCAAGGAGCAGGGTTAATAATGGATTGCCCTTGGGTTTAGTGCTTCTTGGGAAGCTGTAGGTTGTGTTTGTGTGCCTAAATTCTCAGTCTTCACTTGGAATCTAAGTTGTAAGCCTTTTGTTCATTTTGGCATTTAACTGTTTTAGTTATTTAGTAGCTATAGTCTCTGTGTCTTATTGTTCACTAGTTATAGTTAAGTGAAATTAACCAATAAAAATAGTCACTTGTTCTTTTAAAATTGTAGTTAGCAAAAATCTCATTTTCACAGTTAAATTAGCTTAAGTGTAATTTCTTGGTTTTATGTTGTCATTGTTGTTATTGTATGTTTCTTTAGTCTTATTAAAGGATACTATAAAGTCTGGAATCAATGGAATAGTCTTAATCTTTGTTAAGCTTTGAAAAGCTTCTTAACAGTCTCATTAAGGGGTGTTTGGTTTCACTTCTTTAACTGAGTTAGAGAGTGCTCAAGTCTTTGCTCTTGGTTAATACATGTCTCATTAGTTCTTAGTAGCTCAAAGAAACCAAGAAACACAGTCCTTGTTTAAGCAAAAGTCAAAATTCCATTTGATCACATCTTTCTTATTCACTGTTGGATTTTAAAGTTCTATGATCATGGTTTTGTGTTCATAAGTTGTTATAATTGCTCAATTTAGTCTTAATACACCTTAATATATCATAATTAATAAGTAGGATTAATCCTAAGTTCACCTTAGTCAACTTATCTAGTTCTTATAAAAATTCAAAGTTTTCATTTGGTCGTTTTTGAATAAAATAGAATAATTTATATAGGGTTTAATATTAGTTTTCAAGATTTAGTCTTTTGGGATATCAAAATATAGTTGCTCATCTTCACCCTAGTATTTTTTATATTTTCCATTTCAGCTTTTAAAGTGCTTAACTTTTAGCTTATTTCAGACACCATTTCAAAAATGTGCCCTGTGTAACGCTTTTGATACCATTTTCTTAAGCTCATTATAAGCTCACCTTTGAACACCACAGTGAGAGCTTTAGCTTTTTGAAAAGCCAATAAGCTCAGCTTATTGGATTCACCATTTGTTTGGACTTCCAATCTATCCTGTGGGCCCCACAAGGCCTGGAAGTTGGCGTCGACTGTTTGCTACTCGCTTTTAGCACAAGTGCTTATCAGCTTATTTTAGCTTATCAGGTTGTTTATTTGTGTTTTCTAGCTTTACTTAAATTCCTTTAGCTTATTTGCATCTTAAATTACTTTTGTTTCTAGCTTACTAGCTTATTTGGCAACTTAGTTAAACTTAAAAATCAAGTTAAGCTCACAAGCTCCACTGTTGGAATAATAAGCTCAAATTTGAGCTTATTAGTCATTTTCATAAAAAGTTGTAGTTGTAAAATTTGCTTATAATCATTAGCTTAATAAGTTTGTAAAAGAAAAATAAAAAATAAAAAGTTAGCAAAAAGCGCTTGCGGATTCAACCTGGCCACCCAAACTCACCACACACACACACTACCACTCTTGGGTCTTTTCAGCTTTTCCTTTGCATTATTTAATACATAACCCTTGTTTTCCATTTAAGCTTATACGAGCTTATTTACTTATTTCCAGCTTATTTATAATAGCTTTTTCAACTTTTGTATTTTTCATAGATTTGTATTAGTATAAAGTAATTTATAAAAAAGTTTCAGATTTTTCTAAATAGTTTTAGTATTTTTAAACATTTAATTAGTGTAAAATCGTATTAAATTCATAATAAAAATATAAAATCAAAAAAATATAAATCTTTTTTCTAAAATTTTCTTTTGTCATATAGTACGTAAGAAAATTGTTTTACATTTGTAGGTCTTTTATTTCATAAATTTTACGTTTTTACTTGCGACTCGCTGTAATTTTTATACTTAACGTACGTTTTCATTTTAGATTACGTTTTTAGATAATTTAAGTTTACGTTTTAATTAAAATAGTTTATTTAAGTTATTTTGTTTTATAAATCAAGAAAAACATATGTTAAATTAACACTAAAACCCTAAAAAGTTCTCTCTCTCTCTCTGGTGATTTCCGGCCGCCACATCCTCATCCTTTTCCGGCCAAAAACAATTCCACTCTCGTCCTCTCTACCCTCTAACCTGTTATTGGGTATGCAATACGATCATGTTTCTTTTGTTTTACAACAAGATGTGGCGGCTGGAGGCTTTTCTTAACCCCTAATATCCTTAATTCAATCGATTTTATTTTAATTCGCCTTCTCGGACGCTTTTTAATGTCATCGATCTTTATTTAGGGTTGGATTATCCTTTATTGTTTCATAGACTAAAACCCTAGTTTTTAGGGTTTCGTTCCTTGTTGGTTTCTTATGATTGGTACCTGCTGTTATGTCGGTTTATCATATTTTAAAGTACGATTTGATTGGACCTGTTCTTTCAACGATTAAACCTTGTTAGGTTTATCTTTGGTCGATTGTTTGGGTTGAATTATTCTTAATGATAAACAAAACCTGTAGGGTTAGGTTTCTTTTATTTGTTGGTTCGTGATCTACTCCAGATCTGTGTTTACCCGTTCTAGGGTTTGTTTTTGACCGGTTGTTCGATCTTTGATGTTTTATGAATATGTTCGTGGGTTAAGAGAGATGGAAGTTGAATTTTGTAAGTTAGGGTTTGGTATAACCCTATTGATCGTTTGTGGCGCTTTCCAACAACATACACCTGTCTTATGCGTGGTTTATTAGGTTGGTGTCCGGTTGTTTAGAGCATGGGATGGTAGTTAGTTCGGTGATTGCATGATGTTAGAGGGCGAACCTCTTTGGTATTTACTATACGGATATGACGAGATAGTCTATCTTGTCTTCTTCAATGTGTGGCATCATTCTCTTGCTGGTTTCTTGTTTGATAGAACTTGGATGTTACTTGGCTGGTCATGTGAATTACGCCACCATTGTTTATGTTCTATGCTGGAAGTTAGGGTCGCTTGTACCCTTGTTTATGTTTCAAATTCGATTTGCTATGGATTGCTCTCTTATTCGGTTGTTAGATTATGCTTTGTGCATAATTCTAATAGAAGTTGCAAATGGATTTGATTTTGTGATCTTTGGAAGGTTGGGTCGATTAGACCATGTTTATGCTTCAAATTCGATTTGCTACGGAAGTCACTCTTATTAGGTTATTAGATTATGCATTTTGCATAATACTAATAGAAGACGCAATTGGTTGAAGCTGGAAGTTTGAACTACTATGACGATTTGAAGATTCAAGGAGCTGTCTACTTGAATAGCATTTTATTTTATATATAGTCGTTGTAGTTTGTGTTCAATGTTTGTTATAAGCGTGGTTTGTCACGTTTATATGAGTGTCTGTAAGTGTCCTAAGGGACTGAGGCGAAGGAATTCACCCTCGCCCTTTGTACTAAAAACGTTTGGTTAATAATATTTTACCAGGGTGCAGGATTACTCCCCTTTACCCAAAAAAAAAAATCAAGAAAAACATTATTGTAAAAATAGTGATAGCGTTTATTTAATATATTTTAACTTTTTAATTTTCTTTAATTTGCATTTAAGCCCCTGTAATTTATAAACTTTTTCTTTAGGTATAAATATTCCAAAATCCTTACTGATCACTATCCTTAGTGATTATTCGACATCTGAAGTTGTTTAAACACCATTCATCCTCCGTGGGACTTAACGACCCAGGAATCCACTATATTCCTCTGATCTAAATTGCATTTGCCTTATGAGCTGTTTTAAGTTTGTTACGGTTGACCATTCACAAGTGGTCAGCTTGTGTGATTAAACTTGACCGTTTGGGTGCGAACCAATGCTGTCATGTTACGTGTATTCCCTATTTCACTCACTAGAGCTGCTAAAAGATGGGTAGATAGATTGCCCACTGGGACCGTTAATACATGGGCTCTCCTAAAGAAGTACTTTATTCAAAAGTTGTTGGGTTTTTGGTTCCTTGAATCATGAATTAATTTAAGTACTGGAACCACGGACAGGTTTGATATAACCACGGACATAAGAATGTAACCGCTGATAAAGACAACCACGGCTAGTAGTAGTGTGTAACCAAGGATGATATATTGTAACCACTGCTAGTGTTTTGTATAGTCGGTTTAGTTTATTGTATTAGATAAATATGGTAAAGATATTTATCTTGTAGGTTACGTATTGTATTATGTAAAGGACTCCTTAGTCTATAAAAGGAGGTCCTAGGTTAGGTTAGATATAAGTGAAAGTTATATATCTAAGGTCGATACACTTCAAGGTTGCAAAACCCTAATACTGTAAGAGTATTCGTATTAATAAATAATATTGAGGTGTTGAATGTTAACTGTTCTTCTTCTTAAGATTAAGTGTTAAATTCAATACTTAATAAGCTTATATTCTAAGTCAGTTTCTATATTAGATCGTTTGCTCAACTGGGATCAACAAGTGGTATCAGAGCTTGTGATCTAGAAACTGTAATCAAGAAGAGGTCAAGTTAAGTTTTGTTCAAGGAAGATAAGATGTCCGGAAACTCACATGGTAACTGCTTCAAAGGTACCCATGCTCAAGCATGGTGAGTACCAAATCTGGAGGATGCGAATAAGGCAATATATTCGCATGATTGATTATGCTCTCTGGGATGTTGTGGAAAAAGGTGATACTCTTCCTAGGAAGGGTGATGATGGCAAAGAAATCACTATTGTTAGTGAAATTGACAAGGCTAAGAGAAAGATGGAGATTAAAGCTCATAGTATTCTCTCTATGGGAATACCTAATGAATATGCTTTGGATTTTGAACAATATGAGTCTGCTAAAGAGTTACTGGATGCTCTTGAGACAAGGTTTGCTGGTAATGAAACCACCAAGAAGTCAAGGAAAAATATGCTTAAGCATCAACTAGAAAACTTCACTGCTCTTAGTGGAGAAAAACTTGATGGCTTACAACAGGCTTCAAAAACTGATCAGCCAATTGAAGTCAGAGAGACTATTATGTTATTCAAGAAGATATAAATTTGAAGTTCATTAGAAGTTTATCTCCGAATGGGCCGTTCATACGATTGTGTGGAGAAATAAGGTGGACTTTGATAAGATGACTCTGGACAATCTCTATAACAACTTGAAAGTCTATGAGTCTGAGAATAACATTGCCGGTGCATCCTCTACTAATCAGAACATTGCTTTTGTATCCACTAATCACAAGAGCCCACAAGATGTATCCATCTGCCTATGGTATAACCATCGCTATTGCAAACAATACCACCGTTAGTAATAATGTCAGTGATGGTGCAATTTGTGCTTTTCTGGCTGATTTAACTACTAGTGTTACTGTGTTGAATCAAGATCCGGATCAAATTGATCCTGATGATCTTGAAGAGATTAATCTTCAATGGCAAATGGCAATGTTGACTCTCCAAGCAAGGAAGTTTCGAGGAGGACGGAAGACAAGTTAAGGATGATGGTCAAAGGAGAGCTGGGTTCGACAAAAGCAAGATGGAGTGCTTTAACTGCAAGAAGAAGGGTCACTTTTCAAGGGAATGTCGAGCTCCTAAGAGAATTGAAGGTGTTAAGAAGATCACTGAAGAGTCTCGCTCCTTCTTCACATTAGTGGCTCAAGATGGTCTTGGTGATTATGACTGGAGTGATGAAATTGAAGAAGGACCCAATGCAGCTTTTTCTTGCTAGTGAAGCTTCAAAAGAGCATAACTTTGCTTTCATGGCCTATGCTTCATCTTCTCTGGTTCGATTAGAGGTATCTAATGATTCAACCTGTTCTTTTAAATCATGTCATGATAACTTAGAATCTCAAAAAGCTATCACTGAGAGTATGAGGAAAGAAGTAGAAAGACTGACTATGGATAACTTAGGTTATAGAGTTGGTCTAGAGAGTGTGGAGGAGAAGCTTAAATACTGTATTAAATGTGAGTTTGAGTATGTAGATAAGATTAATATATTAGGTGGTGAAATTGATCTTAAGAATAGAGAGATTAAAATGCTTAAAGAGAAACTTGAACTGGCAGAGAGTGCAAAACAGAAGGCCCTAGATGAAAAAGAAAAACATGTTGTTAGGGTAGCTAAAACACAATTTGCTTCTGATTTGGTTCATAAATCTATAGAGAGTCATCTAATGAAAAAGGGTTCTGGGATAGGATACAACAATATGCCACCACCCACTCTTATGCAACATGCACCACCGGCTAAAGAACTGTCATTTAGTAGTGAATTCAGTTTTAACAAACCTGTTGAAGGAATAAGTAAGACTGAAACACCGAGATAAGTTCGATACGTCATCGATGCTCCCATCATTGAAGATTGGGAATCGGTTCGAGGAAGATAGTAAAGCATCAACACAACCTGAAAAGTTAGAACCTCTTAAGAAAGTTGATACTAGACAAGCTAACCTTGTACCTAGATTTGGAGCTCAAATTACTAAGAAAGTGGTAGAATACAAGGAAGTACCTAGGAAACAAATGAAAAGATATATACCTAGGGGCAATCAGAGAAACTTTAATGGCCTAATATCTAATAGGTTAGGTAATGAGTTTCAATGTGTCAAGAAAGCTTGTTATAATTGTGGTAGTTTTGAGCACTTACAGAGAAATGTGGAATCATTGGAGGAGGGTAAATCACCAAAACTTTTCAAAGAAAACAAACCCTCATCCTAACAAAAACATGATTCCTAAAGCAGTGTTGATGAGGAATGGGAATACAAAATCAATTGTCACTGCTTCTCCCAAATGGGTTACAACCATCTAAGCAAAGTGTAAACACGGCTAAGCAAAATCAAACGATCGATAAGCCAAAAATCACCATAGATAACAAAGAAGTTTTAACAATTCCAAAGGTGATAACTGATACAGTGGTTGGAAATCATTTTTATGTGTTAAGGCCTCAAATAGTTGGCAATGGAAACCAAAGACCAAGGTTTTACATCATGTCAACTGTGCATCAATGGACCTAATTAAATTTGATTATATTGATGCACAAGGCATACCCAAGTCAGTATTGGCTTGGGTCCACAAAAGGAACTAATTTGTTTAATTTCATGTGCAGGGCAATCTACAAGATGAGCTAAAAGACAAAGGAGTTTTGATAGTGGTTGCTCTGGGCACATGACTTGGGATGGGAGCAACCTGGAGGATTTTGAAGCTTTTGATGGAGGATATGTGGCATTTGGCAATGATCCAAAGGGAGGAAAGATACTTGGAAGAGGCACAATCAGAACAGGGAATTTGGACTTTGAAAATGTCTACTTGGTACAGGGACTTAAGTACAATTTATTCAGTGTTTCTCAAATGTGTGATAAGAAAAACTGGGTACTTTTTGGTGAAAATAAGTGTGTGGTGTTGTCGCCTGAGTTTCAGATGCCTGATGAGAAGTTTATACAACTTAGGGTACCTAGGAAGGAAAATATATATTGTTTTGATCTTAAAGATGTAATTCCTAATAGGTCCTTAACTTGTTTGTTTGCTAAAGCATCTGTGGATGAGTCTAAGTTATGGCATAGAAGATTAGGTCACCTCAATTACAAAACAATCAATAAACTGGTTAAAGGGAACTTAGTGAGAGGGTTACCTTCTAAGGTTTTTGAGTGTAAGGAACTGTGTGTGGCCTGTCAAAAAGGAAAACAACATAGAGCTTCTTGTAAGTCCAAAATCTGTAACACCATTACACAACTTCTGTTTATGCTTCATATGGACTTATTTGGACCTACTTTTGTCAAGAGTTTGAACCATAAGCAGTATTGCCTAGTTATCACCGATGATTATAGTAGATTTTCTTGGGTTTACTTTTTGGTTGCTAAGAGTGAAACTAGTGAAGTTCTCAAGAGTTTCATTACTAAGATAGAAAATCTAGTAAATCATAAAGTAAAGATAATCGGATGTGATAATGGAACTGAAGTTTAAGAATGCAATGAATCAGCTTTGTGTAGATAAAGATATAGAAAGACAGTTTAGTGTTGCTAGAACACCACAACAAAATGGTGTAGCCGAAAGGAAAAATATAACACTAATTGAGGTCGCTAGGACTATGTTGTCGAGTCTAAGTTACCAACTACCTTTTGGGCAAAGAGGCACTTCGCATGTTATGTGCGAATAGAAGTAAGGTAGTGAAGCCTCATAACAAGACCCCCTATGAACTATTACATGATAGGAAGCCAATGATTGCATTCCTAAAACCTTTTGGGTGTCCTGTTACTATCTTAAATACCATCGACTACCTAGGCAAGTTTCAAGAAAAGCTGATGATGGATACTTTTTAGGCTACTCTTCAAATAGTAAAGCCTTTAGAGTATACAATAGGAGGACTAAAATTGTTGAAGAGAACTTACATGTTCAATTTAGTGAAAAGACTCCTTGTTTTGAGACCAAAGGACCGGTGACTTTTAACATTGATATGTTAACCAAATCTATGAATTATGAGCCTATCATTGCAGGAACTTCCACTAATGTTGATGCAGGTACTCAAAAGAATTCCGTGCGAAGCAATTTCTAAGGAAGCTGATTCTCCTCAAGAGTTCTATTTTTTTGAAAAGTGGAAAGCTTGTTCAGTCTCACCCATCATTGATAAGCAAGGTCCCACTGATGATGATGTCTTGAATACTGGAGGCAATGGTGATCATCATCAAGATAAGGATGAGTTATTGAAAGATAATTCAGTGTTGGTAGAAGAAATTGAAAAGAAGAAAAGCATCTGCAAGCACGGATAAGCCACAAATAAGCACGGATAGAGTTAATACAACCACTGCTAAGCCAATAACTTCTACCACTGTCATTACAAGTGAAATCCCGGATGTAAGTACTGATAGTAGTACTTTATATGGAACACATGCAAAGCCATTACATGGTGAGGAGGAGTATCCACATGATCCTGATATGCCTGCTTTGATTGAAATTGATACTCCTACTAATGATGAAGACATGGATGATTTTTTCAATGATGATTTAACTAATTTGGAACACGTCATTCATGAAAGTCCTGTTACCTCAACAAGGATACACAAGATTCATCCCAAGGAACAAATACTTGGAAACTTGAATACTCCAGTTCAAACAAGAAGCAAGGTTAAGAACACTGAACCCTTTCCTGAACATGGGTTCTTTGCAAGATCACTTCACAAAAGAAACAATCATAAAGATCTGCAAAATTGCATGTTTGCTTGTTTTCTGTCTCAAAAGGAGCCCAAGAGAGTTGAAGAAGCATTATCTGAAGAAGGATGGGTAGAATCAATGCAAGAGGAGCTTCTTCAGTTCAAACTTCAAGAGGTTTGGACATTGGTAGAACTTCCAAATGATAAGAGGGCAATTGGGACAAAATGGGTGTTTAGAAACAAAAGGGATGAAAGAGGTATTGTTGTGAGGAACAAGTCAAGGTTGGTTGCTCAAGGATACACACAAACTGAAGGCTTGGATTATGATGAAGTGTTTGCTCTAGTTGCAAGAATTGAGGCTATTAGATTGTTTTTAGCTTATGCTTCATTCAAAAATTTTGTTGTGTATCAAATGGATGTTAAAAGTGAATTTTTGTATGACACAATTGATGAGGAGGTTTATGTTTGTCAACCTCCTGGTTTTGAAGATCCTGATCATCCTGACAAGGTCTACAGGGTGAGGCAGGCTATGTATGGTTTGCATCAAGCTCCTAGGGCATGGTATGAGTGCCTGTCCACTTATTTGATGGACAATGGGTTTAAAAGAGGACTGATTGATAAAACTTTGTTCATAAGGAAGCACAAAGATGATATTTTATTGGTTCGGGTTTATGTAGATGACATCATCTTTGGCTCAACCAATAAAGAGCTATGCAAAGATTTTGAGAAGCTTATGCATGATAAGTTTCAGATGAGTTCTATGGGAGAACTCACTTTCTTTTGGGGCTACAGGTTCAACAAAGGACTGATGGTATCTTCATTAGTCAAGATAAGTATGTAGCAGATGTTTTGAAGAAGTTTGGGTTTCAGGATGTAAAGAGTGCTAGTACACCAATGGAGACTCGAAACCATTGCTACCGATGATGGAAGTACCGAGTTGATCGAAGTTGTACAGTCCATGATTGGATCTTTGATGTATCTCACTGCATCTAGACCGATATTATGTTCTCAGTCTGTGTGTGTGCAAGATTTCAAGTCACACCTAATTCATCACACATGAATGCTGTTAAGAGAATCTTTAGGTATCTTAAGGGTCATCCTAAATTGGGCCTTTGGTATTCAAAGGATTCTCCTTTTGATTTGGTGGCCTACACGTGATAGTGACTATGGTGCTAGTTTGGATAGGAAGTCTACAACCGGAGGATGTCAGTTTTTGGGAAGCAGACTTATTTCATGGCAGTGTAAAAAGCAAACTATTGTGGCAAATTCTACAACTTGAATATGTGGGCCGCTAGTTGCCGTGGTCAAGTTCTATGGATTCGTAATCAATTCTTTGGATTTTGGGTACAATTTTATGCATACTAAGATTTACATTGATAATAACAGACAATATGCATTATTAAAAATCCTGTTTTACACTCTAGAACTAAACATATTGAGATAAGACATCATTTTATTAGAGATTGTAATGAGAAAAGGTTGATTCAAATGGTAAAATCCATACTGATTTCAATGTTGCTGATCTTCTCACCAAAGCTTTTGATGTGGGAAGGTTTCAATACCTTGTTGTTAGCATTGGAATGATAAATCTCTAAACTCTCAACTTGTTTTGTACCAATTTGTATAAGTATTGAACTGTTATTATGTAATCTTAGTTTTGCTATTCTTGTTTCTAACCACTGATAGTTTGTTTCTAACCACGGATAGTTTGGTTCAAACCACTGCTAGTTGTCCTGTTTTCCACTAACACTTTTGCAGATACAAGAAAGATCATTATAGAAGCTAAAGAAGTACTGAAGTTAATTGTTCATTCATTCATCAAAAGCAGTTTACACTTACCATTACAATGCAACTTCAAGTTCAAATTAAAAGACTACTTCTATACATGATTTCCTACTACTATCCTTGCTCACATAGTTCCTTCCAGTTGTTGGATATGCATTTGTCATATGCATGACCGACGACGAAGAAGCTAAGGATCAAAATGGGAAGGATGGATTGATGAAAATGAAGATGATGACGATGACCACAGTAGATGAAGCACAAAGGACATAGTCATATCATACTTGCATCTGTTGGTTTCACCAAAAAGCATCATTCCATTTTCCTTTTCCCTTCCCCCTTACGATATGTGAAGAAGCACCACAACCTGGTCTTTGGTAGACCAAGAACCACCTCTCAGTTGTTTGGGAGTGGTGGGTTTCTTGCTCGTGGTCTTGTTTGGGGTTGGGATGATGAAGTTTGGGGGTTTGAAGTTCTCTTCTTTGAGGAGTCATCGAGTCCTCGATGCATCACTTGGATCCATCACACTATCATCTTCTGATGATGGAAGAAATGGGGATTTTATTGGTCTTGTTTCTTGTGGAGGGAGGTAAACCGCCATGGATTAGTGTCTTCTGATGATGATGATGAGGATGAGGAGGATGTTAGATCAACAACTTCTGGTTTATTCCAACTAGGGTTCCACATGGTGATTGATGTTGATTGTGGATTTTGGAGTAATTAGGGTTTTGAATTTGATTGGTGTGTGCGTTATATGAGTTTTGGGTTCTTTATATAAGCAGAGTAATGGGATTTGGAAGTAAATGAGGGGCAGGTTAAATGTGGTTGATGAGTTAATAAGATTCTTGGGTATTGGACTGATATTAATCCAAACAGTTGACCATATTGACTTACCTGTTCTAACTGCGGATAGGTCATTTGGATCCCCTGATGGCTTTTTCTAACCACTGATAACCATAACCTTCTTCTCTGTGTTTGTTTTGTGTTTTTGTCTTGCAGGAATGAAGGATTTGTGTACATAGGAGCTGATGTGTTAGCTGCTTGTGTTTGTTTAAAAAAAAATAAAAGTATAACACAGATTTAAAATGTGTAATCCTTCATATTTTTGTAAGATCTCTTTCATCATAACATAGATTTTCTTACTATAATTCTTGGTAGTTTGGTTGAAGTGTTACTATGTATCCACGGATGGTTTGTGTCTAAACGCGGATAGCTGTTTCAAAACGGATAGCATTTTGTTAGCGTTGGATACTACAGGGGCTGCTTGGTAACTTTTGCAAAAGTATATTATTTCCCCCAAATCACGGATGGATCATTTATTTGATCTTCAAACCACTTCTATTGGCGCTCTTATTAACCCTAATCACTTATCTATGCATAATTCACAAAACCCACATCATAACCATCATTCATCATAATGGCTGAAAAGTATTCCACTTCACATAACCTTGTTGCTATTCTCACAAAGAATGATCGATCTGAAGGGTTTCATCAAATGATTGATTTCCTTGTTCACAGTCCTATTCACTATGCATTAACTGTTACACCAACCATTTTTAAAGCCTACATACATCAGTTTTGGAGGAATGCTAAGCTTGAAAAGGTTGATGGAGTAGAAGTGTTTCGCATTGTTGTGGATGAGAATGCTATTTCGTTCTGAGGAGATCATTAGGGATGTTTTAAAGTTTGATGATGCCGATGGTGTTGATAATCTTTCAGATGTTGAGATTGTGGCTGGTTTGGAAAGATTAGGTTATACCCACAGAGGTGATAAGGTACAGTATTTTAAGAGTTTGTTTTCAAAACAATGGAAGTTTCTTATTCACACCTTATTGATGTGTATGAGTAATAAGACCACAGGATTTAATGACTTTCCTTCCAAAATTGCTACTGCTATTATTTGTTTATCTGATGGAAGAAAGTTCAATTGGTCTAAGATGATCTATGAGGGGCTAGTTCAAAACATTAGGAAAAAGGGTAAATAATATTTGTATCCTAGGTTTGTTCAGTTGATTGTGGAAAGTCAAATAGAGGATCCTGTTGAGCATACTCAGGAGTATGAAGTAAATCATATGCTTTCTAAGGTTTTTGCACATATGAGGAATCACCCACAAAATGTAAACATTATAGATGTTCCTTTATTTCCTCATATGATTCCTTTGCCCACTGATCATGAGTTTGATGAGGATTCTACACCACCAAACCATCTGATGTAACTCTAATCCCCGATAGAATACAGAATGCGATAGTGTATCTCAACCTATTTCTAGTCAACCTCAAACCACCGATACAACCATTGTTTTCACTAGGAGATTGAAGGGCACTGAGCTACCTCAGGCTAGTGCTAGTGGTGTTGCTCATGAGGCTATCACAGGTGGTGAAGGTGACATGATTGGAAGGGCTTCCACTACTGATACATGCTTAGATGCTGGTCAAGATAGTGGAAACATAAATAAGACCCAACCTTTGGCAACTCCTAATGTGGAGAGTTCCTTGGAACTTAACACAGTTGGAGGAATCCCTAGCCACTTGGCTAATACAGGTGCATAGATGTCGGCTCGGTCGATGCTATGTTTTCTATATCCAAGGATTCACTCTCTCGGGCGATTAACACAACCGAAGTGATGAGGATTGGTTGGAACCTGAACATGAATTGACGGATTCTGAGTTTGTACATGATGACTTTTCCAATGAACCACCTCTCGGACCAGTTCACACATGTCGAAGTGGGGAGGATATTCTTGAACGCTTAAATGAATTGACGGCTAAATGTACTAAGATGGAGGAGACGATTTCGGGTCTACTGGAGTTGGCTGTGTTTCAAAGTAAGGATATTAGGAGATTGAAGCACAGGGTTTTGGTTTTGGAGAAGATGAAAAGGCACTGGATTGCCGCTTTAAGGAAGCTACGGAGACATAAAAGAAGGTGAACTCCTCTCCACTCTGAATATGGAGGTGTATCCAAACAGGGGAGGAATGAAGGCAAGAATTCAGGGGAGGATGTTAATCTATCTATGGAAGAAGATGTTGATAGTGGAGATCAAATATTTTTGGTATCTGATAAAGATGGGAATGAGGCAGTTCTTGAAAATGTGAAGAAAGTTGTAGAAGATGTAGTACGAACACAAACACGATGGTATGTCCGAAACCACGTTAGTACTCTTCTAACCACTGCCGATGTAAATGCACATGGCAACTATAATCACTACAACTATACCTACTACTATCATACCCACTGCTATCATAACCACTTCCACTGTTGTCACAACTCTCTCAGTATCACCACCTAAGTCTAAAGAAGTTGAGAAAGAAGCTGCTAGTACATTGATAAATCTAAGCCAAACTTCATCTATTTCTACACCTATTATTGCACCTGTATTATCTGTTAAATCTACTGCAACTAAACCCAAACCCAGAGGAAAAAGTTTAGTTATTGGTGAATCTTTGAAGAAGAAAGTGATTCAATCAGATATTGGAAAAGGTAAAGGGGTTGCGATGCAACTAAAGTTTAAATCTAAAGCAGAACAAGAAGCTTATGATGCAGAGTATGCAAAGAACATAATAGTTGAAGAAGAAGAAGCTTTAGAGAAAAGAAAGCAGAAAGAAGAGGAAGCTAGTCAGAAAATGTTAGCTATATGGTATGAATCACAAAACTTTCTTGAAACTTCTCAACAAATACATGATGAATATACTGCATAAGAATGGAATTTGTTGGATGATGTGGAAAAAGCTAGGCTTTTAGGTGAATGGGCAAGGAAGGTTGGTAAAGAAAGGAAGCAAGTTATAAGAAAGAAACCTCTTTCAATGGCACAGATGAGGAATGTATTAATGAAAATTATTAAGAATTCAGGCATTCACATTTCTGAAAATCTTAGTAAATGTTCATTTGAAAGAATTCTTGAGATTTATGAAAGATGTATGAAGATCAATCATGATGATTACTGTCCAATGAATTCTGAAAAGGATGAAGAGTGGATTAAGAAGCATGATGAGTGGATGCAAAGTAAAAGAAAGAGAAAACATGAGATTCAAGAGACATCTGATTCTAAAAGATTGAAAGAAGTTGCAGATGTTAATCAAATTGTTTCTTATAAGTTTTACCTTAATGATGGAAGTGAAGGAGTTTGGAAAATTCAAAGACTCAACAATGAAGTTTATGAGTATAATAAATTTTCACAAATGCTTCAAGATTTTGAAAGAGATGATTTAATGAATCTTTGGATACTTTACAAGAATAAGTTTGGTGAAGTACATCCAAATGATTATCATGAGAGACTGGTCTATTATAATTTGAAGATTTTATTTGAACCAACTCATGATAAACCTGAGTGGAAAGGACTCTACAATGGTACTGTAACAAGATGGTTTTTATATCAAACTTGTGGAGTTCATGTTTTAACTATTTCTGGAAAAGTTATTCACATGCTTGTAGAAGGTGATTATCCTCAGTTGAATAAGTATCCGTGAATTATTGCTCGATGTTGAAACCGGTATTATCAAGATGTTGTTACCCTATGATGGTCAAGCCTATGATTTGTTGAAGAAATATGAGACAATTCTTAAATCTCATAAGTGTTTGGCTACATCCTCCATTTCAGATGTTTTGAGCTTAAAAGAAACTTGAGAATTCTGTTGGAATGTATCAAGTTTAGGGGAGGATTGTTGGGTTTTGGTTCCTTGAATCATGAATTACTTTAAGTAATCGGAACCACGGACGGGTTTGATATAACCACGACAGTAAGAATGTAACTTGATAAAGACAACCACGGCTAGTAGTAGTGTGTAACCAAGGATGATATATTGTAACCACTGCTAGTGTTTTGTATAGTCGGTTTAGTTTATTGTATTAGATAAATATGGTAAAGATATTTATCTTGTAGGTTACGTATTGTATTATGTAAAGGACTCCTTAGTCTATAAAAGGAGGTCCTAGGTTAGATTAGATATACGTGAAAGTTATATATCTAAGGTCGATACACTTCAAGGTTGCAAAACCCTAATACTGTAAGAGTATTCGTATTAATAAATAATATTGAGGTGTTGAATGTTAACTGTTCTTCTTCTTAAGATTAAGTGTTAAATTCCGCGTAATACTTAATAAGATTTTATTCTAAGTCAGTTTCTATATTAGATCGTTTGCTCAACTGGGATCAACAAAAGTACTGTCCTCCATCTAGGAAAACAAAGCAACTCGAGGAAATCCATAATTTCAAGCAGGAGGGTGATGAAACATTGTACCAGGTCTGGGAAAGATACAATGAACTCCTGTACAAATGCCATACTCATGAACTTAATAGCCAGCAAAAGGTGAATGTCTTCTACAAGGGTTTAAACATCTCCTCAAGACAAATGCTCGATTCGTAGGGACCAATACCTGGAATGACTCCCACTAGGGCTTTAGAGATTATTCAAAATATGGCTGACCACTTTCATAAGTGGCAAAACGGAGGAAGCAATAGAGATATAAGTGGGAGTACGGAAGGCCTTGCAGCAATAAATAACAAACTCGAGAGTCTTGGTAGAGACATGAAGAAACTAAAGGAAAATATGCACTCTATACAAGTTGGTTACAATAAATGCGATGGCACTCACCCTGCCAAGGAGTGCCCATTTAAAGAAGAAGTCAAGAGGATTGAAGAGGTAAAATATGGGAATGGTAGGCCGTTCAACGGATATAATGGTAACGGAGCTAAATATCGTGAAAGATCCCCAGGATACTATACGAGAATCAATAATAACCCTTCTAAACCGAGTCTTGAAGAGTTGGTGCATAAACACATCGAGGAATCTACTAGAAAAAATGACAGATTAAAAGAATGGATGGTTAAGGTGAAAGAGGACACATATATAAACCTACGAAACCAGGATGCCGCAATTAAAAACCTAGAGACCCAAATTGGGCAGCTGGCTAAAAATCTCGGGACCAAGAATGATGAAGTCGTTGCATGTAAAGCCGTATTTGCACAAGACAAACCGGAAGAAGAGCAGCGCACCCCTACTGTCAACAATGACCTTTGTGGGATTAATTACTTAAGAGAAGATGACAGATCTGAAGATGACGAAAACCTGTTGTGCCAACTTCCTGAAAAGGAACTTTATCAAGAGAGTTTTATGTTGCCTTGCAGTATTGGTAACCTAAAAATTCCCGCTTTAGCTGATTTGGGGGCTGAGGTAAATCTTATTTCCACTTCATTGTTTGATCCCTTAAAACTAACCAATTTAAAAGAAACAACAAATGATTGAAATGGCTGATTCTTCTATGTAAGATATAACTTTTCACATACACATCATAACATTAACACAAGGTAGCATATAGATGGAATTCTAGAGAGAGAAAGTTAGAGGTTTAGGGAACTTAGTGAGAGAAAGTGAAAGATATTATTATGAGCTCCAACTCTCTACCTTGAGGTAGAGTATTTATAGTCTTATGCCACACATCTAGCCGCGGGATCTGCATACGTAAAGACCCGTCTGGCCCTCCACGGTGTTACTTAACTAAATACTACTTAACTTAATATTACTATGATCACAGTTTAACGATTACATATACTGAGGTGACCACTTTTAATACCGGGAATTTCTAATTCCTAACAATCTCCCCTAAGGGAGGTCACCTCAAACATATACTAAAATGACATTGAATACAATCAGATATTACATTAACAATTAATCTTGCATTCTTGATGTAGTTTTGTTCAAGCTCAGAGTCATTGATTCCACTCATTGCATGTTTGGTTAATCCAAGTGGAGGTCTTTTAATGATCCACGGATAATAATGTTGAGGAGCCTTTGAGATCATCACTAATAGAAAATCTCTCTGACATCCATTGTGGTGTTGGTATTATGTGATGTTGTGACATTCGGACCACATGCTCACATTCCCGATCATGATATATTCTCATCGTGAGTAGCGGAAGCATTTGTTGATTCATGATATTGGCAGCGCCAGAGCGTAAGCATGGAGTAAAATTATCAGAGTCATTGATGCACTAATCATGATTTCTTTTGAGATGAATGTGTTAAGTGAGCATGCGGCTATGGATTGACCGCGCTTCATCAATGCAAACGTCAGTACCATGCTACGCTTAGCAATAAAGTTCACGAAAGTGTCTTTGATCACTTTCGCGAATTGAGTACACCCATCATCGCTCCTCGATCGCATATACCGCCTGCGATCGTATAATTCAAGAATTTTGACAGGTTTCAAGAAATGCTTCTAGCCGTTCTCAAACCGAACGTCTCAAAGAAGACAACACGAGTGAGTGAACCAAATAATTTAGCCCACTCGATTGATTGAAAAGAAATTTGAAAAACAATCGTGTATTGCTCAATAGAAATTGTTTTGCAATATAACGAAGGTTTTAATGAAAATCAATTATCAATCATAAAACACCTTTTGATTTGAAAATTAGTACACGTACGTATGCTAATGAAAAGAATTTTAAAGCACAAAGACCGGTTTTTCAAAGGTATCCGTCAATCCATAACCTGAACCTGGATTGATTCAAAAGAATGAATCGCCCCCATTGTTTCTCGCTCGCTTGTCACATGGTTGATATGTATAATAGATCTCACATGCCACCTACCAGGAGCTTGTTAGATGTTGGCTCCGTAGGTTTCCATCTTCATTGTGAGTATGTTTGCATATCACTAAGTGTTCCGCAATACCACAAGGATAATGCGTAGGACTCAAGATATAATCTCTTTCCACATTGTGTGAAACAGAGAGTCTTCATTGAAAGTGTCCTAATGAGATTTATTGATGATCTCGTGGCTCTAGACTCAATTTGTGCATATTTGGATCCCGTGTCGGAGACTAGGGAGAGGGTCTCCTTCAATATCAACAATCTCTAAGAGAAAGTCGATAGATAATGTCGGTTCCCCGCGAGAATGAAACAAGTCCTTTTAAGAGGAACTTGAGTGGTTTGGGAAGTTGAAGTGCAAAGCAGGCCACCGTCCATGACGCCTTGTCTTCAATACCATGTTGTCCATCAAGAGCATATGAATTGAACCTGCCGCCCCTAAGGTTGAAATGGAGGGCTATTTGTTTTCACCTTTTCTCATTCATTTCTTTTAATTCTTCAACCCTTCAAGCTAATGAGACTTCATAGCTAGAACCTTGTTGGGTTTATTCCAAAGACTAGCTCAGCCTCACCAAGACTCTTCCCATTCCTCATTTTTCTCCTTTTATTATCCTACCTAAGAACTCTACACTAACTAGTGGATAGTTCCCCGGTAGATCCTCCCTCGGCGGATCTTGGGAACAATAACCTAACCTTATCATCCTTATATCACCGTACATAAAGTAAAGTTGGTCGGTCTATTTGGTATTGTTCATCTCCGCTGGAACCAATTGAAAACCATTTGAAAATCAATCCAGGAAATTGTGATATATTATCAAAGCATTTTGTACCTGAGTTGTTTTTGATATTTTTAGAACGAGAACTCCCCCTCAACATGTGCATCAAGTATTTGAAAATGTTTTGCACACGGAGGCAAGAGAAAGAATTAACTTCTTTGATTACCATTTTCTAAAGATATCAACATCACTTCCCAAATCGAATCAAGTAGATAAAGCATTTTGGGGAAGGATGATATTTTCATGATTTTGCTCCCCTCAATATGTGCTCTAGGTTTGAAGGAGTTTTACACATACTAGAGGGAACCCGCACACAATAGATAAATGATCACGCCAAATTATAGATGCCCCCCCTCAATGTGTGCATGGAAAATTTGAAATCGTTTGTCACTTACGGGAGGCAAACATGCTAATCACTTAAGAAACCATTTATCGAATTATCAGCTTAAATCCTATTTAAATCACAACTTCCCCCGATCACAATTATCAAAACATTTGAGATTTGTGATATCTGTAGATTTAAATTGATTTTGAAAGCTTTTAAGGAGAATTGTGACTTGATTATGAAAGCGCTAACCGATAAGGATCGATTTTAAGACTTTAAACTCCATTGATACAACATGCATGTATATCTTTTGAAAACAATTTAATGCCAAATAACTTTTTTTAATTTAATTGAATCCATTCTCCCCCTCAATCAATGACATAGGTTGTTGATTGAGAGATAGAGATTTTGACAAATAAGTCCCGATGATTATCAAAAATAGAGACCGAGTTATTTTTCAAAGCATTTAGTTTTCAAGCAGATAAATGTTTATAGAATCGAGCATGGAATTTGAAAACATGGTAAAACATGGCTCGTTTCTTTCTTTTTAAAACCGGTTACCTCAAAATGACAATAAACCATAGTTTCTTTTCTCTCAAAACATATTTTTGATTTTTGATTTTTTTTGATTTTTTTTTTGGAACAAACATCAACATCTAAACCCCGGTCATTTTTGAATGACAAAGACAAAGACCGTAGATATTATCGAACCGAGAAAACGCATGACAAAATGACAATATTTTGAAGATTTTTCGAATTTTTCGTATTTTATGGATTTTGAAAGTTTTATATTTTTCTATTTGATTTTGAAGGTTTATAATTTTGTATTTTGTTTTTCAATAAATATTTACAAGAGATAAATTAGTTAAGAGAATGATGAAATGAGTACCAGATAAAGATATCGCCAGACGTAGAAAGAAAGGAATCAACATCTCTTAAACTTTCGCCACCAAAGTTATCTGAGGCTTCTAAGAAAATCTGTCGACATGAGCCTCTCAATTTGAATCTTTGGTACCTTCCCCCCAAACCGACAAACATCGAATAAAGACCATTTCCCTAAGAAGTAGAGTTGAATACAAAGCGTCTCATTGATTGAAGCTCAAGACTGAAGAACACGAGAACACCAAGTAACAAGTTGAAACATTGATCATCTCAAAGGTTATCAAACCGGATTAACTGACATTTACCCCATCACATGAACCTCGTTGTGCATCCCCGATGTACACCTTACTCTTCAAGATTGACCAGCTTGTCTATTTAGAACAATATATCAACATCTTCATTTTACCGTGCACCTAAATTATATAACATATAAACCAATCACACATAATGTACACATGTACCCAACAAGAGGAGAGACGATGACATCCATGTAACATGTTGAGTTACTAATCATCTCTGTGGATGTCAACTTTGAAATAACTGAATTAGCTCGATCAAGTGAACATGTTGCATATAACCGAAGCACTTTATCATAAACCAAGATGTCGATAAGCAGATCATCTCACGTTCCAAATATTCTTCTCACATTTCTTCAACCGAACACTCAAGTAACATAAAACCAAAGGTCTCCGTGAGACCACTTCCCCAAAAAGTTGAATAATATATCCTTCCTCAAATGGTTTACCGAATCAGCAAAACATACTATATCCATAAACTTGAAATCTTGTGAGAAGAACTCAAATAGCCCAAATGAATCCCTGAGATCAACCGCTACAAACTCTCCTACTATCTTTATCAACCCATGTAGACATTTAGTGACCACTGCTTAAGAAAACCCAATATACCAAACTTTGAAACCAGTCGTTCTCCGATTTGTGTCTTAAGCTTGCACTTAAAGATGGAAGAACTGGTCGAGAATTTATGCACCAAGCAGACTCTTAAGTACTCAATACTCAATTAAGTATAGACATTAACACCTTGGCATATCCAAACGTAATATATATGGACACTGAAAGTAAAACAACGAACTCCTAATAGTGATAGTTAACTGTGCTCAACCATCCACCCTCGATCATTGGTAACTGATAACCCAAGACTTCAACTCTAATTCTTAAGCTCGAAAGCAAGTTATCAAATAAGATCACTTTGTACCAACTTCAACCTCAAATAGATAAAAGAGTAACTTCAGCTAATCAACTTGTGTCAAATGCCCAACATGTGAATAAACATACAACTGGATGTACATTCACCCACCTAATGAACCGAACAAATGATGCCTCAACATCAATGTATTCTTCCTAAAAGTATTCATGTAGAGACTGATATGGTGGATACACCAATAACTTCGAGCGGATGAGGTAGACATTTTCCTTGAAGTTCATGTGGTTGATTTATAGCATGCACGATGAGAGGAATAATAACCCATGAAGATTTGGCAAAGGAATACCAAAGAGTGGATCATTATTCATGAACAATAATGCGTGAAGATTTGGCAAAGGAATACCAAAGAGCGGATCATTATTCATGAGTGCAACCGCAATATTATGATAATCATTATCAACGCTTTGAGGAATAACCGAGATAGGGATTTTTTTGAGTAGCCTGAGTTGTACTACTTTGATGATCAACAAACATATCTTGAACTCATGAATCACATATTCTTTGATGATCATCAAATATTCGCTAGCTGTTGTAAATACTCATCAAACATATCTTGAACCAATGAATCCCAAACAATAAATCCCATTTATCCTTAGTGAGGAAACATTAGGCTTGAAGAGAGTCATCAAACTTTAAGTCGGATAACCATTATTCAAACATCCATCATCATTTAGTATATTCACTCTTCTCATAAATCCCATTTATCCTTAGTGAGTGAGAGTCATCAAACTTTAAGTCGTATAACCATTATTCAAACATCCATCATTATTTAGTATATTCACTCTTTTTCCTCAAAAAATTGCATCCTGTTGCCATTTTGATTAGCAAGTGAATGATTAATGAATGTAGACCGATGATGAGTTGAGTGAAATAGTCGATGAGAATGGTCATAAACATGAAGATTTCTCTTCTTCAAGATAAAGCGCGACCGGGGTTTATTAATTTTTCTTTTGAAGAACGGGGCCTCAAGTGTTATCGCAGCACACCATAATGATGAAGTACGAGGGCCTGAAATGATAATGCACGCCATGTTGCTTATATGTTTAGAGCCGCTTCGATCCAAATACCAAGGGACGACTTGTAACACCCTCGCGGATAAAATACGAAGACATAGAATTGAAACATTGGATCCCCACGTACTAATGGGGTCCTTTTGGTTAGCACAAACAATCTTTGAATCAGCAGAAACCCTAGGTGCAATGTCATTGTCACTAGGAGCTAAACTAGTAGAAGCATCGGACTTAGTCGAGGGACATTTTGTGCTTAATGGGATTGTTCTACCGCTTGGCCCAAACTTAAATGGCACTACTCTAGGCATAGTGATCTAGTTAAGGGCAAGGTTTGCCATTCGTGAATATTCGACGTTATTTCCAATCGAAATCCTACATTGGTAAAACCTTCCCTGTGGTTTTGTGATTGCTTAATCTGTTTTCCTCCAAACTTTCTTAATCGGGTTATGAATCTTAGACTGTAAATAACACATCACATTTATCATGATTACCAAATTAAACATTTTTGCATGTTTTGCAGACAGCATAAGGCCTCGAATTAATTTTAGTAAGCTTAGAGCTAATACTAGAACTAACACGCATTCTTTTGTTCAAATCAAACTTCTTGTCCCTATGGTGTTCTTTCTCTTCCTTATCATGAACACTTTTAGTTTGCGTAATCCTATCCTTCTTTGCATAGCTTCTAGGTTTTGACCCGCTAACTTTAGTGTCAATCTTAACATCCTGAGAAGTAACGATGGGAACATTACATGGCTTCATTACTTTCTGCATTCCTGGTCTAGAAGTGCTGGGATCTGAAATTCTAGGAGGCACATCACATGTTGCTTGCTTGAATTTAGATATGGAACAAGGCATATCAAGGGTCACATGCTTGGCTTTAGGCATAGAACGGATTTCGTGTTTGGCACTAGGCATAGAACAAGGCTTCACAGCTTTGCCTTTTTCACCTAAGGGTTTTGGACATGTTGCAATTACACATTCAAGCCTCTGAGATCGCTTGGCCTGGAGGCAAGCAAACCTAATTTCACTATCAAGAGGTTTGTTAATGAAATCCTCTTCGACAATCTCACGGAGACATTCTAGACTATCCTTAAGGTGAGCATGAGTCATGAAAAGCATGTTCATTATTCCTAAGATGAGGAGGAATATATTTAACCGCTTCACAGTTGTATTTGCAATCTGGGTGATTTTGAGACAACATTCTTATTGAAAACAAGTGGCGCTTTCCCATTTCCCGACTCTCGTGATTCTCAATTTCCTTTTGTAAAGACGCTATTTTTTCGTTGTTTTGGTCACGGGTGACTTTTATTGAATCATATAACTCTTTAAAATGTCGCTTAACCTTTTCATTTTCTTCTAGAAAACTTTCGCTTTCCTTTTGTAAAGCATTTACTAGGTTTTGAAGATGAAACGTTTGAGAATTTCAGAATCTGAGGAGGCATTTGGGAGCCTGTCATATTGTTCGCTTGACCCTTTAATTGAGAGATTTGGGCTTTCAACTTTCTCGATCGTTGCACGAGCTTGAATCGCTCATCACGCTTGTTAATTTGAAAACCTGATCAAACTCGAGCATCCAAGATGTCTTGATATTTGAAGTTTTGACATTTTCTTTGAGATGTTGATATTTTGAGTTGTAAATTATAATGCTCAACTTCTAGTTTAGAAAAATGTTTAACCAAATTGTCGTGATCATCCAGTTCAATTTTCTCTTTTAGTTTAGAATTAGTTTTTTCAAGCTCAATGACACGATCATGGGAGACTTCAGTGGCCACGATAGTTCATGAAATTTGGAAGCATTAATAGAGCAATTTGAAGCAAAGGAAAAAGATATCTTGAGCAACACATTCGGTAAATAAGAGTCTCATTTAAGGTATGCAAGTTCTTCCTCTCAATCTCATTATATTTTAGTGCACGCCCATAATCACTAACTTCAACTACCATTGCATCAAATTCCTTTTCCATTTCTTTAATATCTGATTTTATCCCCTTTTAAGACTCTCAAAATGATCTTTTAGTTGTTTAAAGAAAGGCATGACCTCAGCTAAATAACATTCTTTCATTTGCTCAAAACCCCTTTCCCTTATTATCCCAATGGTGTGATCCTTTTCTTACAAGTTTTCTCAAAATCGGTAAATAGTTGAAGAATATCATATTGACTGATTAAGGTCTTGCTCTTAGTGGCAATAGTTCTAGGAACTAAATGCATTGGTGTATTTGGAGGATACAATACGCTTTAGGAATTTCCTACAAGGGGATTCTTTTCAACAATATTTTCACCTTTTGCAAGTCCATATCCTTTTCCAGTAACACTTGTTCAGGGGTCAATAGAGTCCGAGGCTTAAACATGTTTAAGGATATCCAATTTTCCTTAGTGTAATCATGGGGTTTTATCATATTCTTGTTTTTTACACTCGATCTTCTAGCTTCTTATTCATTTTCTCCCTAGTGACTTCATCCTGATTTCTTATCTTCCCTGCACTCACAGAACTAGGTTTTTGTCTAGGCTTAAGGATCTCATTACCATCATACAAAGACCTTATGAGCATTTCTAGCCTTTTAATTACCTCGGATTAGGTTCCTCAACAAGGAGAATGCTATGCTTATCGCTTAGGACTTTATGCTTAGTGATCATGTGAGCAAATCAATGGTATTCCCTTGTACGTACAACTTATTTTCTAGCTTGTTTTTCAAAGTTTTAGATTGTAAAAATCATTCAAAAGTTTTGATTCCTTAGCCTTGAATTCTTGCTTAAGCATTTTAACATTTTCTTGAAGTTCGTGTTTTTGCTTAGCATTTTTAGAAAGCTTTTCTTGTAAGGAGTTTAACTCTTGTTTTAATACTTCTCTAAACCTACTTTTTCTAATAGTTGCAATGATGGACATCCATTTCCTGCCACGGGTGGTCAACTCAAACTTAGCACTGTTCATAAATAGCAACCTCGATCCTTATATATGTTAAGCTCAGTGGTAAGGGAATCATCGTGCACAAATGCAGCGATCATGCAGTTCATAATCATCATATTGAGTAGAAGATGCACAACTAGGTACAACAGAAACATCCATGCAACTTACCTCGAGCATTACATGCACAGCCGTATCAAGTATCTCTATCTTGGGTACATCCCGCTTCCATGGAGCTTCCTTTGCATTAACTTGCCACATTGTAGTTGGGTCCGTGCACTCTCTCTCTTGTGAATTTGAGCACGAAGATTCCATTTTTCCATTATCCGACTCATCATTTTTGTTGTCATCGACATTCTCGCATTCAAAGAATAACACCCATTCTTCAACATATACATTACCCAACTTATCACAACAATCTTCAACCGCACTACACTCACCACGCTTCATTCTTATGAGCGATTCTTCAATGTATTTTTTCACATTATCCATGAGTTGATAAATATCTCAATGAACTCATGAATTTCCATTCCAAAGATGTTTTTGGAAGGAAATTCCAGTCAAGTGTTGATCGAATCAATATTCCCATCATGAATGGTGAAATTGTTTGTAGATTACTTGAAGAGTTTAATCGAACCATCCTTTGAACCTCTTTATTGGTAAGTTGCGCTTTGGTGTTCTAAGTTCAACAGCAAGTTTCTTTTGTCAATGTAGGTAAGTCCCCGCGAAAAGAGCACTACATGTTCGATCCCTGTTTATGGATAACAAAATGTATGAGGTGCGTATGAAGTAGCCGATAGGCTCAATGTCATTCCATTGGCAGGCGTATCTCAGAAAGTGTGCAATTCATTCTCATTGTACTCGAACATGAAGATTTCACATCCTCATTGTTTAATTCAACATCTTTAATCGCTCAGCACCAAACATTATTGTCCACAAAGATCATACAATTTAAGCACTTCAAATCAATCGGGTCAAGAGAGTAAGAGAGTAAGACATGATGTGGTAGAATGCACGGATTTTACAAGTCTATGATTTAAACCCAGAAATAGAATCTTTTCGCGGATTAAAAATCACCAAACCAAGCAAATGACCAATGGAATGAGTTAAGATGATCATGGATCACACAATGACAGACAATTGTGTGTTAGGACTTATGATTGTTTCAGGATAAGCGTAGATGTTGTTTGGTTGTGATTTGGGTGGGTTGTTGCACCATTTTCCAGAATTTTAGGTCTAAAAACATAAAACCCTCATAACTTCGTCAGAGCGGATTTATCTCGAAGTTTGACCCAATAAACTTTAGTTTTCGGGTGACATTCTCCTCGCTCACTCATTTTGATGGGTAGAACGCTGAAAACGGAGTTACGGATCAAAAGTTATAGCCGCTTGAAGTTTTGTCGGGAAAAGTCAACAAGTCGCTAAGAATTCTTGAACCAAGTCGCTAAGACCAAGTCGCTAGACCCAAGTCGCCGATAATTTAATTCGCTACACCACTAAGTCGCTAGATCCCAAGGCCAAGTACAGAAAGTCGCTAAGTAGTAACTCAAGCATGCAAGTCGCTAACCAATTTTTTGGCAGCAATTCGCTACACAAGTCGCTAGAGACACAAGTCGCTAAAGAGCAACTCGCTATCATCCAAGCTCTACCATTAAAAGTCGCTACCAGAGTGGAGAATCCACTACTTGTACTTTAACTCGCTAGATCTAACTCGCTAGCTCCAACACCGTAAGTCGCTACAAAAATGTCGCTACAAGAAGAAATATTCGAAAGCTAAGTCGCTAGCTTGAAAACCATAAACTCACTTTTCAATCCAAAAAACAACCCAACCAAGATGATTCAAGCATACCAAATGAAAACCTAAACACTTTTGATGATTCTAAACATAAAAGTACAACCAAAATCTAAACTTTAACACTAGAAATCAATCAAATGATGCAAAAACCACTAAACTTTTTCAAACTCAAAACCACCTAAAACCACTAGAAATCCAAAGATGTGCAAGATATGATCTAACCATGGCTCTTGATACCAATTGTAAGATATAACTTTTCACATACACATCATAACATTAACACAAGGTAGCATATAGATGTAATTCTAGAGAGAGAAAGTTAGAGGTTTAGGGAACTTAGTGAGAGAAAGTGAAAGATATTATTATGAGCTCCAACTCTCTACCTTGGGAGGTAGAGAGTATTTATAGTCTTACATAAAACGCCACACATCGGCCGTGGATCGCATACAAGGGGTAAAGACCGTCTCAGTCCTCCACGGTGTTAACTAAATACTACTTAACTAAATATAACTATGACTACGAGCTTTCTAACGATTACATATACTTGAGGTGACCGACTCTTTAATACCGGAATTTCTAATTCCTAACATTCTAAAGTCTGTACTTGGGGGTTGTTGATAATGTTCTTTTAAAATTGGCAAATTCCTTTTCCTACCGATTTGTGGTTATTGACATGGGCAAGCGGAGCATTACAACTTAATTGTTGAAGGCTTTCTTGCTACCGTCAAGGCTATAAAAGTTTTTTGTAAAACAAATTTCTTTAGGGACTGAAGGGGAACGAGTTACTTTCAACATGAATGAACAATTGAAACCTCGTTTGGAATTTTCAAAAAAGGTTGGTGTAGTCAATATACCATTACTTGAACCACCTTTATGCCATTAGTTTGGGACTAACAATTGTAAGCAAGATGTTGATAGTTGTAAACAGGAACATGAAACAAGTGGTCAAATTGAGGACATCGATGAAACTCCAAATCTTAACAAGCATTATTGCATTCCTATTGTAGCTGAACATGACGGATCTATGAAGGCATGGCCTACGTGTAACCCTTTTCGCGAATATTGTAACGGTGATATGAAGGGTGAAGAATGGACGTGCCCGCACGAGATTGAGAGACATGACATAAAGTTTGGGAATCTATGCTTTCAAGATTGGTACAAAGTTAGATTTGGGGACTCTAATGTCAATACAGGTTTAATCAAACAGCTAAAGCTAGATTACAATGAATATCATCTTCAAGATACAAAGATCGCTGATAAAGGATCAACTATGAGTGCCGCCCTCGATAACGATAACTCTATGATTGAAGACAACGACTACGGAAAGTCGTGTCTATCATTCAACGAATGGCTTTTGCAAAAGTTTGATACCTGCAGCATCAACAACACTGTCAGCAAAAGAGTTTTTGCCGATTGGATCAATGATCGCCGTAAAGAAACGGAAGAAGTTGGCCAAGTTCGAAGGTCACCATAAAGCCCCATGGCTTTGAGTCTAACTTAAAGACTCGGTAATAAAGAAAAGTGCTCTTTTGGGAGACAATCCGAATTATCCTTTTTATTTCTTTTATCTCATTTTTTGTTGGGTTTTGTGTTTTTAACAATTTTTGCAGGAATTAGAGATGAATTCACAAGTGACTAAAACGGGGACCAATTCTGTCCAACAATTACGGTGTAACTCATCCTCATGGTTACGCCGTAACATATCATCAGTAGCGATTCTCTCTAAGGTATAAACCATTACGGCGTAATCCAATTCCATGGTTACGCCGTAGCTATTCTCCAGGAGTAGAATTATTACTTGAACTTTATTGCCCTCGTTTTTCTAGTTTATTTTAAAAATTATGCCATTTTTAAAATTTTGACATGTTTTACTTAACCTAACTAGATTAGACCTTGGCCGAGCACATTATAACTCTTGATATTTCACGGTGAGATTAGCCTTATCTATTTCCTATTATCTACCCAAATCCACCAAATTATGAGTGTGCCGGTAGCTTGCAAACTTTAGAACTTGGCCTTTGCATCATTTCGATACCATAGACGAGGTATGTTGAGTTCGCTTAATGTATATGGAATAATCAGTTTAAGAAGGAAATATTTTAGGATTATCACCTAAACAGCCTATCCTTGTGTGTCTATCGATTAGTCACCTCGACTTTTTGACCCCCATGTTAAACCTTTTTGTTGCACTCACCTTTAGTGTAAGATACCCCTAGATACACCCGTATGAGCCATTCCTTTCATTTTGTTCACCCAATATATATTGTTTCATTACACCCATTCGCCTTAGCCTACCGTGTAGTCTTAATTTGTGATCTGGAAGTCATTGTTTGCCTAAGTTCAAGGTTCAAGTAGAGAGGTTCAGAAATCACACTTTCGTCAAAGACTCATATTTAAAGATCATTAAAGACCCCCCAGATTCTTATATTATGTTCATCTTAAGTGGAGGGATGTTATGTTATGTTATGATAAAAAAAATCAATATATATATATACACACACACACACACACACATATATATATATATATATATATATATATATATATATACATACATATATATATATATATTTATATATATATATATATATATATATATATATATATATATATATATATATATATATATATATATATATATATATATATATATATATATATATATATTGTCACACACCCCAAATTACCTGGTTTGCACGCGAATAAAATTCCTGGGAGTTGACTGTCATAGCATCACAATCACAGATATATTGAACGACCTAAAGTGTCGTTTGGAAAATACATCGCTTGATTTAATAAAATAACCAGAGTTTACAAATATAGGTCCCAAATGAAAATCAACATGTGGGGGAAAATAAGTTTGGTACAAGTCAAACGATGTTTTAAAAGTGTATAAATCCATGTGTGACGCGTCGTCACCGCGACTCTATGATATGTCCACATGCATGCCATGAAGTGAATGCCTTAGTTACCTGAAAATACATTGCTAAAAGTGTCAACACAAAGGTTGAGTGAGTTCATAGAGTTTATGTATATGTGTGATACGACTACCACAAGTATAATTTTGTATGACAATGATGTCACAAAAATAATACAATTGCTATAAGTCCATGACACCGAAACTAGACTGATCATGATGTTCGCCCCAACAGAGTGTTTGCCAAACAACTCAAATAATGATATTAAATGAAATGCATCCGTTTAACCAGTTGGAATCCACCAACCCGAATGGAGGAGTCACCCTCGATAGATCTATCCACTCACCCTCGCTTCTATTAAATTAACGGTTCATGTTATATAATGGGGACATTCAATTGGCATGAGGTAACTTAAGCAATGTAATGAATTTGTTATACTTGATATCGTAATAAAAAAAAATGATGTACAATGTATTCTCCCCCGTGGGTTTGAAATAAAGTAAAAACTTGAATAAATCGGGGCTATGAAAACTCACCTGTTGCAATGATAATAATGATGTAAAGGCAATACTGAAATGAGGCGCAACCTCTGACTATGACCTATTATGAATGATATGATCTAATGTAAATCATGAAACAATGTCGTGCATGCAAATCCACATGTAATCTATACCACTTGTACGCTTTTGAAAATGGAATTTATCGTCGAAATATATGTTTATGACATCTCGTCATGTTATAAAATACTTTACAAGTATTTACGTTGAAATGATATCTTACGATAGTCATTTAATGATTTATTATGAAATTATAACTATCGGGTTGAATTTACGAAAAACCGTCGTAATTATATAAACATAATAATTTATATACGAATTAAATTGAAAACAACGGGTAAATTGATAATATAATTTTTATAGTCTTAAAATGAGTATAAAAATATATTAAGATTATTTTTGGAAGTGTCGGATCAATGTTTCAAAATAATGTTTACGCGATAGCGTTTATTTAATAGGAAAAATAAACGTTTAATGAATAAATGCAAAACCATGCATAAACCGATATGAAATGATGTTATTGATGTTATGTAGACTAAATCTAGTCTATATGAAATGTCCTTGATAATATGTTCATGAATTCGCAGCTAAACCATTAAGGTTACGCGAATTTGATACTCGTAAACGTAGTTTACGATAAATGATGAAATATAGTAAAACTTTTAAAGTTTGTAAAATGACCTGAAATTACGAGTTGTCACATTCGCCCAACCAAAAAGGAATTCAGTCCCTGAATTCAGTCCATGTTAGGTTCTACGGTGTTATCGGTGAAAGGTGAGGATATTTGAGTCGCATTGGGTCGTCCAATGTTTTCTGAATCGTACCACGCCTTTCCAAGACGGGACGTTGAACATATATTTTTGCCAACTTGAACTTCTAATGGTTTGCGACTTATGGAACATACTTCCAATATTTTGCGTTGTATATTGACATAGCTTATCTAGCCATATGTTGTTACTTGTAACTGATTTTTGATCTGTTCGATCACTTTGTTGTTTCATGAATGAGTCATTGACTAGTGAGTTGGACTTTCCTGGTTTTTACCCGTAAATTAGTGATTGACACCTCAACCTTAGTGTGCCTCAAATGGTGTAGTCAATATGTTCATGTAATAACTATTGTTGTAAGGGAACTTGTTCGATGCAGAATGATTTACCTAATCATTTCTAGAATATCACACATGCTTTGAGCATATCTTCAAATGTTTGAATTGTTCTCTCGCTCTAACCATTGAGCTGAGGATAATAGGTGATACTCATGTCCTAATAGATTCCATGGAAAGATTGAAATGATTGCTAGAAATCTAAGGAAAATCGGCTTCCTTATATTATGTACAACTGAAATTGATACTACGTGTCTCGTGCCAAATTTCAAAATGTTAAGTCTGTCGAAAAATGACCTTATTGAAAAGAATAGATTATGGGTAACAATTGTAATTCCTCGCGTTTCTCGTTCCAGCGAATGTCATGATTTGAATCTTACTTGCCTAAGGTGTTTAGTCTTCATGACTAAAATGTTTATGGTTTGATTATCGAAGTGTTTCCATGCTCTATGTTGTAAAATCACAAAACCTTAAATGTTTAAGTGATGTGGTGTAGTGATTGATTTTCAAGATTTGTTCCGATATTGAGTGCTTCTAAAATATTTCATCACTTAGATTGTTATCATGCTAGCCAGAAAGTAGATATCAGCTTATACTATACCAAGGAATGTTTGTTCTAATTTCACTTGTAGATGGAGAGTCATTGTTTGTTCGATATGTTCAACCTGTTGCATCTTTGATATAGAAGTGAGGTTACTCGGGATTTCTAGAGAACACAATGTCTTAGAGGAAGTTTATATCGATAACCTTGGTTTAACCAAATTTTTCTTTAAAGAAAACTCATTGAAGGGGAGTTCACATATTGTTGAAGCCATGTTTAGTGAAATGTTCTGTAGTCTCATTTAGAAGACTTGGTTTATCCCTATGATGTTGCTTAGTGTGTATACGCTTCGTACTAAATCTTGTAACTCGGTCTAGCTAGTACTTTTGAAATGATATAATTTGGCTTCTAGTCCAAAATAGTGTTTTGAAATGTCTCGTGATGTCTTATGATTTTTGTTGAGTTTTGAAACGTCTTACTATATACTTCTAGTCCTTGTTGGTAATCCTAGAATGCTTTCATTGTTTTCTTGTATCGAATCCTCCTCATAGATGGTATAAGAAGCCTTTCCTAAAAAGGTCACTCGTCAAATTCTAACGTATCGGTTGAGTGAGGGATGAATGGCGTAGGCTTCTATAGAGTGTTAACAAAAGAAATGTTTATGAATAATTTATCTGATTACAAAGCTTTGCTTTTGAGTGAAGATTGTTTTCATGACATAATTCTTCCTGAATTATACATAGGTGATCAAGCCATGTATAATCGAGGACAAATGATGTGATGCTTGGTTTTGTTGAAATGATATTATGTTCCTCCGAAGTTTTAGATGGTATTCAACGTTTTGTTTTGTAAGATAATGGCTCAATAATTTTTCAGAGTAACATGAAAATCGTTTCGCATGATGGTATTAAATAGTTGATAAAATGACTGAAAGCCAATTGATAGGGTGGTAACGAAACAACTTTGTTTTAAAACTTTATGAAACAATGTTTCTAAGATAGTGTAGAATAGCTTGAAATAAAATTAAGTGAAATAATTTCATGAAATGGTAGCAAAATAACTT
>OU343221.1:212054470-212206970 GCA_910596185.1 Chrysanthemum makinoi | reverse complement strand
GCCATTTAGACTCGACACTCTAGATAACTGAAACAAACAAACATAATTTTAAAGATAGATGTAGGATGGTAGCCGCATTTTTTTCATTCTTCCGTATACACTTTTACTCTACCATCCTCTACGTGTATAATATCATCAAAATAATAGTTCGGATTTATAGGCACATCCCTACACTTGAGTTTTATGGCGGTACTAGTTGCTAACACCCATTTGACCAATTGAAAAGATCAAAACACTTGGAGTACATTATTACGTAAGTTGGGGAGGGTAAAGGAATTTGAATTTACTGACGCTCCTTCCCGCCACTTCATAAAATTTAACTTTTCTCATGATCCCAATCGCCCCAAAACTGTGGTACAAAGTATGACATCGACATTTTAGCAACTTTGGATGCAAGCAACTAGATAATTGAACTAAAGGTTTAGTATGATAATAATAATGCACTAAAAGTGAGTGCATACAAGGTAGGCTAAGGCGATTTGGGTGTACATTCGCATGGGGTGAATGTAAAATGCGTCTTCATTGATATTCCAAAACCAAAACATCACGAGAGACAGTAAAAGCTTGATAGGCTCGAGGGGTAACCTTTGCTGAAAGGGTAGGATCGTGGTACTAAAGATGAGTACAACGCATGGGTGTGGGGAATTACTCAACCCCCACTTGATGTGGAAGAAGTAATTATAATACGGGGTATCAAAGAAGGCTTATCCTAATGCCTCTTATCATTTAGTTATTCCTAAGTACACAAGTGTAGTCTTACTAGCTTATCTCTAATGCATCACAAAACAAGTTCTAGAATCTATTATACTACCGGTACACTCTCGAAGTATTAAAGTGGAATGCTTTAATTTCTACAAATCTAAGGGCGATCCTCACATTTTGGGTGGAATTTAAGTGGTAAAGGGTTTTGTGCTAGTCATATAACTTCCTATCCATGAGACGCTTTATTAAGACTAATGGCCCACTCCTATATGTCATGAAAATTTTTAAATTTGGTGCCAAAATTACCCTAACCGATATTTCTCATTGTTTATTACACAAATGAAATTGGACAAGGCAAATAGTCAAGGATAAGCATAGTTTCAAAGTTCTCGTTTTATTTTCCCTCCCATAGTTAAACTAACATTGTCCCCATTGTAGGTGGACCCTAAAGTATCAAAGTTATGATAATGGAAGATAATTAAAAACGAAGAAACTAATACTCCCCATTAGCTCGGTAGGATCCGTGGAAGTAGTGGTTAAATTCTTCTCCAAGAAGAATGTATGCTTAAAAGCTCCTTCAAATCTTATGTATCTTCTTCTTGATAAATAAAACCTGCACACTTTAAGAAAACAAATGAAACATTCGTGATAAAATCATGGTAGCTATATATATATATATATATATCCCGCGATATATACTCTACTAAACTAGAATATAATACTTAATGGATGTTTAAAGTTTATTTTCTGTTTATGAAAATTAAGACTGAAAATTCATGGACAAAAATTTATAAATTCTGTAGCACGTGAAAAAACGAGAAAAGTTAGAAGTCAAGTTTTACCCTCCGACGCCTCAGTATTGCGATCCCGACGCAGTCAGTTATCCCTGCACGTAAACCGGTTCATGATTTTCGAAAAATTCAGAAAATTTTATCTTTAGAATCGGAAAATTTCCTCGCAAAACATCCATTATGACTCGATACAAGCATTTGACACAAGTCAACTTTTGTGAAACACACATGTACGCGTATCAACTAGCGTTCGGGGTAATAATCGTAATTTCATGTTCACGCAAATTTTTAAAACGCGTGTAATCCTCCCTACACTTATCCCTTTTGTAAAATACCTTTATATGTAATTAAGACGAGGTTAAAGACCTCGGGAATTGAATAAAGCATTTTTGCAAATTCAAACATGAGAATAAACAATCACCCTAATTCGCGGTTGAAAGATATACGACATACAAACAAGCAAACAATTAGGCATCGGTTGCCTCCCACGAAGCGCTTTTCTTTATTTTTTAGAAAATGAGTCTTGTAGCTAGACTCGTCGTGTCCCGTATGGATTTGGGGGGGGGGCCACGTGCCCATACCTAAGCCATTCTACTTATGTTTCTCGCTCTGTTGTAATCATCTCCTAATCTAGGTGAGGGTAGTCATTTTTTATAGTATCGCTCGTATGATGATTAAAAATTTTTCATAAGTATGCCTAAGTCCTTGTTGTTTATCTTTCTCACTATATCGGAATGGAGCCATCCATTGCATGCCTCTATATCTTTGTGCTTAAACCTAGGATGTGTACAGGGCATTTGATAGACAAAATCTTCAACTCCATCGGAGAATGTGATTAGAACATCAATCATCCGTTCATTCAACCTAGCCATTCTCTTAAAGTTTGTTCCAAATATAACTTGAGTAAGGCTTCCATCAATGAATTCTCCTAAATCTTCTAGGACCATGAATTCAACCACATAGGCAAAACTTCCGACAAACACATCCAAGTAAGTGACCGCATCAACAACATTATCCCCTTGATAGGCTAATTCATCTACCTTTATTTTGTTATATAGATTTCTTGAGATTAAGTTTAAAGCTAAGAATGAGTGCAAGTTAGCATCAAAACTTTCAAATCCTATCTTACAAGGGAATTTCATGTTAAAGGGACCATTAGCCTCAATTCTACACCTAGGGTCAAAACATTGGGAGAAGTCTTCTTCCATTTTAAAATTAACTTCATCGATGACCTCCCCATTATCAAGTGCTTTACCATAGTCAAACTCCTCATCGGAATCCGAGTCATAGAAAGGACTATGTTGTTGCCAATTTAATTCATTATGCACTAGGTGATTTCCAAAGTGGTGAATGGGTGAAGGGTTTTGTGGGATTGCGTTTTTTATTTCGGGATTGGGAGGAGGATTGGGGGCGGTAGTGTGAAGACTCTTCGGCGAAAGATGCGAATCATGGTGAGTGATTGGTTTTACGAACAAAGGTCACAAAGAAGAGGGATAAACTACAAGGAAGCTAAAAATGAGAAAAAAACTTACTTGATAGGAATCAAGCAAGGGAACCTAAACGAAGTGGAAATCTAACTAGCTATTCTATTCCCCGGCAGCGGCGCCAAAAACTTGATACGCGTACAACGCGCGTTCGGGGTCAAAGGAACTTCCTCGCCGAGGAAGTTTTTCAACACCCTAGGCAGTGAACCTAATCATTGTAGTGTAGTATTAGGTAAGCCTCGGGAATTGATATCGTTCTCTAGGGGAATAGGAATGCTAGTGAGAAATTACTACGCTATGGTTGGGGTTGAGGAGGATTATTTTTTATTCTTTTTTATATTTTTTAGAAAATTGAAAGGTACGAATCTCGGGGTATTGGATTTGGGGGGTGGTATTTCTACCGATTACTCTACTTATCTAATAATCTAATCTAAGGTGAGGGTAGTCTATGTCTATTGTTGTGTGCTCGTATGATGATTAAAAATGTGTTTACCTAGATGCTACTACTCCCTAGTTATCTCCTATTGATGGTTGAATTGTCACGTCCTTATTCTTAACGCGTTGTGTCTTCTAAGGTCGTAGGGTATGCGTTTTTCCCTAACTCTTTGAGACTACCTTAAGGTTATTGCCTACGAAATCTCTAGGATTCATAAACTAACTCTAAGGTTATCTTTGGATGTTTAGCCTACAATAACTCTAGGTGATTATAAACTAATGTTCACAAAGATTACTCAAGCATTAAAAACACAACGAATGACTTGTCGCAATACTAGGTCAATCACAATTAAGATAAGAGACAACCAATCAATATTCAATACCTAGGTTTCATAGATCTAAGCAAACACACAAGTAAATTAGCCGGACATGGAAAACATACAAGCATACACACAAACAATTGAAGACATGATTGAATTAATGAAGTAAATCACTTATCTTGTTGTAAAATAGGATATGGAACCCTAAGATACTGCCCAAGACAACCAAAGTTCGGTTTAGGTTTTACTCCACAAAACCACCTCTCCAAAATCTGAAAATTCGAATTCTGTATATAGAGTTACAATATGCGACGGCGTCACTCTTTATTTGTGACGCCGTCGGATCGCCGCCATTAGGTTTTTGTTTTGGCCACGTCAACTTTGTGACGGTGTCACCTTATGGTTGTGACGCCGCCGCCTTCATCTTCTCGACGCCGCGGATCCATCTAGGCCGTCTGAGTTGTGACATCTCTTTAAAACCGATGCCGCCAAGTGCAAAATATCAATTTGGCTACTGAGTCGTCACAAAGTGTGTTGCGACGGCGTCACCATTTGGCTGTGACGCCGTCACCTTCTGTTCCAGCAGCTTGAGTGTCTTGATTCTTGACTTTCGCCATTCATATATTCGCGCCTTTTCGTTCGAATAAGTGTCATTCCAGAAATTTTCCTTCAAGAGACCTAAAAGTGAAAAGGAACGAAATTAAGAAGTAACAGATATAAAAGTGATCGATTAAGGGCTTAAATGACCCCTCAAAAGTGTACCTTTTAAATCCTTATCAAATATCCCTACACTTGGTATTTGCTTGTCCTCAAGCAAATGTGCTTTTAGCCAATTAATTATAAGTTAGGGGTCATGAAGCATTAGTTTAGAACAATTCACAACACGTATAAGCCTCACAAAAGTAATAACAAGCACAAAAATTATATACTAGCACCTCACAAGTGGTGTTTGGATACTCTCATCTCTCGGGTGTATATGAAATATATCAAGTTGGAAATGGAAGATAAACACTCATTAACCGGTCCTAGTACATAGATTACCATAGGTTTGAGACTAGATCAAACCTCCATCGCTTTTGGCATAAGCACCTAGAAAAAACTATCCAAGAGGTCTTTTAAAGGGTTGTAACATTAGGCTTACGGTAGGTAAACAAAGGGTTTGGTGGGATAGGTGATTTAGTGGTGGCAAGTCAAAAATCTTTATGTTACAAGCATGAGAAGAATGGCGTTGCTAAGCCAAGACTCGACACTCTAAACTCTAGAAACAAACAAACATAAATTTAAAGATAGATGTAGGATGGTAGCCTGCATTTTTTTTTCTTCATTCATACACTTTTACTCTACCATCCTCTACGATAACATCAAAATAATAGGGATTTATAGGCACATCCCTACACTTGAGTTTTTATTACTCTAACACCCATTTGACCCGAATTGAAAAGATCAAAACACTTGGAGTACATTATTACGTAAATAAAGGGAATTTGAATTTAACGTTCCTTCCCGTCACTTCATAAAATTTAACTTTTCTCATGAGTCCCAATCGTCCCAAAACTGTGTACAAAGGATATGACTCGACTTAGCAACTTATGCAAGCAACTAGATAATTGAACTAAAGGTTTAGTATGATAACAATAATGCACTAAAAGTGAGTGCATACAAGGTAGGCTAAGGCGATTTGGGTGTACATTTGGGGGTGAAATGTAAACAATGCTCTTCATTGATATTCCAGAAAACCGAAACATCACGAGAACAGCGAAAAGGATAGGCTCTGAGGGGTAACAAAGGGTATCGTGTACTAAAGATGAGTACAACGCAAGGGTGTGGGGGAATTACTCAACCGATGTGGAAGAAGTAATTATAATACGGGGTATCAAAGAAGGCTTATCCTAATGCCTCTTATCATTTAGTTATTCCTAAGTACACAAGTGTAGTCTTACTAGCGATCTCGGAATGCATCACAAAACAAGTTCTAGAATCTATTATACTACCGGTACACTCTCGAAGTATTAAAGTGGAATGCTTTAATTCCTACAAATCTAAGGGCGATCCTCACATTTTGGGTGGAATTTAAGTGGTAAAGGGTTTTGTGCTAGTCATATAACTTCCTATCCATGAGACGCTTTATTAAGACTAATGGCCCACTCCTATATGTCATGAAAATTTTTAAATTTGGTGCCAAAATTACCCTAACCGATATTTCTCATGGTTTATTACACAAATGAAATTGGACAAGGCAAATAGTCAAGGATAAGCATAGTTTCAAAGTTCTCGTTTTATTTTCCCTCCCTACAGTTAAACTGAACATTGTCCCCATTGTTCCCCGAAAGTATCAAAGTTATGATAATGGAAGATAATTAAAAACGAAAGAAACTAATACTCCCCTGATTAGCTCGGTAGGATCCGTGGGAAGTAGTGGTTAAATTCTTCTCCAAGAAGAATGTATGCGCGAAAAGCTCCTTCAAATCTTATGTATCTTCTTCTTGATAAATAAAACCTGCACACTTTAAGAAAACAAATGAAACATTCGCATAAAATCGGCGGTAGCAATATATATATATATATATATATGACTCTACTAAACTAGAATATAATACTTGTGAATGGATGTTTAAAGATTTTCTGGAAAATTTCAAAAAATTTATAAGTAGCACAGAAAACGAGAAAAAGTTAGAAGCTGTTTCTACTCCTCCTGACGCCGTCAGGTTGCGATCCCGACGCCGTCAGGTTATCCTGACAGAAACTGGTCTGCGATTTTCTGGAAAAAATTCAGGAAAATTTTTATCTTTAGAATCTGGAAAAATTTCCTGCAAAACATCCATTATGACTCGATACAAGCATTTGACACAAACAAACAGACATGCATATCTTTTTAATAATCGTAATTCTCATGTTCACGTTCTTTTTTAAAACGTGTGTAATCCTCCCTACACTTATCCCTTTTGTAAAATACCTTTATATGTAATTAAGACGAGGTTAAAGACAAAATAAAGCATTTTTGCAAATTCAAACATGAGAATAAACAATCAAATAAAAGATATACGACATACAAACAAGCAAACAATTAGGCATCGGTTGCCTCCCACGAAGCGCTTTTCTTTATTTATGAGTCTTGTAGCTAGACTCGAAGTCGTGCCCCTACGTGGTCTCGTGCACGCTTACGTGCCCATACCTAAGCCATTCTAATGTTTTCTCGCTCTGCTTGTAATCATCTCCTAACTCTAGGAATTTTTTTTAGTATCGCTCATTTTTTTCATAAGTATGCCTAAGTCCTTGTTGTTTATCTTTCTCACTAAGTATCGGAATGGGAGCCATCCGATTGCATGCCTCTATATCTTTGTGCTTAAACCTAGGATGTGTACGGGGCATTTGATAGACAAAATCTTCAACTCCATCGGAGAATGTGATTAGAACATCAATCATCCGTTCATTCAACCTAGCCATTCTCTTAAAGTTTGTTCCAAATATAACTTGAGTAAGGCTTCCATCAATGAATTCTCCTAAATCTTCTAGGACCATGAATTCAACCTACACCAAACTTCCGAAATGAAACACATCCAAGTAAGTGACCGCATCTACCACATTATCCCTTTGATAGGCTAATTCATCTACCTTTATTTTGTTATATAGATTTCTTGAGATTAAGTTTAAAGCTAAGAATGAGTGCAAGTTAGCATCAAAACTTTCAAATCCTATCTTACAAGGATTTCATGTTAAAGGGGCCACTAGCCTCAATTCTACACCTAGGGTCAAAACATTGGGAGAAGTCTTCTTCCATTTAAAATTAACTTCATCGATGACCTCCCCATTATCAAGTGCTTTACCATAGTCAAACTCCTCATCGGAATCCGAGTCATAGAAAGGACTATGTTGTTGCCAATTTAATTCATTATGCACTAGGTGATTTCCAAAGTGGTGAATGGGTGAAGGGTTTTTGTGGGATTGCGTTTCTATTTGGGAGGAGGATTGGGGGCAGGTAGTGTGAAGACTCTTCGGCGAAAGATGCGAATCATGGTGAGTGATGATTGGTTTTGAACAAAGGTCACAAGAAGGGATAAACTACAAGGAAGCTAATGAAAGTGAGAAAAAATCTTACTTGATAGGAATCAAGCAAGGAAACCTAAACGAAGTGGAAATCTAACTAGCTATTCTATTCCCCGCAGCGGCCGCAAAAACTTGATACGCGTATTACAGCGTTCGGTGTCAAAGAACTTCCTTTTCGCCGAGAAGTTTTTCAACACCCTAGGCAATGAACCTAATCATTGTAGTGTAGTATTAGGGTAAGCATCGGGAATTGATATCGTTCTCTAGGGGAATAGGAATGCTAGTGAGAAATTACTACGCTAAGGTTGGGGTTGAGGAAGATTATATTTTATTCTTTTTTATATTTTTTAGAAAATTGAAAGGTACGAATCTCGGGGTATTGGATTTGGGGGGTGGTATTTCTACCGATTACTCTACTTATCTAATAATCTAATCTAAGGTGAGGGTAGTCTATGTCTATTGTGGTGTGCTCGTATGATGATTAAAAATGTGTTTACGTAGATGCTACTACTCCCTAGTTATCTCCTATTGATGGTTGAATTGTCACGTCCTTATTCTTAACGCGTTGTGTCTTCTAAGGTCGTAGGGTATGCGTTTTTCCCTAACTCTTTGAGACTACCTTAAGGTTATTGCCTACGAAATCTCTAGGATTCATAAACTAACTCTAAGGTTATCTTTGGATGTTTAGCCTACAATAACTCTAGGTGATTATAAACTAATGTTCACAAAGATTACTCAAGCATTAAAAACACAACGAATGACCTATCGCAATACTATGTCAATCACAATTAAGATAAGAGACAACCAATCAATATTCAATACCTAGGTTTCATAGATCTAAGCAAACACACAAGTAAATTAGCCGGACATGGAAAACATACAAGCATACACACAAACAATTGAAGACATGATTGAATTAATGAAGTAAATCACTTATCTTGTTGTAAAATAGGATATGGAACCCTAAGATACTGCCCAAGACAGGCAAAGTTCGGTTTAGGTTTTACTCCACAAAACCACCTCTCCAAAATCTGAAAATTCGAATTCTGTATATAGAGTTACAATATGCGACGGCGTCACTCTTTATTTGTGACGCCGTCAGATCGCCGCCATTAGGTTTTTGTTTTGGCCACGTCAACTTTGTGACGGTGTCACCTTATGGTTGTGACGCTGTCAGCTTCATCTTCTGACGTCGTCGGGATCAGAATCTAGGCCGTCTGAGTTGTGACATCCTACTCTTTAAAACCTAATGCCGTCAAGTGCAAAATATCAATTTGGCTACTGAGTCGTCACAAAGTATGTTGCGACGGCGTCACCATTTGGCTGTGACGCCTTCACCTTCTGTTCCAGCAGCTTGAGTGTCTTGATTCTTGACTTTCGCCATTCATATATTCGCGCCTTTTCGTCCGAATAAGTGTCATTCCAGCAATTTGCCTTCAAGAGACCTAAAAGTGAAAAGGAACGAAATTAGCGAGTAAGGATATAAAAGTGATCGATTAAGGGCTTAAATGACCCCTGAAAAGTGTACCTTTTAAATCCTTATCAACGTATGAAACTCTGGCCATATGTCGTACTGAATATCTTATCCCCAGTCCAAATATATCAAGATTTGAAGGTATACAACGTATTCTTCTTCAGTGATACACCGTATTTAGAAGATATGTAGAATATGTTTGGAATATGCTTTCTTTATCAACAATTAAGAAATATGGAATACGCCTTATCCACTCTTGGATACGCCGTATTGGTGCCCTGATAGAACACTATAAATACAAACCTAATACGGGTTTTTGAGATATCATACTTCCACCACACCACTTCACAGTCAGGTTTCACCATTCTAACACCCCAAGATCAGTCCCAAGAGTTAGGAAATCAAGAAGAGAAGGTTCCATATCTACACACCTAGTTTAATCATTCGGTTTGCACGTCGATTTCATTATGATTTCTATTTGTTTGTCGTTTGTACTTTATTTGTGTAACTCTACATACATTATAGGCTAGCACCCTTTGCTGTTAGCCATATTATATGAATACTGTGTTTATGTTATTTTGTTTATGAATATTTAATGCATTTTTTTGGATAGTTTATGTTTTTATAGTTTAAATAGTATCCTCGTTTATTTATTTATGGCATTAGATGTTAATTTTCTAGATAATCATATGAATAGTTGATAACATCAAATAAGGACTAATTATATGCATCATTTATCCCATATATATTGCTTTTTATATTCTTTATGTAAGAATTTTTACTTAATTGCTTACTTTTGTTAGTTACAGTATATAACGGAGTAATTGATGAAAGTTAAGGAAATGGACGAGATTTGGAGCTAAAACGAAGAAATCAAGCTAAGTCCAGTTTATAGAGATTCAATATGCCGTATTCACCATCTGCAATACGGCGTGTCCTGTTCAAGACGTCATTAAATCAACAATTCGCGAAGGGCGCCAATACGACGTATCCAATATGTCCAATACGTCATATCCACAAGCGGTTCATACATATTCTAGAATATTTTAATCATGGGGCCTACACTACTATTGCCCAATACATTGATGGAGCTCAACACGCCGTATCGACCTAAATTCAGAGACTATATAAAGAAACCCTTATTACGAATTCTATACAACTTTATACCACAAGACTCGGTTTCGAGACGATTTTAGAAGGTACGAAGGTTCTGCAAACTCAATCATTATTTAGGAGAACTCTTTGTAACCTAGTTTCATCATATAATCATTCGATTAGTGTAGCGTATTTACTATGTTTCATACAATTTACGTTGTGATTACATTATCTTTCTTTTTACTGAGATTATGGGCTAACACCCTTAAGTGTTAGCCAAGTTTATGAAGATTATATGTTTTTTATATGTTTTACATCGATTACTGGTTTACCTCATTGGATATTATTTGTGTTTATCGTCTATGCTCGTCTATTTACTTATTCTTGGTTGTCTTGTAACAAGATCTTTGGAATATAGCCTAAAATTCTGTAACTTAACTAATGGTAAGTTGTTATTTGAATTATAAACCTTAGATCCGAATCATGATAATTGAATGTAGGAAACCATCTGAATCGGTCCTAGCTTAGGAGCACTAAGTCTGAAAGAGTCCCTAAGTAGGTTCTTTCATTGTGACTAGTACGTGTAATAATGCTAGGTAGATGATTACAAGAATGAGACAAATAAGTTAGTAAAACTCGTAGAAGTTTAGGTTGCATTTATGTCACCTTATGTTGGGAATTATAATTTGATGATTACAAAACTACAAGGACTTATTATGACAGCTTTGGATATTTGTGGAGAAGAAATAAAAGCTGGAAGATCTTCTTGTGATAAATAGAATATTTAGAAGATAATATTTAAAGTTTAAAAGATTTGATATTATCTTCTTAGTTAGCTTTCTAGGGAAGTCATGTAAACCTAATCTCTAGTATATAAAGAGATGTAGGTCATTAGTTTTTAATAAGTCAAGCAAGATATAAACACCAAAGTGTGTGTGTGTTCCTAGGCGTAGGTCTTGTAAACGCCTAGGGTTTGAGATGGTTTGTTAGTTTATGGTTAATATAGAAAACCTTGTTGAGTAACATATTGTTCTTTACATTCCTGTGCATATTTAAGTTATTCGTAAAACATATCCTAGATGGGCTAAAATGATTCTCTACAAGTGGTATCAGAGCGGGTGGCTCTTGATATCTAGGATCTACAAGGTTTTTGTTGTCGATGTGAAGCAGTTTTGAAGCAGAACTGAAGAAGGTACGATTTGGGTTTAACAGGTATTGCTGCTGCCGATTAACTATTTTATACTCCTCAATAATTGAATTGATCATGGGTCGGTACTAACCTCATACTGATCTTTATTATTGGTGTCGGTGGAGTATAAATTGTTACAATTGGTCGGATATTATGGGACCAACATGATGGATCAGTTAATTCTGGTCGCTCTGCATGGTTAATACTGGTTTCAAACGGAATAATACTGGCTTCGATTTAATTATTGATCATGTGATTGTCATATGAATTAATTTTGAGTCATGTGATATTGATTTCTTATGGTCCAATGATATTGGTGGTCACGTGGTTTTGATTTAAGTAGGTCGGTGATATTCGTTTGGTTCACTCATGAAATCACCAATTAACATTCTCGTTTTTAGCTGCTGGGACCTATGAAGTTCATGGTATGGTATTATTTGGTCATTCACGTGAAATATAGTTTTTAATTGGCTGCCAATTGAATTTCATACGAATTCACGTGGGAAGATAGGATATGATGTCACATGGTACCATGGCTATTCATAATTTTATTCGTGTACTGCTTAAGCACGTGAAGATTGATATGTCACTTCTTAATTTTAGTACTGGTACTATTTGGTTCTTATATTAAGTCTGGTACTGGTCAATGATTTAAGTCTGGTGGGTATTGACAGTTAATTCTGGTCAGTGAAAGTTAAGTCTGGCGGCGTACATATTAATTCTGCCCGATGATTGTTAATTCTGGCAGCGTGCGATGGTTAATTCTGGTCGTCTAAAGATTAATTCTGTTGGTTAATTACTAGTCTTGGTAAGCTGAATTTTTATTCAATGATGAACCTAGTAATTATTATATTTTCGACTTGACCACACACATGTTTGGATCCCGAACGTTGATGGCTATTTATGAATTCTATTTGGTGTAATTGGGTGGACAAGTGTATCCTTGGTGTGATATCGAAGGAGTACATGAATACGTAGAATCGTGAGGCAACAATTACATGAGAGAGGATGATGCTATTGCACTTAGATATTTTTCATTGATTATTTGAAGATGTAATTACGAAGAAGGTTGAATATCATTTAATTGATGTTATAGTTGAGTTTCACAAGTGCGTGCTCTTATTATATCTCAAAGTGAGTGTAACACTTTGGAGATAACTTGTTTGTGCTTTATAAAGTTGTGACAAAGACTTGGCGAATCTAGTAAAAGTGTGTGATCTACAAACTTATGGTGCTTAATGCTCACATTTGCTATCACTTAAAGGAGTTACGTTATTGTGCTAAGTGTCTCAAGATATAAATGAGGATTTGTCAAGAGGTTGGTGTCTGCTTATATTTTTCTCTTTGGTATAAGTTCGGAGTCACATGAATAGTACAAGACATAAGACACAAGTTTGGGAAATTCAACTTCTTCATCAATTGGTTATATTCAGTTTTCTTCATCAGTAATTACTACATAAAGCCATCTACATGCATCACTTGAGGGGAAGTATTATTCAAGGTGCAAGACCCTATTTGATGATTTCAAAAAGGGGAAGTTAGGGGTTTTAGGGATCATGTGACATGTTCAAGAAGATCTTAGTTCAAGGGGAAGCATTGAAGATGGTTTTGTAATATCAAATAGAGGAAGATTGTTGGGAATTATAATTTGATGATTACAAAACTACAAGGACTTATTATGACAGCTTTGGATATTTGTGGAGAAGAAATAAAAGCTGGAAGATCTTCTTGTGATAAATAGAATATTTAGAAGATAATATTTAAAGTTTAAAAGATTTGATATTTGGAGGTCATGTAAACCTAATCTCTAGTATATAAAGAGATGTAGGTCATTAGTTTTTAATAAGTCAAGCAAGATGTAAACACCAAAGTGTGTGTGTGTTCCTAGGCGTAGCTCTTGGAAACGCCTAGGGTTTGAGATGGTTTGTTAGTTTATGGTTTAGATAGAAAACCTTGTTGAGTAACATACTTTTCTTTACATTCCGCTGCATATTTATGTTATTCGTAAAACAAATCCTAGATGGGCTAAAACGATTCTCTACACCTTATATAGATTATAAATAGTAGTTGAAGGACTTTATGCATGCTTCGTTAATGGTGACAACATCAACCCTCGTCAGATCCTCGAATTAAGAGAGAAGACCCACCCTGTTTACATTAGCAATCACCAACGAAGGTTGGTACCTAACTGGAATAATTGCACTAGTAAAACATATTAATAACACTTTATAACACTTAATTGGAATAGACTTGGCTAGCACGTTCTTCCTATCAATTGATTTATTGTCTTTTTACTTTTATCGTTTGTCTTATTTTATTTTGTTAATTTAAATGCTTTATTAGTTTAATTAGAAAACAAAACTCGTGCTAGTCTCTCAGGCTAAAACCCCATTTGTGTTATTTTAAGTTTATTAGATAATTAGAATACCGTTAGAATTAGTATATTAGTTAATCACTCCTGACGAATGACTCGTACTTACCTCATTAGCTACATTGATTGGGTACACTGCCCATTAGTGTTAGCCTATAGGTTAGTTCTGCAAAATATAAATAGTAAAACTTGGTTTAGAATATATAGACCTATTATATATAACACATCAAGCTTTTGACGCTGCTGCTGAGGAATGAATTTTAACTTTTTACTAGTTTAATTGGTATTTTTGTGTTTTTAGTTAGTTTATGTTTTGTGTTTTTGTTTTTTTGTTTGATTTTTATTAGATTTAAAGTGTGTTTGTTTTGTTTGATTCTATTGTTTTTACTGTTTTATTGATTCTGCCTGTTGTCTGGTATTCTGTTAATTTTACCGATATGACATATTCAACTATTTGGATACGGCGTATTCAGTTTTGTGACTTATACTGGGTATTAAATTTAATTATTCATATACGGCGTATTCTGTTTTACACGGCTAAATTTTGGAATTGAAATCGATACGAAGTATCCACTTATGTGAATACAACGTATTTAATTTTTAAAACAGAATTGAATATTTAATTTTAAATACGACGTATTGAATTTATTCAATACTGCGTATTGCTTTTAACAGATTAAAAAGCATATTTAGATTCTAAATATCAATACGGTGTATTAAGATTTCTGAATACTGCGTATCGATCATCTATAGCAGCAGAAACTTTATTTTTTCACATTCAGATTTCGTGTTTAGTTTTTAATATTTTAATTTCTTTAAACCTTTCCTACTGACATTTTTCTGACTAATTGCATAAACTAATAATGAGTGAAATCACTATTGAGGAGTACTTAGGTATGAAGGAGAAGAATGATGTTAGGAGAAAGAATATTGTTCCAAGTGGAAAGATTTGGTACTTAACGGAAGATGAAGATGAGAAAGATTCATATGTGTTTGGCTTTGCTGAATTCCCTGCAATTAAAATCAATGATACTTTTTCACAAAATGCAAGGAATATAGAGTTTGAGGAAGCTATTGAAGAGAATCAAAGATTTGATGCTATCTCATGTGATTTTCCACCCGAGTTGGAATACTTATTTTCTATTGAGTCATGAGTTCTCTTAAAAGCAAAGATAAACCCTTATAGCCCTATCCATGCTTTAGTGGTTGAGCCTCTACTTGCAAATGCTCCTAATTCTGTTTGCTCGGGAAGAAAGTTTGAGGCACATTTGGTCGATGATTATGATAAGTTCGACATACTCAATATTGATGATGATTTGTTCACTTGTGATACACCTCTCGGAGCACATAGAAGATGATTTGTTTACTTATGAGTTGGTATTGAGTTATAACCATGAGGAGTTGCTTTTTATATGGTTAAAAATTTGAATAAAAGGGATGCATTGTTCCTATGTCCATCAAAAGGTATCCTTCCGAATCGTTCCTATGTCCTCTCTTCTATCAATCGTAATATACTCGCTATGGAAATGTTAAACAATCTAATTATTTAAAAAGTTAATTATGATAAAGTTTATTGTGCATTGCTCATAACTTACGATCTGACTGTATTTTTATAAAAGTTACTCCCTCCGTCCCATAAAAACTGTCCAGTTTGACTTTTTTAAGTCTTTCTTTCTCAACTTTGACCTTAAATATTTTTGTTTGCATTATATAATATTTTATGAAAATCATACCAATGAACATACATTTAAATCCCGATCCATTCATATATACTTTATCAAGTGTTGTATAACGTAAACAAAATTATATAAGGTCAAAGTTGTAAAAGAATGACTTAAAAAAGTCAAAGTGGACAGTTTTTATGGGACGGAGGTAGTATTATTTTTCGTACTGGCAAAGATTCAAAATGGTTGGGTTAAAGAATGACTTCAAACAATATGGTAAAAGTTTACAAAGACCAAAAATGAGTTGCTTAAAATCTGAACATTATCCATACGTATATGGGTTATGTCAAGGCTAAAGTTTTGGTTTGTGTCTTCTATGTGTGGTTGTTAACGCATGCATGGTTTGTAGTCGAACATTCCTCGTTGTTCTTTGTGTTCATTCTATTCGTGGCTCTTGTTCGAGTTCGGATTAAGGTCTTTGGTGTGTGGATACGATTGGTATTGGAGATGAGCAAGACGTGTGTGTTTGTGTCTCATATTAAACTATTAAGAAGTGATGTTGCATGAGGGTCGAGTGGGTATAAGGGTGCATGGATGTCGAGAATGAGTTTTGTGTTTTGCGTAGGCATGCTGGATTGTGGTATTAGCTTTGTGGGTATACTGTTATAGGCGTGTAACCTTAAACCATTAAAAGAATAAGTTGAACCTAGTACTTGAATGTAAGGTGTCTTAGGGGGTAAGTTCAAGGGTGATCGCGGATTATTGTATGGGTCGCTTGATGTTCTGAATGGGGATCGGGGGAGTCGAGTCATGTATTAGTCATATTACATGTTTGCTTAGTCGTAATTGTAAGTTTCTTGAGCCGCGAATGAGTATGAAATGGATGGAACATGTATAAGGAACATCTAATGGGTCTTGTGGGGGTAACTTCGAGGGTGATCGCGGGATTTATGGTTGAGTCTTTTGAAGTTTTGAAAGTGTGTCGGGGAAGATGAGTCGGGGTTTAGTAGTAATGCGTGTTTACTTGTTTGTAGATGTTAGTCGTTTGAGCCGCGAGTGAGCATGAAAATTGGTCGAGCATGCCTATGGAAATGACTTTTGAAGCGTTAAATTTTGAATCTGCAATTATCATTTGGAACACAAAAATTGTATAATAGTAGTAAATATTTAAGTTATTTTCACTTTAAACCCTCAACTTTGGTCGTTGTCACATGCAAACCTTGGATTTTTATGAGTTGACATATTTAATCCTAAACTACTATAATGGTCATTTTTAACCTTTAAAGATTATTTACTTTATAATCCTAAAGCATTATATTATTAATTCGAAAAACTTACTAAATATGGAAATTTCTTAATTCGAAAAGTTTCTAAAAATGGAAAGAAACCTTAATTATGAAATATGAATATCGATGAACCCTAAAACTATGAAATAGCTTCTAAAATATTAAGCGATAATTAATTCGTGTAAATTCACTGAAGAAGGAGTAACTTTTGATCCTTGTGTTTTCCGATATGGTTTCATTTGCGATTTGAGGTATATATATTATGACCTTTCTCATAAGGTTTCTCATGACTCGCTCACATCTTTTGATTACTAGCCATTTCTGATTATGATACTTTGCTATGAGCATTCTATTATGACATTTCTGATACGATACTTATGATATGGACCACTAATATGAGCCTTTGCTATGCACCCTCTGATATGAACCTATGATTATGATATTTCTGATGACCTTAGATTCTGTTTCATTACTATGGTATTCTGTTTGACCTTCAGTTTGATACCCGAGCTATCACTAGTCATGGAGGTTCCATGTCCGTGTCATTGATGCACCAATGGCATGACTCTAGGGTGGGAGAGTGATGACCTACCACGTCCCTTTCTGTTATATGTTTATGAGCTCAAGAAGATATGGTTGGCCACTATGATTTCCGGAGGGGCGTATGGATGCATCCTAGATCTGATCTGTTATGTTATATGATATGTTTCTGGTGACTGGTGTTGTGTGCAATACACGCCTTTCACGACTCTGGGAGCTAGCTACTCCATTATGTTACTTATGTTATTTATAAAGACCATGATTATGATGTTTATGATATGATGTTAGGAATTGGAAATTCCATAGTGAAGTATCGGTCACCCCAAATATAATCTAGCATAATTTAGCTCGTAGACATTTCGTTAGTTATGTTATTTGTTAGTTTATTAGTTAGTTATTAGCTTAGTTTCGTTTAGTGTAACACCGTGGAGGACGGACGGGTCTTTACCCACTGTATGCCTGATCCACAGTCCGAAGGAGGACATGTAGTATGTAACTATAAATACCCTCTACCTCCCAAGGTAGAGGGTTGGACCTTTCACTCAATCTAACCTTTTTTCTTTTGCTTACTTTCTCTCTCTAGAAAGGCTCCCATCCTCCACTTTCTCTCACTAAACTCATCTTTATACGCCTCTTAATATAGTGTGTTTATGTATTTATCAATACCAATATCTTACAATTGGTATCAAGAGCCATGGTTTGATCACTCATCTCTCATGTTCTTGGATTTCTAGTGGTTTTCATAAGGTTTTTGGGGTTGTATGAGTTTAGAGTAGTTAGCATCATTTGGACCATTTCTTGTGTTAAAGTTTGGATTTTGATAGTACTTTTGTGTTTAGAATCATTATAAGTGTTTAGGTTTTGATTTGGAAGGCTTGAATCATCGTGGTTAAGGTGTTTTTGGATTGAAAAGTTGTGTTTTTAAACTTTTCTTGGAAGCGATTTGTGCCACGGTATAATATTCATCCAAGCGATTTGTCCCTGTTTGGATCGTTTGCTGAAGCGATTTGTCCTGTTCTAGAAGCGATTTGTCCCTTCTGCTGTCGTTTGTTGAAGCGACTTGTCATTGTTTGGTAGCGATTTGTCATATTCTTGGAGAAGCGACTTGTCTATTGAGACAAAACGACAAAAAGGACAAAGTAGTGGGTGTACTTGTGTACGAAGCGATTTGTCTATTGAGACAAAAGAAACGATTTGTTTGTTGTCAAAGAAGCGACTTGTCTCATTTCTTTGAAGCGATTTGTCAAAGAAGCGACTTGTCAAAGAAGCGACTTGTCTATTGAGACAAAAGAAGCGATTTGTCTATTGTCAATGAAGCGATTTGTCTCATTTCTTTGAAGCGATTTGTCAAAGAAGATATTTGTCAATTCCTGCGATTTGTCTCTAAACCTAACATACAAAACCCTTGTTTTCAAACCCAAATTCTCTGAAAAATCCTTCGGGGGCGCGCTGCCCCCCAAATTCTCCAAAAAATCCTTCTATCCGTGGAACAGCGGGTATATATAAAGAATTAGGGAATATCACAAACTCAACCATAACACCATATATATCTTTACCACCAAATCATCTCCTAGTTCTCTTACTACATCCTATTTCTCACTTTATTACGGTTTTGTCTTGATTTTAGTAAAATCCCGCGAAAGATTCTATTTCTTGGTTTAAATCACAGACTTGTAAAATCCTGTGTACACATCAACATCATGTCTTACACTTCTGATTCAGTGATTTCAGAAGTACTCAAACTGTATGATGCTGTAGACAACCATGATAATGTTTGCTATAATGAACGGTTACAGATGATGGAATCAATCAATGATGATTTGAGTTCTTCATGCTTTGAGTCCAATGAGAAAGATTTGCACCTGTTCAGACTACAGAATGCCAGGCAAAAGGAAAGCAGCATTGAACCTTATCAACAACTTCACTCTCACCTCATGCTACTTCTATCCATAACAATAGAACGAACATGTATTGCCCTCTTCCGTCAGGACTTATCCACATTAACAGGAACTTTGCTGTTAAACCTAGAGCAATTGGAGCTACAACTTGACAAAGAGAAGGTTCAAAAGGATAGTTCCAGTGCTGCACTTCAAGTGATCTACAAACATTTTCAGTCATTCATTAGAAGGGAATTCACATCAGATTATGATCAAGACATGACTGAAATGTCTTTCAAGAGACACACTGGAATGGAAATTTGCGTGTTCATAGAGACACTTATCCATCTCATGGATAATGTGGAAAAGCATATTGAGGAAGTTACTCAGAAAGATGAAAAAATGGATGAGAGTCTGGTGCAGTTGACAGAAAGATGTGATGAGTTGGGTAATGTATCAGTTGAAGAATCGGGTGTTGCTGAATGCAGAATGACAGAGACAACAAATAATGATGTAACCAGCTGTTCAGTTAATCCTAACATACAAGAAGTAGATGCAGTAATCAGAAAGGGGAATGAATGTTGGGCACAATCAAAAGATTGTAGTGTTGAGTCGGGTAAAGCACCAGATGATGGATCAGTTGACACTGAATATAGAGGGTCAGAGATAGATAAGCTTGACACAGCCAGCGGTCCAGTGACTCTTGTTACACATGATGTGGATGCAGATATCAGACCGAAAATTAAACAGGTTTCATGTAATGAGGTACCATTAACTGTTCAACATAGGGCATCTAAACATGACTTTGATAAATGTTCTGTAACTGAGGCTGAGTCTGAGATTAAGTGTTTCAAAACAAAAGACATGGTTGATAAAAAGGCTTTTGATGAACTTTCAAACAAATTCTCAAATCTTGAAAAACATTGCATTTCACTTGAAATTGCGATACAGAGTAAAGAAGAAAGTTTTCAACTTAACAAACCATGTAAAAATCCGAAATTTCCTGAATTCCATGAACTTTTTGAAATTAACACTTTGAAAGCTCAGCTTGAAGACAAAGAGTCAACCATTTACAATCTGAAGAAACATATTTCTGTTCTGAATTTGAAAAGTAATTTAGTCATGACTAAACAAGACATCGATGCTATTAAAACAAGAAATAATGAATTGGAAATTTATGTGGCTAAATTACTTAAGGATAATGAGACTTTGAAAAAGCACCAAAAGGACTTAAGCGACTCTATCAATGAAACTAGAACTAAGTCCGTGGAACAAACAAAATCTTTGATAGCAAAAATTGATGAACTCAAAGCTCAAATTAAGGATAAGAGTTTTGCGATAGTTGCCTTAAAGAATGAGCTTAGAAAAACCGTAGGGAAAAGTGTGAACACTAAGTTTACAAAACCATCAACCTTGGGGAAGCCAGTTTCTCATCCTACTAGAGACAGGTCCGTTGTTAGGCAGCATACTGCATTTATATCTGAAAGAACAAAATCTTTTTTGCCTCCCAAGTTGATGCGATACAATTTTTGTCAAAACCAGTCACTTCACCTGAGTTACCTAAGTATAATGCTTCTAGCTTCGTTAACCCTCAACAAGTAGCTACTTCTACTCCCAACACCTCTAGGATTAGTTCGAAAACAGTGTCAAAACCAAGCATTAAAACCCAGAATTCATATGATATGAATGACTTGTGGAAGAAATATTATCTAGAAGAAGCTAGGAAAAAGGCACAGATTCGAAAAGACGGAATTTTAGATGCAAGACCTAGGGTGACGAATTCTACGAGATTTCAAGGCACTGCTAGTAGTTTTAAACCATTACCTAGGAACACTCAACTAAAGACTAGGGATTGGCTTGGATCTAAGAGTAGTTGCGTTTCGAATAAATCTATTCCCATAGTAGATCACTCTAAGAACTCTAGATCATCTTCTGAATCCAAACAAGCTGTTTGCTCGAATTGTCTGAAATGCATCTTTAAGGCAAATCATGATAATTGTTTTTCAAAATCCCCAAAGAAAGTAAATGCTCATGCAAAGGTTCAACCTGTTAAGTCTAGGATCTACACTAAGTCTATGAAGCAAAACAAACAAAAAACTTCACCTAGATGGATACCAACTGCTAAATCTTTGGAAACTAGGAATAACGATAAGTCTTCCACTATGCATAAGAAGCTTAACAATCCTAGACCTTGCCATAAGTGGATACCGTCTGGTAGAATGTTTAAGGATGTTGGACTTAGGTGGATACCTACCAGAAAGCTGTTTTCTGATGGCGAAATCAAGGTTGACCATGAAACTCCAAAGGGTTTGGATACTAATATCACTAACCTATATATATGCAAACAAGCTTGTAATGTTAGTGCATGTAGTCCTTACTCAGTTGCAGATACTTCGATCCTTCAATACATGGACTGGCTTAAAGTATGGATAACACAAGTTTTGATATCTCATAACTCACGGGTTCAAGTAACTCAACATTGATATTCAATCGGCAATGACGTTTGAACACAACAGTTCAAGTCTCGTTCTCTAAAGAAAAGAAAAGTGTATGTTTCAGTGCGCTTTATCTTATGAAGAAGAGAAATCTTCTTATGACGTTTGAACACAACAGTTCAAGCCTCGTACTCTGAAGAAAAGAAAAGTGTACGCTTCAGTGCGCTTTATCTTCTGAAGAAGAGAAATCTTCTCAATTATGACCATTCTCATCAACATGCTTCATGCTTTTTCCATGCGCTTTCAGTCATCAAGTAAACTGAACTACTGTTGATTTTTTTCTCTTTCCACTTGCTCAATTATAATGACGATGGCGACATCATATGCTACCTTTGAGGGGGAGAAGTGTGAATAGACTACATTTGGATGATACTCACTTGCTTAATCAAGAATGGCAACTCCGAATGCAATTCTTGAGGGGGAGAAAAAGTGTGATAATTCTGAATGGTTGATTGACATATGAGAATATATGGTCATACGGCTCCAAACTCATGTAAGAACCGAGCTTCTTCTTATCGGGTCATCTTCACATGGAGTTTGCTTCTAAGAGCCGTTGGTTGACATCTTCACACGGGCTGATTTGATTAATGACAAAGTGCTTCTAGTTGCTGGGCTGATTTCTTTGATGAACATCTTTCTGTTCTTGTTTGATTGGGAGGGATCTTAGTTAAGGAGATTTGCTATTTGTAAGTTAACGAGAATGCATTTGGTGAGTTGAAGATGTTGACTTTCTATTCCCCAAATGGATAATCTAGAAGAAGGTTGAGTCTACAGTCGGTTCTACATTTTCTACTGTATGTTAGAAGACTAAAAGACGAGTTGCATTTGATTATCAAAATACTTCATCTTATTCTGGGCATTTATTAAAAGATTGTAGGTTTAGGGGAGAGCACTAATTGAGGGAGAGTGAAAAGCCAGATTTAATCCCCAATTAGACTTTCTTGCATTCTTCCGCAGCAAGTTGATTCTCACAAGTGTTCAAGTGTTCTTCTCAACATATTTCAAGTACATGAGCTTACAATGTGTTGCTGATTCTGAAGTGTCAAAACCAGCAAGGGGGAAGGAGACACACATCTAAAAGCACAACGAGTACACTTGACGAACTTAATTCTTCTAAGTGATTGAAGATATCCCGGGAAGACAAATGTCATGACCGCAGAGAAACTCAGTGTTTGACTCGTGGCTTCTAGTGTTCTAATTCCAACTATGTGGGGGAAGAGATGGAAGAGTTAGTTTCTGGGGATACAAGAGGTACACAAGTATGACATATTCAGGGGAGATAAATATGTAACATGAGGGAGGTGTTATCAGTTATTCTCTCTTTGGGAATGTGTGTACTTTGGGTTCTTGAGCTTCATACACGATCATCAGGGAAGAAAAATGTGAACATTGGGGAGGTGTTTTCATTCCCCTCATGATGTGTATTCGGGAGAGTTCTTGAGCATTATACAAAGAGAATGATTAACATCAATTCAACTACTTGGGGGAATTGTTCTCTTGACACCTTTTGGAATGGATCGCTTCAGACTTCAATTGAAAAGGAATTTGAGAAGAGTCATTCAAGCGTGGGATGATACGTTGCTGTTCTATTGGATGATATAACCTCAAACAGAGAATCTCGATTATCGTTCTTAAAAGGAGCAGTGGGATTTATGATAATGGTGTGCTCCTCTATGCACCTGGCTAAGGCAAGCTTGAAATAGAGCTTCGAATCTTTTCATCTAAAGGATTTTCGATTTGGGGGGAAGCTGCCAAAGTCTCACTTTCAGATGGTTCAATTTCTTTCTTCTATTCAAGAGCCTCGAAAGCTTTGGTGGTGAATGTTTAAGAGATGATGACTTCTATCTTCTTCAACGTGGCTGCTCGATATCCTTATCTCGGTACTCGTATCATCGTCTTCTTAAACTATATCATATAATCTATCTTTGTAAATATTTATCATAAACCAAAATAAAAAAATAGAAAACCAACAAAAGAAAATAGAAAGATATAAAACCTTCAAAAACCCCTAAAAATCAGAAAATTTTGAAAAAATTCCAAAAATATGTTTTCTCAAGACATGTCTTCTGGTATCGATAACATCTACGGTCTTAGAAATGTCATTCAATAATGGCACGTGACAATATATGAAGTTCGAGCAGGAGGTGTAAATATTCTTTTCCAAAACATGTCTCAAAATATGGCTTGCAGTTACTTCAGACTGCAACCCGTGCTTAAACCATGGTTTGCTATTATTTCAGATAGCAACCCGTTCTTCAAGGAAGGAAAGTGCTGCGCTAAACCAATTTTCAAAAATTTCGTGCACTTATCCTAAAACATATTATGTCGAAGGACTGCTGTTCCTACACAAATTTTTTTCCGTCTAAAATTCTTCAGAAAAAATATTTGTTGTATTTCAAAATGGTGGAAAATGAGTTGCTTGAAAAATCAATCAGAATCAGAACTTTCATAAATTTGCAAAACCCAATAAATGACTTCAGCTTGGTTAAAACTTTTTATGAAATGAGTCATTGATTAAGGGGGAGAATGTTTTCAAATTTATATCATCTATCGGGCTTATCTAATTATCCTACGTGCTTAACTAAAAATGATATTTGCCTATGTCGAAGGACTAGGAATTTAGGATATGATTGTTAGAGTTAGATGATTAGAGTTTGATAAACACATAATTCTCATGCTTTACATGATCTGATTGATATGTTGGATTGACTTGTATTAGTCGATTGTTGTTTGCGTGATGTCGACCACCATATATTTGTATGTATGTTCACTAACGTATGCAGATAAGATGGTTATAAGAATGTTCCCGATCCGGATCCCACAATAGAAGATGATTGGATGCCGAAAGGAAAGGGTAACTATATCTTGGGTTGACAAATGAAAAAACGGAGCTTAATCTGACCTCTATGGAAAGTTGACATAAAAAAATGCAACGTAAGAGGTCTCACTGCATCAGCAGATGGTTTTCTTCATCATCAAATGAAGAAACGGAGCTTAATTTGACCTCTATGGAGAGTTGGCATGATAAAATGCAACATAAGAGGTCTCACTGCATCAGCAGATGGTTTTCTTCCAAACCTCCAGCAACAACAACAAAAGCAGCTCAACCACCTAACGTATCTTTATGCAGGATTAATAGTGGATGATACCATTTTTCTTAAAACAATTTTGAAAATGTTGTTTTGAAAATGGAAAAATATTGTTTTGAAAATAAATTGGACCTAATTTTGGAAATCACCGGACTTCATTTTATCAAAACTTAAGTCACTCAATCATCGACTACGGTCATCGATTGAGGGGGAGAGTGATTTAAAATAAAATATTTTTAATCGATATTTCTTCTCAAAAAGTTCGGTTTGTACAAAATAAGTGGTGATCTAAAGATTTAATGTTATGTCATGGTATGATTCTCTTTAAAACTCAAAGATCTTTCAAAATGAAATTTTTTTTGTTCTTGTTTGATTGTGAAATTGTTTTATTTTACTTAAAGATCTCTTAAAAACTATCATACCTGACACTAACAATCTTTAATGTTGAAAAACTGTTCCTTATCCATCATTTTTCAAAATTAAATCAAGCCACGTCTTTCCCCAAATTTTTCTAAAAGATTTAAATCAATTGGGATCACAAATCTCAAATGGTTTGATATTTTTGATCGGGGGAGAGATTGTGATTTAAATCTCAAATCTGTTTTAGTCCTTTAAAGGCACTCCTGCCTCCATGTGCCAAACGATTTCAATATATGATTAAGGCCGGCAATTTTGACACGAAACCTGTTAACACGACACGACACGACCTGGTCTTAACAGGTTCGTGTTTGACCTTTAACAGGTTTCATGTCTTAACAGGTCTGACCTGTTAAGACCTGTTAACATAACAGGTCTTAACAGGTCAGACCTGTTAACCTGTTAGGACCTGTTAAAATTAAAAAATATATATAAGCCTTGAAATTACACACACACCAAACTCTCCTTTCTCTCTCTCTCTAAATTTCCGGCGACCCAAACTAGGGTTCCGACGACCTCAAATACTTACACCACCTATCTCAAATGATAGATCGGTGTCTTGTGATCACGTTTATGCATGATAATCACGTTCAAACATCCACACGCGCTCCAAATCTAATTTTTAGATTTCGGATATTAGGGTTTTTGAATAAAAACGTGTTTGATCATTCAGGTACCATCAGTCCTTTAGAAATACAACCATTTCGATTTTTTACTTTTCTTATTCATGTTTTTTTTTATCATTCCTGCATTGTATCATGATGGTTACAGCAACTTGACGCTTGGATTGATAGCTGATTGAACCAGTTGGTCCGCTCGCGTAATGAATTCTCGGATACAACTCCTCACCATGGTGGCAAGAAAGGTAAAAACCTCGCCTTTTGAGTTTTGAATTCAGAATGGCTGATGTAATTATGTTTTTATCTCCCTACGGTCCAATAAGTTGGGTTAAAAGAATTTAATAAAAAAAGAAAAATGAACAAAACTGGTTGAAATAAGCTGATTAGTAAAAATTTGCATCTGATTGTACATGCTTACTTTTTAGACGCATAGGTTGATTAGTAAAAATATAACCACCAAACCTATTATAATCATAGGCTTATTAGTAAAAAAATATCAGCTCTTGACAGTTTGTATAGTTAATTTGATTATAATTTATGGGTTTATGTTTTCCTAAAATTGGTTTTTAGTGATTTGTGAAAAAAAATGAATTATTGATGATTAAATTGATTGAATATGATTTTTGGCTAAAAATTTGAGATTTGATGTCTCGGATTTGTAGAATTCAAAGGTTGAGATGGCCCATAGAAGAATTAAAGTAATGGATAAATGAATATAAGAATATCTAGTTGTGTTTTATTTTGAGCCGTTTTACTTATGAATAAGTTGATTGGGTTTTTACTGATTGGTTGACCCATTTATAATAAATGATATTGTAAATTATCCTAACATTTGCTAATGCAATAACATCAATTTTACTTCTTCATGGCTGCAGTTGAACATGAGAAGATGAGGCATGCAGAGAACTACAAGCATACGAGTAAAGGCATCGGAAACTCGGAATTGATATTATGATTGATATATGATTGTATTAATTAAGAGTTTTATGAACTTTTGTAATGTTAAAGTTTATTATCATTATGTATTAGTTAAGACTTAAGATTTGTGAAATTGTGATGTGATAATGTTCTGAAATTGTATATTTCTGTGGGTTCTATGTATGTTAAGCGTTAACAGGTTCTTAACAGGTCTTTAACAGGTTAACCTGTTTATTTTCGTGTCGTGTTCGTGTTTGAGAAAAATGACACGATAAGCTAACAGGTCGTGTTCGTGTTTGACCTTAACAGGTTCGTGTCTTAACAGGTTCGTGTGACCTGTTATGCCAGCTCTATATATGATGCACATGATTGAGGAGGAGTATTTATCCAAAAACAAGATGAGTATTTAAACAAGGCACATATTCTCCCATATTTTACAAACCTTATTAAATCACTTGGGATCCAAAATCTCAAAGGGTTTGATATTTTTGATCGGGGGAGAATTTGTGATTTAATAATGAAATTTGATAAATGATGATCGATTTGATTCAAAAGTGCATATTGCTCTCCCATATGTGCTAAACTCTTTCCCGTATCCTCGAAGCACATATTGAGGGGGAGCATTTTAAAAGAAAATAAACTTTAAAGGTACAAATATTTCTATGTTTTAACATAAAGTACCATGAGTGATTTTCTAAATGATTTCTTAATGGCTTTTGTAATCGTGGATGTACTTCAAAATATCTCTTTCCTTTATGTGATAAAATGATTTCAAATATCCTATGCATATATTGAGGGGAGAATTTACCAAGAAAATCAAATAGCTTTTTCCCTGAAAATTGTGATCAAGAATATATTTCAAAGAACTCTTGCCTCCATGTGCTAAACAATTTCAAAATCATATGCACATATTGAGGGGGAGTATTTCTAAATGATCAAAACAATTAAGGTACAAAATGCTTTGATATAATATCACAAGTACCTTAATTGATTTTCCAAATGATTTTTCAATTGGTTTCATGGAAGAATGAAAAATACCAAAAGACCAACCAATTTACTTTATGAATGGTGTTATAAGGATGGTTAGGTTAGGTATTCGTTCCCACGATCCCGCCAGAGCCGAAGGGATCTACCCAGGTACAATCCACTAGATAGTGTAGAAGTCCTTAGGTATGATGAAAAAAAGGAGAAAAGTGAGAAATGGGAAGAGTGCGGACTGAGACAGAGCTAGTACTGGAACAAACCCAACAAGGTTCTAGTAATGAAGTCTCGGTAAACACTGAAGGGGTTGAAGAATGAAAAAGAAATTAATGTGAAAAGGGTGTAAAGAAATAGGCCTCCAATAATTCAACCTTAGGGCAGAAACCGGGTTCAATTCATATGCTACTGGTGGTTACTAAGGTAACACTGGTATTGAAGACAAGACATCATGGACCCAGTGATGCACTGCACTAAACTTCCCAAGCCACTCAAGTTCCTCTTAAAAGGGCTTGTTTCATTCACACGGGGAACCTACATAATCTATCGACTTTCTCTTAGAGATTGTTGATATTGAAGAAGGAGACCCTCTCCCTAGTCTCTTCGGCATAGGAAACCAAATGTGCACCATTGAGTCTAGAGCCACGAGATCATCCACAACATCCCATTAGGACACTAAATTAATGAAGACTTGCTGTTTCACACAATATGGAAAGTAAGAATATATTAAGAGTCCTACGCATTATCTTTGTGGTATTGCCAGAACATCTGAGTGATATGTAAAAGTATTCACGATGAAGATGGAAATCCTTCTAGAGCCAACATCAAACAAGATTTTGGTGGGTGACATGTGAGATCTTTTCTAAAGATCAAACTTGTGACAACTGGATAGAAACGATGGAGCGATTCATTCTTGAATCAACCTTGGTCCAGGAAATGGATTGACGGATGCCTTTGAAAAACCGGTCATTGTGCTAAAAAATTCTTTCCTATAGCACATCGACTGTGTATTAATATTTCAAAATTAAAAGGTATTTATGATTGATAACTGATTTTCCATAAAGCCTTCTTTGTATTGCAAAACCCTTTATATTAAGCAATACACGATAGTTTTTCAAATCATTTTTCATCAATCAGTGAATCTCAATCAGCTGGTTCACTCACTCCGTGTTGTCTTCTTTGAGACGTTCCGGTTTGAGAACGGCTAGAACAACTGCGAAACCCTGTCAAGGAGATTCTTCGGAATTATACCTGATCATAGGCAATACTTGTACTGATCAATGAGGAACCGTGGGCCGTGTACCTCAATTCAACGAAAGTGATCAAAGACACTTTCGTGTGCTTTATTGCTAACTGTTGTTTGCATGTACATTTGGACGGTTGCAGCTGATCAGAATTGAGAAGTCAATCCAAAGCCGCATGCTCACAGCATCCACCCTTAATTTGAAGAAATCATGACAAGTGCCTATCTACATAACCTGGCTCAAATATTTTTATACTATGCTTCTGCTATGCTGCTGCAAATATCTTGAACCAGTAAAGCTTCCGCTACTTTGATAAAAAGATGTCATGATCTAGAAAGTGTGAGCATGTCGGTCCGAAAGCCACAACTTCACATGATGGCAACACAACAAAGGGTGATCCAGAGATTTTTTGTGGCTGATGATCTCAAAGAAAGCTCGAATATCATCAAGATGTGGATCAGTTATAGGCTTCCACTGAAAGTACAAAATAATCGGACTATGAAAAGTCACTGCTAAAGCACAAAGATGCAGAAGTTGAAGAATTCAAGTCTACGAGCTCAAGAATGAAGATAAAATAGAATGCTAGGATTCGAAATGTAAAACATGAGGTGGCCTCCCTTAGGGGGAGATTGTTAGGAATTGGAAATTCCATAGTGAAGTATCGGTCACCCCAAATATAATCTAGCATAAGTTAGCTCGTAGACATTTCATTAGTTACGCTATTTGTTAGTTTATTAGTTAGTTATTAGCTTAGTTTAGTTTAGTGTAACACCGTGGAGGACGGATGATGAGTGTCTAAATACTCATTATTTTTGTACCTTTTAGACTGCAAAAACATCTGAAAACACTCAGAAATGCATCAAAATGATAAAAATATCACAAATAAGTGTTTTATGTGTTTCAAATGCAAAAATACCAAAATCAGTTGAAAAACGTATAAAGTTTGCATAATTGGCAGTTTTAGTCCCCCAAGTTTCAAAAGTTGTCAAAACTAGTCCCTGGTCATTCCAAAACTTATAAAAAGTCATAAAAGGTCCTTGGGATTCACAAGTTGTAAGAAATTGTCCTTTGAAGTTTAAAAATCACAATTTACAACTTTGGTCCCTCAACTTTACAAAAGTGTCAAAATCAGTCCCTGGGTGTTTAAAATGAAAATTATTCAAACTACACCCTTGTACTATTCATAAATGGCAAAATTGGTCCTTATGATAAGTTTTGAGAAAATTACAACTTTGGTCCTTCAATTTTGAAAAGTGACATAAATGGTCCTTGGATTTTTAAAAATGGAAAATAATCAAAATTAGTCCTTGTACTATTAAAGATTGTCAAGTTTGGTCCTTGTGTTAACTTTGGAATATTTGCAGGTTTAGTCCTTTCATTTGCAGAATTTACAAGATTAGTCCTTGTTATTAATACAAGACCAAACGGACCCTTTATGTTATTAATACCAAATCCAACCCAGCCAACCCAAGCCCAATATCTAGCCCAAACCATGTTTTAAATATATAACCCGCCAGTACTGTTCCTTCTCCTCTCCCACCACTGCAAACCAGAAACCAGGTGGTTTCACCACCTCTCCACCACTTTCCACCTTGCCATCTTATCCCCCCACCTGTATACCTACCCCCCTCCACCTCCACATACACCAAGAAGCATTAAATGCTATAAAACCTGCTTTAGGACTTTTGGCGCCAAAATGCTATTTGATGGCCAAGATGAAATTGACCCATCCAAAGGCTGATATTATTGATGGGAAAGATCAAGTGGGACCCACAGAGTTCAAAAGATCTATAAAGAAGAGGAAAGAAGCAGTGTGGGAATGTAAGTAGTGTAATTTAGTTTAGTTAATGTCGTTTTTTTTAAATTTAAGTTTTCTAGTTTATGTTTAAGCTTTCAAGTGTTATGTAATCTTATTTCAGTGTAATAAAAACTTGTTTTTCAGTTTCAATTTCAGTTCTTGCACACGAATTCAGTTTAAGCTTATTTCCTTGTTTAAATTTTCAAAATACTCAAGTGTTGTTTATAGTTGTTGTATTGGACTTAAAAGCTCATATAAGCTTTCTCTAAAGCTCTTATAAGCTATTAGATATCTTCAAGTTCAGTTTAGAGCTTTAATAGAAAAATTTCCAAAAATACCAAGAAATTAGAGAAAAATAAAAAAACCTATGGAGAAATGATCAAGACATTGGAGCAGAGCTGATTTTGGATTGGTTTTTGGTATAGAGCTTCTTGGGAAGATATAGGTGTGTTATCAGTTATCAGTTCTCTGTTTATGCTTGAATTCCAAATTGTAAGCCATTTCTTTGAAATTTGTATTTCTTAGTAAAAGTGTTTAAGTATTGTTAATTCTAGTTTAAAACTGTCTAAATATAATCAATATTAGTTAATAAATAGATTACTTAAGTTAAATACTTGTTTTAGTGATTAATGCTTCACAACAGTTGTATAAAGAGGTGTTTGGATCTGCTTGTTAAAATGTATTAGAGGTTAACTATGGTATTGTGCTTGTTTGGTATGTATCACAATAGCATCTAATAGCTCAGTTCTAGTATAAAATTTAGTCCTTGTTTCATAAAAAGTCAAAATCATCTTGATTCTGTCCTATATTCATAACTGTTAGAAATTTATGTTTCATAATCATGCATACTAGTGTAAAAGTTGTTTATATAGCCTAAATAAGTCTTATAGTAGCTTAATACATCAAATTAGATCATTAGAATCAATTAGAAGTTCATAAAAGTCAAACTGGTTCATTATTTAAAAAGTCAAAATTTCCTAGAAGCAGTTTTTGAATAAACTTTACAATTTCACTGTGATCTTATCATTAGGATTTAGGACTTAAGCCTTTGGGATATTAAAGTTTAACTGCTTAAATAAATTAGAAAAATAGTAGTTCACTCCTAATCAGCTTATTAAGTGCTTTTCACTTAGCTTCTTTTGACCCCTTTTTCTGAAAAACTGCCCTGTGCAACAGATAAGCTTGAGCTTATTTGAAGCTTATTTGGTGCTTAATTTTAAGTAATTGTGCTTTCTTAGTTATTAATTTAGCTTATTACAAGTTATTTAGCTTATTTCAAGTTTCCTTTAGCTTATTGAATAGCTTATTGGCCACTTGGCTTAATATTTTTGCTTATTTCAAATTCTTGTCTACTGTTGAAACAATAAGCTCAAATCTGAGCTTATTAGTTTTTTTCATAAAAAGTTGTAGTTATAAAAAGTGCTTATTGTAGTTAGCTTAATAAGTTTCAAAAAGAAAAATCAAAAAAATAAAATGAAAGAGCAAAAAGGGTGGGAGGCAGGCTCGAACCTGAGACCTCCCAGCCTTTGAGAGTGATATTGGTGTACCTGTATGCCATTGCGCCCTTGGGTCTTTCTTGGTTTTAGTTTGCAAGATTAAATATATAAGGTAGTTTGCTAGGTTATAGCTTATTAGCTTATTCGACTTTTAGCAGCTTATTTGTAGAAGCTTTTACATGTTTTGTATTTTTCCTAGCCTTGTACTGATATAAAGTATTTTATAAAAAAGTTTCAGATTTTTCTAAATAGTTTTAGTATTTTTAATCATTTATTTAGTCTAAATTAGTATTTAATTCATAATAAAAAATATAAAAGTCAAAAAAATATAAATCTTTTTTCTAAAATTTTCTTTTGTCATATATTAAGTAAGAAAATTGTTTTTACACTTGTAGGACTTTTATTTTACAAATTTTACGTTTTTACTTGCGCACTCGCGTAATTTTTATAAATAACGCACGTTTTCATTTTAGGTCACGTTTTTAGATAATTTAAGTTTACGTTTTAGTTAAAATAGTTTATTTAAGTTATTTTGTTTTATAAAATCAGAAAAACATCATTGTAAAAATAGTGATAGCGTTTATTTAATATATTTTAGTTTTTTTTAATTTTCTTTAATTTGCATTTAAGCCCTTGTAATTTACAAAACTTTTTCTTTAGATGTAATTATCCATCAAAATCCTTACTGATCACTATCCTTAGTGATTATTCGACATCTGAAAGTGTTGAACACCATTCAGTCTCCGTGGGACTTAACGACCTAGGAATCCACTATATTCCTCTGATCTTAATTGCATTTGCTTTCTGAGCTGTTTTAAGTTTATTACGGTTGACCATTCACAAGTGGTCAGCTTGTGTGATTAAACTTGACTGTTCAGGAGCGAATCAAATTTTGGCGCCGCTGCCGGGGATCGAATTATCAAAAAGTTAACAACACCAAAAATATTTTCATTCTTTGTTTTTATAAAATGTTTTTCAAAAATGCCAAAAATATTCCTCTTTATCCTCTTACCCTTTTTGATTCTTTATCCCTTTACCCTCTATCCATTTGATTCTAACTTCTTCTATTCTCATGGAATCTCGCGACTACGACGAATTCTGGAACGAAGTTGAAAAACTTCATACTTTATCACAAATATCAAGAATTCGTGTTGTTCGTGATGATCCATTAATTCTGCGTAGGGAAATCGAACGAGAAACCAGGGTGACAAAGGACTAGGTACTTCCCTCTGATAATGGAGGTGCTAAATACGTCCAACCTACGGTTATCCAAAGATCTAACCCCTCAATTGCTCCTAAGCCGTCTAAAATTGATCCTAAACTTTCACAATTTACGGTTAAAAGCAAGCATGCAGAATTTAGGCCGGTGACTAGCAAGAATGACTTGCCTAATCTTCAAGTTTCTCAAGAACAAGAACTGGAGACCATAACGGAAGTGGTGGAAATTGCTAGCTCTCAGAGCACACCACTTGTCCTACCTCCGGATTTTTCAAAATGTTCTTCGAGAATTAATAGTCATTCAGATCACCATGTTGGTTTTGTTGATTCTTTGAATGAACCAATTCCTTCTCATAACTCTCAAATGGAATCGTTTATTCCTTGTGTCGGTTGTGGTGAGCCTCTTTTTGGTTCACCCTGTGTACGTGTACAGTGTGGTAATGATATTCATAACAGGAGTTGTTTGTTTTGTGGTTCGAGGAATTCATTTGATTATGATCCTAATCCAAACTCATTTAACGACCCCTCAAACTTTTCCAATTACCCACCACAGGCCGACTTATCTTTATATAATCAACATAACTGTTGTGAATTTTGTGGAGATCCTCACCAAGGATTTGAGTGTCAATCCGAAAACACGTTTGTCTATGAACAGTTTTCCGGTGATGCTCAGGACTTTGGTCATGACCAATATCTATATAATTCACCAGTCCGGACTCAACAGCTTTTATTGTTGTGAGAACTGTGGAGGTCCCCATTTCAGCTCTGATTGTCAAACGAGGAATCCATTTCCTTGTAACAATTACGACTATCCATATCACGACCAACCTCCACAGGGCCAAATGACTCAAACTCCTCAGCAAACCCAACAAGACACTTATCTAGAGCTTCGGAGTCATGAAAAGAACTGAGAGTTAAGTAAAACAGCATTTCAAAATGCTCCCAGTTTTTCTTGTGTATATTGTGGGGAACCTCATGATGATTATCAATGTCAACCTTCCGGTTTTGACAAATCTCCACCCCCACAATGTCCCGTCATTCAAAATTCACATGAGAAATCCATGGAAGAATTGCTAGCTGAAGAGCGGGCTGCTAAAATAAATTCCCAAATTGCCTTTGAAAAATCTATTAGGGAATCAATTGCAAAAGAAAAAGCAGGCAGATCTAGCTCTCAATTTCGTTTTATTCCTGATGACAGTGATGATGAGGATGCACTTGGTATCCTACAATTTTATAAAAATTCATCAAGTTCATCAGTTGATATCCTAGCAGTTGAGGTTCATTCTCAAACAACTGCTATCACACCCGCTCCAATTTCACTCTCTCTGAACATGGGTGACGAGCATCTTGACACTGTTCCTGAAAAGGAATCGGACGAATTCATAAAGTCTAGTGTTGAGAACCTTGTCCCAATCCTGAGAGAGTCACAGGGAACTTTTGAGCATATATGTGATTCTCTTTTCCCTCTTGAGTGTTCAAAAGATCATTTTGAGACTTTCTCCAATTTTAGCGATGATTGTAAATCTTATGGAGATATTGAGAATGTTGAGGCATCACTTTCACATTTTGATGTTGATCCTCTTCTTGAGGAGTTCACCGATGACCTCACTCACATCATTCCACTTTCATCAAAAAGTGATGATGATCTCTTTGATTTCAAAGCCAACCTAGGAGAAATTGAAAGTCTCCTTTGTAATGATCGTTCACTCACTTCTCACCCTAACAGTCCAATAGAGAATGTTAATCACTTTGTTCCTGAAGCGTTCAAAACAACTCTCACTAATCCTCTATTTGAATTCAACTCTGAATTCACTTTAATTTATGAGAATCCACTCTTTGATACTCAGATTGAGGATAGTGATGAGTCTACAGTGGAACAAGAGTTCACAGACTTACATTACGTGAATAATTCTCTTTACGAGGAGTTCTCCTTTGAACTCACTCATATCATATCTCCACCTAAGTATGATAACTTCCACTTTGATCTAGACAAAAATGATATTTGTGTTCCGGAGGGAAATGTTCTCAACCATGAGAACTTGCTTGATATCAAAATCCCATCCCTCCCACCCAGAATATGTCTTGATCAAATGAGCTTCAATGATGAGATTCATGATCCAGAAATCATGAATTCTCCTTCTGATGATGATGAGTTAGTCAAGATCTTTATCATGACTTTCTTTCTCTTCTTCACCTATCCCGTGGCTTCTCCTGTTCTTCACTCCTTCGGGAATGAAGATATTATCTTTGACCCCGGCATTTTCATTTATCATTTGTGAGCCGGGTCTGTCTCTCTATATCTCATCAGTGTGGAACTTTCGCGTACTTCAATGTTTATACAAACATCTTGAATGAAAGTCCGATGGAGATTGTCTCTTCCACTCACTTCCCCATGAACAAATTAATTCGGGGTCGAGTCAAGCTAGCGACTCGGTAATCAAAAACAATAGTTAAACATGGGTTTTCACCCGTGTGTACCACCCTAGTGTGGGGGAGTTGCCCCCCGCTGTTGTATATAAACCTCTAAAAAAAATGTAAAAGAGAATAATTGTTGTGTTTCAACACTTTGAATATTGAGGACAATATTCATTTCTAAGTGTGGGGGGGAAATTCTGGCGAATTTGATCATAAATGTACCCTTTTAGTCCCTTTTTCCCCCAAAATGGCCAAATTTTAAAAAATTTTTGTAGTGGAAGTACTATGTACTAAACACAACAAATGGTAATCAGTTCACCATGTCTAACCCACATAAGGATTGGCTAATCCAGGGGCAAACGGCTCTTGGTAAAGATATCTCAAATCCGTTTATGGCTTGCAATTTGCCCAAAATTGTATGGTGTTCAGCTCACCATATCTTTAATTAGTGAAAAGTTGGCTAGCCCGCAAGTTTATGGCTTGTGGTAAAGGCAGTTGGAAATCCATAATTGGTAATCGGCTCACCAAAGATAATATTGATAATTTATCTAAGAGTTGGCTAGTCCAGAAGCAAACGGCTTCTGGTAAAGACAAATCAAAACCGTTGAAAGCTGGTGATTTGCTCAAAATCACTTGGTTATCATTGTACCAAAGTTCTTACTTGAACTTAAACAATTGGCTACTCCAGAAGTAATGGCTTTTGGTAAAGAGATTGAAATCCATTAATTTTTATTAAAACATTGCTAGGGACTAGCAATATCTTAGTGTGGGGGATTGATGAGTGTCTAAATACTCATCAACGGACGGGTCTTTACCCACTGTATGCCTGATCCACAGTCCGAAGGAGGACATGTAGTATGTAACTATAAATACCCTCTACCTCCTAAGGTAGATGGTTGGACCTTTCACTCAATCTAACCTTCTTTCTTTTGTTTACTTTCTCTCTCTAGAAAGGCTCCCATCCTCCACTTTCTCTCACTAAACTCATCTTTATGCGCCTCTTAATATAGTGTGTTTATGTGTTTATGAAAACCAATATCTTGCTTCCTCTTCATCCGGAGTTGATTTCTGTACCCTCTCTTGAAGCCTTGCTTCTGCCCGGATTCATGCGATTTCCATTGTACTTGGGGTATTGACCTTCTTTTTTCGTGATTGCCAGCGGCTACTTCCACACGGAGGAAAGATGCGGTTACCCTATCATATCGTCCACTGATTTGGGTATATTATCATGCAACCTTTTAATTAACTCAGGTTTGGTAATTCCATGCATGAAGCTGGAAACCTTCATAACTTCCGGAGCTCCTTTGACATCCCTGCTTTCCACCTTGAACCTTTTCACGAAGTCTTCTGTGGTTTCTCCTTATTTATGTTTGATATGATGGAGTTCCACAAGATCCTTTATGCACTTCTTTTGCTGAAGGGAATTTGACAGGAAAACCTATTTCAGCTCATCATAACTGTCTACCGATTCCGTTGGGAGATCGTCAAACCACACCCTAGTGGATCCAGTGAGGGTAGAGTTGAACATGTGGCACCATGTTGGCATAGCCCAGCGTTCTACCTTTGCCGATGCCTGAAAAATCTTCAGGTGGTCTTCCAGGTCTTCACTTCCGTTGTATGTCTTCACATTGGTAGGCATTCGCGTCTTCTTAGGCATGTCGAAATAGCGAATGCGTGGAGTGAATGGGTCAGTCTCCTTGCACACCCATGGCCTAGCTAAGTCATCGTTCTCGACATCCGACTTTTGCCTCTTTGCTCCGGAACTCCAGCGTTCGTCTCCATTGTCTTCGCTTCCGGAGAGCCGATCAGTCTTCCGTGAGTATGTTCGGCTACCTTCGTATTCTCCGGAGTAGGGTTCCGTTCTTTGCGAATAAGAGTGGTGGTGAGTGCCTCTGTCCTCTTCTTCAGATCTACGACGGCTAGTTCTCTTTGTGCTTCCGGAGCACATGGAGATACTTTTTTCTCTGTCTCCGAGCCTATGGAACGCGCTTTTGCCCAACCTTCTGAACACTTCTTCATTTTTAGCGATTTTCTTTCGAGGTGATCTGGATCGGCTGCGCCTTGGCTCGGAGTTTTCTCTCGTGTTCCAGCGCTTTCGAGATTCGATCTTCTTTCTCAGATCCTTCCTTTGCATCTGCTTTCCGGATTCGGATTGCTGTGATGCTTCGCTAAAGTCTAATCGGGTTTTCATCGTTTCTCTAGCCTTGATTCTCCCTTCCTATTTCCGAACTTTCTCTGTCACAATGGGTAAGATCTGTTCGTAGTACTTGTCGCAGTACTTTTTGATGGCTTCAATGGATGCGGGCCCATCAGATCCTTCTAGATCTATTGCATTTTTCTTTCCCCCTTGTTCCGTACCACAGACACAGGAGCGGGAGTAGGGTCGGAGCGAGCTCTTTTGGTGAGAATTTTTTCCTTTCGGAACGCAGTTGTGTACTGGGTCCCACGGATGGCGCAACTTGTTAGTACAAAAAGTGTGACGGGTTGTAATGGGTATGAGTACAGCTTGCCGGACTGGGCCAACAAACTTATAATGGGCTGATCTTGTACTATTCCAAGTAGTTTGAATGATTCCCCTGCAAAAGAAGAGTCAACCGTTAGTCTTACCGTGGGGACGGACCCCACGATTAGACTCCGGCGTGAGAGTAAGTACACATTCTTGAGAGGGAAATAAGAGTATGTGTGTGTAAATATGAGAGAGAAAGCTGTACCTTGTATGAGGATTATAGCCCCTTTTATAGGCGAGGTTTGCCGCTAGGGTTTCCTAGATTCTCGCATATAGTGGTTAATCGCCGGAGTCGGACCCTTGGCTGACAAGGTTCCGTGTCAATCGAGGATGCGGACATAAGATGTCTAACGGCTGAAGGCTCAGCCCGCTGTGTATCTTACGTACGTCTTGAGGTCTGGACCATAGCCAATTTCGTCGTTGGGCTTACTGTGGGCCCAGGGTTTATAGCTATCTTATAGTTATTGGGCCTGAGCCCAGCATGTGTATAGTGTGTATTGGGCCTAGTGGGCCTGTTATACATACTATACGTCATCAATACCAATTGTAAGATATTGGTTATCATAAACACACAAACTCACATGTATATGGATCGAATGAGATGAGAGTTTAGAGAGAGAAAATAGAAAGAATGGGAACTTCTAGAGAGAAAGTGAAAGTAGTATTATGAAGCTCCAACTCTCATTTATAATTTTTACATAATACGCCTCCTACGGGCTATGGGTCAGACATACAGTGGGTAAAGACCCGTCCGTCCTCCACGGTGTTACTTAACTAACTAGTTACTAATGACTAAACGTCTAAGACTACGAACTTTCTAATGCTAAGAAATATCCGAGGTGACCGAGTCTTTAACTTCTGGATTTACTAAATCCTGGGTCTCGTTCGTCCGTTTGGTTCGGGATAAGAGGACAAACAACCTAAAAAAAACTTTTAAAAAGAATAAAAATGAAATAAAACGAGTTGGTATTGTGTGTGTCATGTCGTATCCCGTTGTGTGAATTTTATTTATTGTTTTTATGTATTTGTTGTGAGTTTGATAGTGGAGAAGAAGGATTGAGGGTGTTGGAAAACCCACCGGGACTAAGAGGTCCGGTTGGGTTGCGTTGGGTTGAAGCGGAGAACCCCAAAGGACCAACATCAATTTAATTTTGACTTTTATTAACCAACCACATCACACGATTTTGCTTACGTGGCGAAATCGAGCTCTCCTATTGGCCCAATTATTTTTTCAATAAGAATGAATTGACAAAATCACTCTAAAATAATGTAATTCTTTTATCATATAAAAGATTTATTAAGTGTGTAAGCTCGATTATTTAGACTTTCACGTTTAGAAAGTTCCAAATGCTAAATTATGTAGTATAGAAGTATATATTATTTTACACTAGCAGGGTATCCGTGCGTTGCAGCGGTACACTTAAATAAAATTTTCCGGTGAATCATGTATTTTAGTTTATTATGCTTTTTTTGACAATAAATTTACGGATATCAAGATTTTCATGTGACATATTTCAACTCTTTAACTAATGACAATTTTTTCATTATACAATTGTGATAATTAATAATTTAATATTAGAGGTGCCAATTTGCATAACATGAGCCCCTTTGGCCCGTGCCAGTTTAGCCCGTTAGTTTCCAGTATGGCATGTTTTAGACTTTTTAAAGCGATTCTTATAACATGAGCCCGTTTGGCCCATGCCCGTTTAGCCCGTGCCCGTTCGGGCTTGAGCCCGTTTGGCCCGTACCCGTTCGGGCTCTAGCCCGTTTGGCCCGTTTCCCGTTAGTGCTTGAATATTTGTATAATATGTTATTAGTGACATTTAATGCAGGAATTGTATTTAAGTTTGTTGTAAAATATGCTTGATAATTTGTATTTCTTATGTAATGGGTATTTTAGTAACTTCATTAATTGTATTTATTGACTAGTTAATTAATTGACTACATTAAATAAATTGATTATATTAATAACATTAAAATAATGTACATATGGTTCTGGTAAGACTTGTGTTTTGTCTTTTAAATGTGTACATTAAAGTAATATACAATATGCGCATTGTCTTGTAAGCTATTGAATTTTTATAATTTATTTAAAGAACGATTTCTTGATTTATAAGATAATATGATGTATAGATTTATGTATATGTGTGTATATTTTCGGGCGGGGTGGGGATGTTGTGCCTACCCTCGCCCCAAACCCAATAACAATTCCCTTTAATGCCAAAGGTCTTGTGTTCTATTGGTACCTTAAGTTGTGTGAGAAGCTCCCCAACCAAATGGTTGTGAGTTGAAGTCCTGCTTAGAACATTTTTGGTAATTTGTGGTGTAAACATTGTCAGATAGTTAAAATTGCAGTTCTAAAAAAAAAAAAAAAGAAAAATTCCCCTTAATGCAATAACCAGTTTTATAAGCTGACACAGTAAGCAGCTAATTTAAGCTATACTGATAAGTATCACAAAACACAGGCCTAATCACTTTGATGTGGGTACAAATTACAATAGATGTTAATTATATCACACATCTCCCTATACTTTTTTTTATTAAAACTTTACATCCTCAAATAATACAACAACGCCACATGACTAGTATAGGGTGGATTCTTTTACAAGATCTGGAGTTGTGCAGCATGATACATCATAACGAACATAACACCTTTTTCATTTACGCACTAATCATATCTTTGATCAAAGTAATATAACAGTTTCTTGGCAGTTAGTTGATACGAGGATCCACTGATATCTTCCTGTTTTCAACTTGATTTGGAGCTCAACTGTAACCTGTCAAAACATGTTTAATAAAATTTTCACATGTCAAAATGGCGAAATGCATAAGCAATCAAAGTAAATACAGTGCTTACCCCAGTTTCATGGTTTCTGCGGGAAAGATGCTCTTTGGTGTTTCTGGCTGGCTTAGCTCGAGATCTATGGGTGCATGCAACTCGACATCACTACTAAGCATGTGGGTAGTGGGAGTTCTGGCGTAAAGCTGAGGAAAAGATCGATTATCAATGTTCAGTGTTGATGACAGATCAATTACTTAGACTTTGAAAGCTTGTCTAGATGTATACATTCTTCTGCAGCTCTATGTTTTCTTGAGCCAGGAGGTTTATTTCCTTATGCAATTCTTTATTTTCTTGACTAACAAGACTCCCCTGCAACAATATCAATCAGAACATGTTTCATGCATAATCTAAGGTATATTATAGTATTAGACCTTGCGGTGTAGTTCTTGTATTTCATCAGTTAAAACCTGCTCCTGCAGAATGAAATAAGTGTGCTTAGAATCACCAGCACAACAGTACATTATGTTAGTTTTTTTGGGTATTTAACATTGTAGTTATGAGCAACAGTGCTTGTTGTCCAAGTCTAAAGCAGTCATCTATATGTACTGTATAAGTGATTATTGAAGATTTTACATTTCCATTTTGTAACACGCTGTGCCACCTATCAAACCTATTATATGTTCATCTCATAACAATAAAGTTATTTGTTGTTGGTGACAATAATGTATTAATGTGTGAAATGGTGGAATGAAAATCCAACCTTCTTTATCCTGACACCTTTTAGACTCATTTCCAGTTTGGCTTCCAGCTTGTGCAGATCATTGACATTCATACCTGTAAGTTCTTCTCCCAGCAGCTGCCTGCAAGAATAATGTCACTCGTTAAGAAGATATATCTATTATAATCAAAGGCCCCTTCCCATTTACTTTTAATTTTATTGATAAGATATTATATAATATAAATAAATAAGACAAAATAAGAAAATGAGAAGCTGAATTCATATAAACGACACAGATCTTGATTGTCCCTTAAACAGTTAAGTTTCTGCAACCTTTTATCATTCAAAACCTGCTAACATGATCCACATGTGCCCATATGTTTTAAATCTCTTAAGTCTCTTATTCATTGTAAGGTTCTCTTTTGGGATCTTCCTGTCCCTTAACCTTCAGTGCTAATTAGAGTTGCCTTAATAGTCTCCTAACTATTGTAAACGGTAGATTGTCACTCCTTCAGTTATATCACGATTTAGATTTTCTTTTTTAGTATACTGTTTTGTTCTGTTTTGGGGTGTCCATATTGGTGTCGGAAAGAGTCACGCAGATACCTCACTAGGTATACATCTTCGGGGTGGCCAGGGAAAGGGTCGGAAACGGTCATGGGGATAATCCGGTTAGGCCGCGTACATCTGAGTCAAAGACTTGCCCTCCCAGGAAAACCTGAACAAGGGAAACCTCATCCTTTACCCGTATATATCAGTACACATCAAGTATACTGAATTAATTTGAGATAAGGCCTTGAATTTGAATATATGTCTGATTTCAATGTTGGATATATATGTTGTAGCAAGTATTTAATATATTTATTACTAAAAACATGGTGAGAAAAACATTATTGATGTGACTAGTGTATGATGCTGAGTAACTGATTTAGTCAAATAACAATGGTATCTTGAGGGGATTGTTTGATGTTTCTAATGCTTTAATTGTTGAGCACCACCATCTGGTTCATTTTTCTTGACCAGCATTATTGCAGTGCTACCTGTTGATCATAGACTACCTTTTGATTTCTTTCTATGTCTGAGGTTGTGGATCTGGCTTGTCCTAAGGATTTTGATATGAAATTATTTGGAAAAAAGCTATAAATTCATAACGTACTTTACAGAAAAACTCATTATACTCTATGTACTTCACTTATTGTCATAATACATAACCATTTTCATTTTATTCGGTTATTTTCTGTCCATTTTTATCCGTTTTCGTTAATCGTCCATTTTTATCTGTTTTCATTTTAATCGTCCGATAAAACAGATAAAACGGATAAAACCGTTTTATTATCCACATCAAAACGGCTTTTATCCGTTTTATCTGTTTTATCCGACATATTAAAATGAAAACGGATAAAATGGACGATTTACGAAAACGATAAAACGACGAAAATAACCGAATAAAACGAAAACGGTTATGTATTATGACAATAAGTGAAGTAGATAGAGCATAATGAGTTTTTGTATAAAGTACGTTATGAATTTATAGCTTTTTTCCAAATTATTTTTCAGTGGTCTTATTTCTTTTACTCCTGCTGCTGATCTTCTTGATATGATTTATTGTTTTTTCTATGATCAGATTGACTCGACTGTTTCACGAGAGGAGGAATTTGAGTTCTTTGTGGTTCTGGTTGGTGACTTGTCAACAAACCGAAAAGAAATAGCTCATATTGCGTTAATAATAGGACACAAACTACTTGATAGCGTTGGTTTGAAGTTGAAGCAAATGAGGTCAGCTTCATCTTGGATAGTTGTTTTTCTATCTCAACTTCATCTTATAAGCAGGACACCTACTACTTCTCTACTTGACTCTCTTATAAAAAGGGGTTTGCTTCTTATACAAATGCTAATTTTTGGGTAATCATATTACTTGTTTCTGTATGACCTACATGGTAGATGATAGAATGTTGCAGACATAGGCAATCGTATTAGTCTTTTGTGTAGGTGCAGTGTGTGTTGATAATTATTCTAGACCAACGTTGATCTATTTGCAATAATTTTTTACAGGGGGATCGGACACCTTCTGATGTTTCAAGCTTGATGTATATATTGCCAACAAAAAAAAACAAAATCGTGTTAGCAAACCTGTGGTAGACATGCAAACTAGCACGGGTTATTATTCCCTAGCCATCATAATGCTTAACTCAACTTTACTTATGTAGACAATACGCATCAGAAGATGATGGCTTTTCAGAAAATGACCCTGTAGAATGTCTTGTTTTTGAGAAGGATTATGTACGTTGCAGATATGCGTGCTCTTTGAAGCTTAACAATATGGATCTCATGATTAGATGGAAGCAAACAAGTCAATTAAGAGAAATCTCTATAAAGATAAATATTTATTCCTCGGTCCCAATTTATATGTCCACCTTACTCTTTTGGTTTGTCCCAAAATAAGTGTCCACTTTGAACTTACAACCAATAAAAAAAGGTTAGAATGGTAAATTTGAAATTGTATTGGTGGAGAGTGATGATTGCACGTACATTTCCTAAAACCATACGCATTTTCATAGTGTACATTTAATTTGGGAAGGATGGAGTATAATCTGACATTTAGTCCAGTGGTTAAACTCCATTCTCAGGGATTCTGATTGCTTGAGCAGCTATACTCATCACTGCATGGCCTTTAGATCATCTTGATATCAGGAACAAATTTCTTGATGTGCATCTTCATTAGGTGGTGTGTATAGCTTAGCCTTATTGTTTTGTGATTTAACAGGAGGCTTTGAGGGTTTTTCATCATAAATTTCTTGCTTCTCTTTTGGAGATATCTAGAACTGCGCGTCACTGCCTAGTATTTTTGTACGGGATAAATAGTAACGAACACAATCGGATATGCTTAAATCTCTGAAAGGCGTGTGAACACTTTAAGATCGAATAAATTCGGTGGTTCTCCTGAATTATTCAATCGGATACAATTAAGAGATTGAGAATTTTCTGTATGTTTTTGTATGAGATTTTGTGAACCGGATCATGATAATGACCAAATAAAAACGTTTATATCAAAGAAACGGGTAACTGCCAAAGGCAGTTTTCAAGGTTTCAACTTGTCAAATTTAGTCCCTCAATTTCCAAAAAATTAATTTTCTGAGGAATTTTTGACATAGCAACATAGTGGACCAGGCGCCGCCCTTGGACTTTCAAGACAGGCGCTGCCCGGACCCCGTCCCTTAGGAGCTTCGCCCCTAAGATCATAATAAATTCAAGTAGGTGTGCACTCCGCACCTCTAAGCCTAAATGATGTCTTATTATGATGAAATTGGTCAAACAAGTTAATCCAATTACACTAAAATATCCAACAATTTTTTAGGAAGAATGAATGACCCGCAAATTAGGATGGTTTACAAGGATAGCAGTATAATTATCAGGGTTACTTTGAGGGGTTAATTGTAACATAATCGATGTTAAAGGAGATTCAGAAATGAGATTCGGGCCTAAAGTACTTGTCACTTATTGGGAAATCTATATCTGAAATGGGATTCTTTTAAAGTCAGTTGAAGTATGCCCTTTATATCTTAATGTAAAGGATGGTTCAGACAATGCTGAACTTCTTGAAGATCTAAAAAGGTAGCAGAGTGAACTAAGGGGGTGTTTCTTTTTTATGTTAATAAGTCTTAATGGGGAGATAGTGATGGAGCCACACATATAATATGTTTCTTTTTCTGTTAAATAGTCTATATGGAAAGAGAAATCAAAGGGTGCCCCTCCCTATTAAGACTTATTAACAGAAAGGGGCCCACCCACTTAATCCAGAAAAAAAAAAGAAACAAGCCCATAGATTTGCCCATTTTCTCTTAAGAAAAGACAATACTTGATCATGGATGTCTTTTTTGTGTGTTCAGGTTCAGGTGTTCTCCCTGGAGTATTCATATTGATATAGGTTGCATATTGGGATGTGCCAAGAGTGTTCCTTACAGAGGTATCCATATGCAATGAAGGAAAACTGGATTACAAGGTATCTCGGTGTTATCAAGGAAGTTGTGCTAACCGATATTGATGAAGTCCCTTAATTGTGCTTGGATTGATCTTTAATGCTGAAGTTGGGAATGCATAATCTATAGGTTCCATTTGTGTATGGTCGTGTTACCGCATTTGTGTATGTCACTTAATCTATATCCATACTTATTTATGTCCTTTTATGTATTCAAATTTGTCATACGTTAATTTTACAAGTTGAATATTATGGATTTCTTAGTATTTGCCACAATTGTCAAGGGTTTCTAGACATAGATTTGAGGTGGGCATCAGCAGCCTATCTACTGTAGAGTGGCAACAGTTGGAGCTAATAATCACGTAGACGTCAAAACTTAAACCTCTATCTCACAAATCTGAAATGATCTTTGTTTGATATGTGAAAGCTTCTTTTGAATCATGAGAAAAAATCATTGAAGTCTTTCTTTCGAGCTCTCAGTGTGAGCCCACCTTTTTTATTTTATAGATATATCGCTGCCTTACTTCAAGTTAAGAAATAAAAACACCAAGGCCTTTGGTCTAGTGTTAGTACATTAGTGTGGTCCCCACAAAGAGGTTGTCGGTTCAAGTGTTGTTGGAGGCATTTGTGAGATATATAATGTGAGATAGGTGATATAGGTTTGGGAAAAAAATGGCTTTCTAAAAATAGTTTAGGAAATAAAAAGAAAGATTAGGGACTTTACCTGTGGCTCTGTTGTAAATATTGAAGCTGCTGCCTCAACTGAACTGCTTCTCCTTGCCAAAACTAGTGGTGAAATACAAAATCTTTGAACATAAGTTATATGAACTATCATTTCTATATATAGACGAGTAATACATGGCAATGGAATATATCTCATAGTTTATGAATGCATGTGATACGAAAGTTCTTTTGTGCTTGTCTAGATACAAACTAAACAGGTAAAATGGGGCCATCTTGGATATGAATGTATACAATTAGCTTAATTAAAAATCCATTCATTCATTTATATGGTGCGGTGCAAATTAAACTGATTTTAATAATTACAAAGTGATAATCATGATTAATTGCATGCTATCTTAATAAGGCTAATGAGGCTAGTATCATGGCATGTATACCTTCTGAATGGAGTTGGAAAAATGAACAAATTTTATCTCTTCCTTGGTACATAAAAAACTACACTATTTATATGTTCGATAGTGGTTACTTGATATTACTTTAGAAATATAGGATAAATTCGATCTGTTGAATGTTCTAACCCCAGCTTTATGAGAGTAACAATTTTAGCTAGTTGTAACTTTGTACTATATTTATCTCTGCATTGATTTACAAAACACATTTTTCGAGTACTATATCCGTACATTTTGCAGTGAGATGGGATTATATGTTTTCTGATTGACGTTGATATTTGGTTACTACATCCTTAAGATCTATTATCATATTTGGGGTTCTCAATTAAGCTAAGGAGGAAATCTCATATAACACAGATTGAAAAATTGCTCTTTGTAGGTGACATGTTCTAGTCACGCATGTTGATAATATCATGAACATAGAGATGCTATGTGGGATAAATACCCTTAACTTCTTCACCTGTAACCAAATTTAGACAAAGGAATCTTTCGAATTAAGAACTTTTTTGGGGTATGGAGGGAACTAGGTCTCACAATTTGGTCCAAGAAGATATCTATATTTTTTCATGCAAAGCAAAGCAGGATTTTTATTATCATATTGGCTAAAATTGACATGCTACCGCAAGTCAAGCTTAAATGGCGAGTCATCTTGAGGATGCTAGGCACCAGTAGATAAATTAGACCACAAGTGGTGGGAATTATATTACACCTTTATGTGTGGTGAGCTCTTTCCTGTTTTCATCTCACGCTGGTTTTTGGCATAATGCTACATGCCTTGGTCTCAGAGTACCCTAGCACATTTGATCTGTATATTACCCGTGGGTGCTCTTGGGTTACAGTTTAATCAAATTCAATGTTTTCTGAATACCCAAATCCAGTTGGAGTTCTACAATGTTTAGGGCAAATCGTATCTCCTGGTCATTACTCATTGGATAGTCAGATCAAAGTTCTTAGCTGCATAATAGAATCCTCATACTTTGACGTCACTGACAACCAAACGCATGGACTAATTTATTCCCTTATTGCATTCACTTGATTACATGAGCTATGTAAGTTATTATCTTCCACCATACCCATTGGATTGAGTCTAAAGCATTGTTTGATACTATATGCAGATGACTTGGAGGCCGCAAAAGTAACAATGTTCGCAATGCTTGTCATTTGTGGAGCCTTCAGGTATGTTAAAATTTTCCCTAATACCTCATAACCTCATGTTGCACCATCTTCATTTGTGCACATTGTATATTGATACACAATTATTTAGGGTGTGTTTGGTATAAGGGTTTCGGAATCAAGAAATGAGTTTGATATCCATTGTTATTGTTTGGTCAGTGGATATGGAATCAAAAAGTGAGTTTAAAACCCATATATAGCCTCATTCATGGGTGGAGGGGGTGGTTTGAGTGGTATTTCTATATGGGACCATATTTTATGTATTAAATTTCTTATTTTCATAATTTGTCTACAATAATTTTTTTACTAATGCGGTCCACACCAATGTGATACCCATAACTTAAACTTTATTCCAAACACAAACAATGGAATTGATATACATAATTCCATTACACCCTCTTATCAGTGGATATTGTGATTCCGAATTGCAAATCAAACACGCCCTAGTTTTTTCTTGCAAGTGTGCATTGGATGCATGGAGTATTGAACTTGTGGGCCAGCGTCGGAAGAATAACAAAGACATGGATTTGGGAAATAGTGAATAGGATATGATTAACAGACTACTGCAAGAGTCAGAAGCTTGAGCAAAACTCTTGAGATGATTGCACTTAATTGGAAAATAATTTAGAGACAGATATCCTAGATCTTTAATAATTCAGTTATTGTGAATGGAACGTTATGTTGACAACACAGAACTCCATTACTATTAATAGAATCAAAGAACTATTTAATGTTAATATCCTAAATTATCTCAAATAACACATTATTAAACAAAGTCTATTGTTAATTTACTTCCATGTGAGTATACATTATATTTAAACACATAATTATCATGGAAAGAGTAGTCTTCTCCTCATACTATGAATTTAGGGTCATTTACCAATTTTAGTTCGCAGTTGATACGCCATTCAAAAAAAGTTGCAGCTGATATATTAGCAATGAGAGAGTTGTTTGGACGATAATTCATGTTCTACATAATTCCACGCCTTTCTTACCATTGTAGCACACGTTGTTTAACTTGTCTTGTTCTGCTCATCCATGTATTTTGCTTGATAAATGGGTCTAGACAAGTATTACGGCTTTGTATTATGCATAAGAACAGTTGAATGTGAGACATATTCTATTTGTTACAGAAAGATCAAAAGTAGGAATTTGGCTTAATCTAATTTGATTAGTCACGGATGGCTATATTCATCTTAATATGTTGCCGTGCAGGGTTTTTTGTTGGAAGGTTCATTTTAATTGACGAGTAGAGCCAGAGATATTAAGAAGAAAAGACTTCGACGGTGTTGGCATAAGCCAAACTAAAACATATATTTTGAAACGCATTGTGTTCAGTAAATTTGCAGCCAGCTCTTTCCATCCAATGCCCCTTCCAAAAATAGACTAAGCAAAAAAGAAATGTATGACTAGGAGCTGGTAAATGTGACCCCCAATGCAGACACTCTCTTTGCATCCGACTATGCCTCTAACTTGATGTTATATCTCTTCTAATTTCATCTAATCAAGCAAGTTACCTTTTAATACTTGCATCAGGAGAATACAGTTGCATTAACGGTACTTGCTTGACATTTTTCTCTCCTTTTTTCCGTGGATCCTACTATATGCTCTATGCATGCTTATCTTGAAATTAACATGTATTCAAACCCATGAAAGCTTATAACCCCAACCTCCACTTTAACCAAAATTTCTAGCCTCATCACGTCCACTAGCAAATTTTTTCTTACAGAAGAGTTTCAATAAGTTTCTAACTTGCATTTTCCAGAATAGATGTGGTCTATCTGAGTCTTCCCTGAATCTTACGTTAACGTGGAATATTCCTCGGTATGCACATGGTGTAAACTATTTTTCATGCTTCATACATACATGCATATGCAAGCACCCCTATTATGATCGCCATGATGCAAAAAAAAGCTCTATTAACTATTGCAGGTTAATCTTACCATTTTGGTGTAGCTCTACGAGTACCCTTGTAAACTGGCACCAAGATTTCCTCTTCTGATCTCCTATTTTTGTATCTGTTCCTACAAGTAAAACGAACTATTTTTTAATGGGATAGTTTTGAGCTTGACAGTTGAACATTCCTCTTGATATCTTCTGTTCTTGTTCAATTTATGCAAATGTAAACATAGAGGTATTAGCTAAGCCTTAACTGTTGCAAACCGACTGTATTTTAAAAAGCAGTTTTCAGCTTCTATCCTTGCTTTTCACAAGCTCATCCCTCCATAATATTACCAAACAAGATTAGTTATAGTTTCTGGCAATAGAAGGGGGATATTTTCCGTATCAATACTGTGTTGATTTGAAAATCATATTCTGATTTACCATAGGAACTTTGGTAAAAATCTATGATTTATCAACTGCTTTGATTTAGCTTACTTTGACTCCTTATTCGTTATTTAAAGATTTGATGCCAGTTCTTACTGATGACCATTCATTGAATTTGACTTTGGCCATTCGCTATTTCCTTCTTGATAGCATCCACCATCTTCTATCTTTCTTTTCCTTACAGTCTTATAAATCCCTGTATGTCTATTCATCGACTTTGGTAATCTGCACTCCAGGCAGTTGTTTTATGCAAAACTTGGTGTTGTTAGCCTGTACTACTTTGTTTCCCTTTAGCTGGTATTTCTTATACGATCCTACCACTGCAATGGTGTATATTGCCACTTAATCCATTTGGATGTCTAGCTTACAAGTAGACCTTCAATCTGACAATACTGACAACACCGTTGATCCACGCATACTCCAAAATGGTAAGTGATACAACATAAGCTAGGTATGATAATTAACTAGATTCCCTATGTGGCTATGCCCTACAGATAAATTTCATCATGCAACCAAAATATCTTGTGTTATCTCTAAAACACTTCATGAAGCATCAATCTCTGACTTGAAAGCATTAGATATGATCATGTAGGTTTTAGTAGAGTAGAATGTAGGCTCAGCTGATTTCCTATGACTAGTAAACTTCTGTGCTTGGTCAAGCTCATGAAAAGAGTAGCTTAATTAGTGGAATTATACTCTAGAGAGTAAGTTTAATTCGCAGCAGAGATCTTTGTTCTTATCAGATGGAAATTTTGATACCTATACTGTGACCCGATAATCTTTATTCATTGCTTAGTATGTATTAGTTTAAAACACTAGGGTCTAGTTATGTCAAAGCCAAAGTTAATAACTAACTTGGCAGTTATTTCTGTTACAAAGAATGAAAAGGTATGTCGGTTCGTAGTACCGATTCATAACCTATATATACATATGTAAATACATCGATACAGGGTTAATCAATATAGACATATTTACTTATTCAAATTCATTGCAACTTAATAATCGATCAAGAAGAAGTTGGGACAACAATTGGCATCAAGAGCAAGGATTAATACACACCGAAACATATTACTGTTTCTGCATCAAACCCTAACGAGAAGCCAAAAAAAAGAAAGCCAGAAAAGAAAAGAACACCGCTGTTCTTTACTTTGGCAGGGACGTTTGTTTTTAATCTTCCAAGAAAAACGAACAAGTTTGGATAAGGAGAAACGTAGAAGAGATAGTGCACAATCTATTTTATGTTGAAGTTGCAAGCGTTACATCAAACGAAATTGGTGAAGATAACCTTTTGTTGATAAACAACGAAAGACCAGGAAGAAGTGGAGACTTTGTGTATACCGGTTAGAAACAAAACACAAAGCAAGACGTTGTTGTAGAGGAAGACGTATACGCAGAACGAAGGGAGTACTCAAAGAAAAGTGTGGAGTTTGTGTTGATACAACACAAGGACAACAACAACGAGAGAAAGAAACAAACAGAAGGGACTGTTTTTGTTTCGACAGAACAAGATCAGAAAACAAAGAAACTGTTTTGATTTTGGCATAGGTTACTGATATGTGTCTAAATACACATATATTTGTATTGTATAAACCCACAAAAACAACCAAAAACACACAAATGACTCACAAAATGATACAAATTCATAAAAATGTGTTTTTATGTGATTCAAGTACAAAAGATTGAAAAACAAGTGAAAAATGATCAATTTCACAACAATTGTCAAGTTTCCCTGGAGTTACACAAATTGTCAAAACTAGTCCCTAAATGTTTAAAATGAAAGAAAAGTTAACTTAAGTCCTTGGGAAACCAAAAAGATTCACAAATGATCCCTGGATGAAAGTTTATACAAAATGGCAACTTTACCCCTCGAAGTTACAAAATTGGCAAAAATGGTCCCTGGGTATTTAAAAACTTGAAATTTATCAAATATACCCTTGTACTATGCATGAATTTACAATTTGGAACTATTTTGATAACTTTGAGGAAATTACAATTTAACCCCCTAAACTTTGGAAAATTACATAAATGGTCCCCGGGTGTTTTAAATTGTAATAAAATCAATAATGGTCCTTTGGTTTATCTAATTTGACATTATAAGTCCTTGTGATAACTTTTGAAATGTTGCAGGTTTAGTCCTCCAAAATTAGAAACTACAACTTTGGTCCTTGGGCTTTTACAAAACATAAAACAAATCCGGACCCTTAAATATATATACTCCCAAATCCAATCCAATACCTGGCCCAAAACAACACCGCCCACTCTTCCCTTTGTTAATAAATAAAACAGCATAAACCATACCCCGCTTTTTCTTCTTCGTCTTCCACCTCACACCACCACCTGTAACACCATCACCTCACCTTTCCACCTCACCCTCTGCTATCTATCCACTTTCCACCACCTCTGCAAAACCTCAACACGCCACAATAAATGCCCTTCACACCATATTTCCCCCCCAAAACCACTCTTACCCACGGTATTGCTAAAAACCACCCAACTTGGTCTAAACTTCATCAAACGTGTCCCCTACACCTCCACAATACACCAAGAATCCTTAATTAGTCTCAAACCGCCTCATATACACGTGGAGCGTTTTGGCGCCAAATTTAATTTAAATGGTGGGGATGAGTTTGACTGAATCAATGGTCAAAAATGTATGTGGGAAAGGCAAAGGAAGCTGGAAAGAAGCAATTGGGTCATCTATAAAGAACAAAGAAGGCAGAAGGAAGAAAAACACTTTTGGGTTAGCCAAAGTCACTTAGTTTTAATTAAACTAGTTGTAACTTAGTGTAATTCTCATTTCAGTTTCAGATGTTGTAGTGAACCTTAAAATAGTGTAATGATACATTAGTTATGGTTTAATCTCAAGTTACCTTTCAAATTCCAGTTTTACTTATTTGTCATTCAATTTTCATGTCACTTAGTTTACTAGGTTGTTTCAATGTTCTTTTAAACACTACATAGCTCAGAGTTAGTCTATGCAAGCTTATTGAACCATTAATTCAATCATTAGTTTCATAAAATAGAAAATCTAAAAATCCACAGTTTACTTTATTGTCATTTTAAATTTCAAAGTCATTTAAATTTCGTTGTTGTTTGTTGTTTAAATGAGTCCTATAGACACTACTTAGCTCTTTGTAAGCTATTGCAAGACTGTGGACCCAATTAATCAACAATTATCATAAAAATAGAAAATCTCAAAAAAAAATAGAGAAAATGGAAATTGAAATGGCAAAGACTGGCTATTGAAGGAGATTGCAGGATGATTCAGGTTCTTGGATTGCAATGGGTTGTAGAGTCTCATGGGAGACTGTAGGAAGGTAATTAGTCCCTTGTTCTTTGGAATTAAGCATGATTCACTTGTAAGTCATTCTTAACCCTCTTTGTCATTTCTTGTTTCATTGTTCTAATGGCTTAGATCTTGTTCATTTATGTTCCTTTGGTGTCAGATAATGATAATCTAGTGTAAAATTGGTAGGTTGTTAGTTGGAAATCATGGTTGTTAGTAATTAGTGATTTAACAGTCAAGTTAAGTAATTAATGATAGTTGGATAATAGTTGTTAAATCTGTGTTATTTGTGTTGATTTGATCTTTATAACATCGTAATCAAGTGTAGGAATCAGTCAAGGTTTAATCGTCATTATGTAACACTAATCTAGAAAAACAACCTTGCTATAGGGTGTTTGGATCAAGCCGCTTCGTGGATTAATGCATGTTATTGTTCTAAATACTTGTTGCTGCATGTTTATCTAGGTCACAATAACTCAAATCAGTCATAATATAGAGGTCTTATTAGTTAAAAAGTCAAAACAGTCTTTAATTTAGTCCATTGTTAACTGTTAGGATAATTAGTTCCATAATCTTAAATCTAGCTTAGATGTTGTTACTCTAGCTTAATTTAGCCTTGGTATAGCTTAATATAACAATATCAATCAAGAAATTTAGATTCAAGCTCACTTAAGTCAACTTAGTTGTTGATTAAATAGTCAAAATTGCGTTAACTGTTTTTGATTAGACTTTGGATTTAAATTGTGAACTTGTTAATTAGGACATGAGCTTGTAGGAATATTTATTCTTGTTGCTAATCTTCATGTTACTATTTTTGTTAATTTTTTCTAGTAGTTTAAGTGCTTAATTTGTGCTTAACTTTGGGTGATTCTTCACAAGCCTTCCAACACGAAACATTATAAGCTAACTTATGAAGCTTGCATAAGCTTCATTAGTGCTTGTTACTCTGTGTAATTTGGTTGTTTGTGATGCCCATGTGGCTAGTTACTTGAATCAAGTACTTATTTGCCCTAACTGCTTATATGGACTGCTTATTTTGCTTAAACTTGTGCTATCAAATAAAACAAACCACTTTGGTCACCCAAAGGTAACAAGCAACAATCATAAGTTAATCAAAAGCTCACATCGAGCTTATCCTTGTGATCTTTGGATTTTTAAGAAGCTAAGCAGCTCCTTAATAAATTTCAAGCTTCATATTTCACTAACAAGCCCTTTAACTAGGGCTGCATCAAGCTTGAAGCTTGTCCCATTTCGAAGAGTGTCTGTTCATCAGTATACTCATCCAAAATCACTACATTTCATAAGCTCACAAAAAGCTTAATACTTGGACCTAGCTTATGAGATTTGTTTCTTTTAGAAGCTTATCAACTAGGCTATTAGATCTAGTGCTTAATTCTTATCTTGCAGCTTATTAAATAAGGTTGCAAGGAGCTTTTTGTGTGTCCCATTTTACTCAGCAATCACTGAGTCAAAACAGTGAAATGGGAGACTTTTCATAAGCTTCCTACAAGCTCACTAGTGGACCCCCACTAGGTGAGCTTGGGCTTTTTGGAAAGCCAACCAGCATGTCTTGCTATTGCAATGCTCACTTTGGATTTTTGAGCTTATTTAATGAGCTTAAATTGTCCATCTTATTAACTCGCAGGATCGTTTGGAACCGAGGTTTATTGGGATTTGCTTATTAACTTATTGCAAGCTTATTTGCTTATTCCAAAGATTACACTATCTTGTATAAATATGATAATCATAATTGTACATATACACATACTTTTGTTTTCAACCTTTATAGCTTTTTCAAGCTTATTGTGAGCCTATGAGTCTACTGTGAGCCCATAAGCTCAACTGAATGACTAATAAGCTCATAATATGCTTATTTCTAGGTTTGTAGCTTTCCATTTTCCTTAAACTTGTTCATATTATATGTACATACATGCCTTTTTCCTTTTGTTTCCTTTGTTAAGCTTATTCAAAGCTTATAAGCCAAACAAAGGAGTTAAAAGCTCATTGCATAAGCTTATAAGCCAAGAATTGCTTATTTCTTTGTTTGTAAAGCTTATAATTCATTACATGTACTTATTATCGATATATTTATGATCTAAAACAGAAAAGCCCAAAACAAGCTTTAACTACAAGTGCTAGCTTCTATGTGGAAGCTTTTGGCTTAAAAAGCCAACTGTCATGGAAATAAGCTCCCACAGAGCTTATTTCCAAGTTTTACAAAAGTTGTCTTTATTAAAGTTTCTTATATTTAGCTTATTATTAGTTTTGCAAAAAGAAAATTAAAAAATAAAATGTTTCACAAAAGGGTGGAGGCGGTGCTCGAACCCGAGACCTCCACCCCTTTAAGAGTGATTGTGGGGGTACTCAGAACCATAAGTTTCTTGGTCTCTTGTTATGGAATGCAAAATCAAATATATAAGGGCATTTGGCAGTTATGGTTATAAGCTCTTTTGAGCTTATTTCCAGCTTATTTTCCACAAGAACCCACAAATTTTCTTATTTTTCTTAGATTAAGATTAGATTTTAGTATTTTCTCAGAAAAGTTGAGATTTTTCCAATTAGTTTTAGTATTTTTAAACATTTAATTAGTGTTTTATAGTAATTAATTCATAATAAAAATATAAAAGTCAAAAAAATATAAATCTTTTTTGTAAAATTTTATTTTATCAAATAGTATGTAATAAAATTAGTTTTACACTTTTAGGCCTTTTATTTTATAAATTTTTTACGCTTTTTGTTATGCTATAAAATATTTGTATATATCATTTCATTTTAGATCACTTTTTATGTTATTTAAGTTTACGTTGTAGTTAAGATAGTTTATTTAAGTTATTTTATTTTATAAAATCACATAAACATTCATCGATCAGTAAAATAGTGATAGCGTTTATTTAATATATTTTATCTTTTTAATTTCTTTTAATTTGCATTTAAGTCGCTAAGACATGCAAATCCCTACTATAGTTATAATTGTTTTGTTACGTTTACGTTTAAGTTAAACGCGCGTTTGTATATCTTTTACGCTTTTAGGTTTCGACATTGTACGTTTCTTAATTGAACTAGTGTGACAGAGCTATTACTATTCACATTCGGTGTTAGTCAATCGATTCTCGCTTTTCCTATACTAATATTGTTTTCAACAATTCAAGTCATTGTACCAGAACATCACGCCTCACCAGGACATAAACGATCCAAGGATATTTTAATCTTTGGTAAACTTGCATTCTCTCCGGGCTGTCGCCTTTATCATCTGATACGGTTGACCCGTTCAAAAGCTGACGAAAGTGTGTGACGGAGAAATAAAAGATGGGTGGTTCGGGAGAGATCAGTTACCAAGACGTGGTAACAAAGGATTGTGCGTAGGAGACTTAGTGATTTCAAAGAGACCAAGATCAAGTACAACACACAAAGGAGATAGATAACGTGTAGAGTGGTACAAGAATCACTTTTGTTTGTTTTGGTGTCGAATATATAAAAAAAAACACCTTCGACAGAAACATAACAAAACAAAAGAAGGCCGAGACTTTGGTTGTGACTCACGGAAGACTTTGAGAACAACAAGGCAAGGAGGCAGTGGAAATTTTTTGGTTTAGACTCGTTGGCAAAAAATCCGAGACACAATTCAAAATTAGAAGTCGAATTGGATTTGAAAACAAGTAACGAGGCAAAAGGATCAAAAATAAAGTGGGAACGAACAACGTTGGTGAACGATCTTTACTAACAAGACAAAGCAAATACATCTCGTATTCACCAAGTTAACGAGGTCACAAGTTCCATTTTTTTGAATTTCAATTCATATTAGAATAGTATATATCTTATTAGTTTATACTATTAGGAAATTCCGAAAAACTAATTATTGATCCCGTAGTACTAAGATTCCCGGAAATTAAATTTTCACAATTAGAAAAGGGTACCATACTAAGAAAAGTAATTCCCATTAAACTAGAAAGTGAAAATAATAAACACTTTCAAAATCACAACCGATGATATAGTAACCACATCAACTACAATAAAACCCGTAACACCTGTTGCACAATACCAATGCCCTAAGTTAAAAACCACAAACTACACAGTTTGGGCAATACAAATTAAAGTTATACTAGAGGCACATGGCTTATGGGAAGCAATAGAACCGAAGTTAGATACACCAGTTGATGACAAAAAGGATAAGGCAACAATTGCCTTCTTATATCAAGCATTGGCAGAAGATATGATCTTACAAGTAGCGGGCTGTAAGACGGCAAAGGATTTGTGGGATTCGCTAAGGAAAAGACACGTTGGACAAGATAAAGTGCAGCAAGCACGCTTACAATCATTGATGATTGGATTTAACACACTTCAGATGAAGGAAGATGAGACGGTGGATGCATTTGCAGACAAGTTAAACGGCTATGTCACGAAAGCAAAAGAACTAGGGAAAGCATTAGATGAATCAGTTATAGTTAGAAAACTATTAGACTCCACACCCGAGAGATTCATTCAGATAGTAGCATCCATAGAACAAACAAGTGATCTAGACGACATTACCCTAGATGAGGTCACTAGAAAACTCAAAGCGTTTGAGGAAAGAATAAAACTCCGGAAGGGAGGTCAAGTTGAAAGCCAGGAGAATCTACTGTTTACACATGGTGAACACTCAGATAAAGGAAAGCGTTTTAACAAACGTGGAGGTAGATCGAATTACTCACGAGGAAACTGGCGGAATAATAACAACATAAACAACTCACAAAAGGGAAACTCAAATCATAAAAAAACCAAAATAATTCAAGTAGGAAGGATTTGAGTAACATAAGATGTTTCAAGTGCAATAAACTTGGACACTATATGAGTAAATGTAGAGCAACATCAACAAACCAGGAACAATCAAACCTTATCTTAGAAGACGATGAATCATCACTATTAATGACTATGCACGAAACCGAACACAAGGAAGTGTTGTTGAATGAAGAACAAATTCAACCAAAGAAATATGCTATACGATGTCATGAGCATATGGTACTTAGATAATGGTGCAAGTAACCACATGACTGGTATAAAGAGTCATTTTAGAGATATTGATGAAAGCATAACAGGACGAAAATGCTTTGGAGATAGATCGTATGTATAGATAATGGGTAGAGGGTCTATACTGTTAGGTTGTAAGAACCGAGAACGAAAGTAGTATCGAAAGTATACTACATACCAAACCTCAAGAGCAACATACTTAGTCTAGGACAACTTACTGAAATAGGTTGTAAGGTCATTATGAACGGAAACAAGCTGACTTTGTATGATATAAACAAGAAGTTGTTGATGAAGGTAGAAAGATCTAAGAATCGACTCTACAAGATCCAGTTACAGATAGAGGCACCTATATGTCTCTTAGCAAACATAGATAACCAAGCATGGTTATGGCATGCTAGATTAGGTCATCTAAACTTTGATGATATAAACAAGATGACTAGAAAAGGTCTAGTAGAAGGAATTCCTAGGATAAAACATGCAGGTCAAATTTGTGACGCATGTTTATTAGGAAAACAATGCAGAACACCATTTCCAAACCGAGCCAAATTCAGAGCAAAGAACCCGTTGGATTTAGTATATGGAGACCTTTGCGGTCCTATTAGTCCAACAACACACTCGTGCAAGAAACTCATTTTCTTATTAGTAGACGATTGTACACGTTTTATGTGGGCATACTTTCTTACATCGAAAGATGAGGCATTTAGTACATTCAAGGAATTTAGAAGAAAATAGAAACGGAAATGAAGTTGAAAATTAGAATGCTAAGAACGGATAGAGGTGGTGAATTCACATCAAATGAATTCACGAGGCACTGTAAGGAAAACGGAATAGGACGATTTTAGCTGACACCATACTCCCCACAGCATAATGGAGTAGTGGAGAGAAGGAATAGGACAGTGCTATCAACTACAAGGAGTATGATGAAAGCGATGAAGTTACCTTTAACTTTTTGGGCGGAAGCAGTTAAGCATGTGTCACAATTCTCAATTTCCAGTCATTTCTCACATTTACTATTTCATCGTATATTGTAAACTAGGTTTACAAGTATTAAATTCGCGTAACCTTAGGGGTTTAGCTGTGAATTCATAAACAATCATCAAGGACATTTCATATAGACTAGGTTTAGTCTACATATCATTAGCATCATTATCATCATATTAGTTCATGCATGATTTTGCATTTTACATTAAACGCGTAATTTTCATATTAAATAAACGCTATCGCGTAACTAATTATTTTGAACATTTGATCCGATGCTTCCAAAAATTATCTCGATATATTCTTATACTCATATTAAGATTATAAAAATAATATTATGAGTTTACCCGGTGTTTTAAATTTATTTTTTATATAAATTGTTACATATATATATTTACGACGGTTCTCATAAATACTACTCGATAATTATTTATTCACTCAATACTTGTAAGAAATGTATTTTTATAATTTTTTTTTATGACTTCGATATATTTTATTTTGTTCCGTAAAAATCTATTTCTAGCTAACGCTACACTAAATACCTAATTATATTTATTATATATACATGATACTTACACATAAATGCATTTAATATATCAAAAATCATCATTTGTCTCCTCAATTTGTGCTTGCCGACACCCTCACTATGACACAACATTTTTTTTTATAAAAATCTTGCTACAAGTGACTAGGCTTGTTTTGTTATAAGATATTTGTAACAAAACACATACAAAACATTTTAAAAAGGTGAAAGTTGCAAGATAAGTTATCCTCTCCTCCTTGTGGTTCGGCCAATATTTGAAGAAGAAGAAGAAACATAATTTTTTTCAAGAACAAGTGCTTATATATTCACTAGATTACTTCTATCAAGGTTTTGAAATAGAAACTTTGGGTGTTTAGGATTAAACCTTTGATCATTAAACCTCATCAAGTTAACTAGTAAGCATCTCATATCCATTTTCATCCTTCATATTTATTTTATGTTCATTACATCATATTTGAGAAAAAGTGGTATAAACATGCAAGTCTTATGGATGTTTATACCACTTTTTCATTGTTTTTAAGAGTTATATATATTTATGTCATCCTATAATTACTCCTTGTTATAAATCACTCTTGGTGATGTCTAGGAACCCATGACACCCTAAGAAGGTGTATGGTAGGATTAGAATAGCTTCGGAGTTGTTTTGAATGGGTTAGAATAGGTTTGGCGCGAGAAAAACTCATTTCGACAAGTTTGCAAAAGGGTCTGTCCTTATTTTCGAAATCTGGAAAATCCGAAAGTAGGTAAAAATTTTTGGCCTAGATATTTAGAAAATACACTTTAAAACGAAAACGTGGCCGCTTGAACGGATTAAAACGGAGCTATAACGAAAAAGTTATGAATTTTTCAAGTTGGCGACGAAAACTATAATTTTCTGGAAATTTCAGCATGTTATGTTTATTTTGTACGAAGTCAAAATGAAACTTAGGCGTTATAAATTATGTCGACTTATCAAAAATATATTAGTATACTTTGACACAAAGCTAAGGTTCTATAAAACGTAGAAAACGGATTTGTAACGATTAAATTATACACGTTTACAAAAAGTTGACGTAACTTTAATATATAAGAAAAACTATTTAATTTCTAATAGACAAGTTTTACGGCAAATAAGTGACCATGTTGAAGAGCGTTTTTAACATTGATGTAGAACTTTTTATAAAGTGATGTCTTCTAGTAAAAGTAAGTTCGCCAAGTATATTTTCCAAAATATTTGACCGTTTGTTTAGCGGAGTTGTAATGAATTATTTATGGTTACTTAAACTTTGCCGAAAACCACCCTTAAACTATATTTTGGGACACAAGTACCATACTTAACCTATATTTTTCTTTATGTTCGAGACCTCTAGGATGAAAACTTAAATGTTAAAACTACAAGATAATGATACAAGCTTCCCAAAACCATTGAGTACGTTTCCTAATACTCGACGTGCACCATTTTACGACTAGCTTTTCGAGGCCATTTTAGTCACTTTCATGAAAATTTCAACGACATTATTTTACGACGAAAAGTTATAATTTCATAATAAAATCACTAAATGACTATCGTAGGATGTAATTTCAATATAAATACTTGTAAAGTAATTTATAAATTGTCAAGACTTTATAAGATTATTTTTCGACGATAAACTTTATTTTCAAAAGTGTACAAGTGGTATGGATATCGTATGAGTTTGCATGCACGACATTGTTTCATGACTTATATTAGAGCATATTATTCATAATAGGTCGCGGTTAGAGTGTTATCTCATTTCTGTGATCCACTTTGTCATAATAACTATTGCCACAGGTGAGTAATCACATTCCCCTTTTTTTTTTACCGTTTTTACTATATTTTGGGGAGAAATGCATGAACCATTCTTGTGCTAAATTGATTACTACTTTTATTAACTTGTTTGACTAGAACTTGTGAACTCGAATTAAATCCTTAAACATAATTACAAACCTATGACTTGTTTGATCTTATTGAACTGTACTTGCTATGACCCTAAAAGTCTCGCCTTATTGGTGGAGCGCATAAAGTCTCCCTTGTTCGAGCAACCTTAAGCTCCCCGGTCCGAGCAGAATGTCTCCCTATGGGAACGGAGCATTTTCAATCTAAATTCTCCCATGTTCAGAGTGTTCTTAATTGTATATAATAGTTGTATGATGTATTGTTCGTACATTCGCATTGTTAGTCTCCTATTAGTAGGTAGTATGGATAGCGCTATTAAAGGTCGGCCAACCTCTCGTCCACTATGTTACGGGACGCATATTATTTATTCTAGGGGCTTTGCGGCATACATTATTATATAATGAGTACTATATTGTGAACTATTATGACCATTTATACTTGACTACTTGTTACGCTATATTTTGTGCAATGGGTTGTGAACACACAGGTTGCAAGTTTTGTATGAACTTGAACTGAGTGGATTTACAATACCTTTGCTTTGTGGATTATTTCCGATGACCGAAACCTTTGACTCTCTCTTACGAGTTTTCTTATTTTACGAAATGTGTATACTCACCAACTATTTTCATAGTTGACCCGTTTTTCTCTCATGCATTTCAGGTGATCGTTAGTAAGCTTTTCTACCAAGTCTTGCATAATGAAGTTTTCACTTGTCACTACAAATCGTTATGTAATAAAACGCAATATTTTGGAATCTAAACTTTGTAATATATTTGCCGATGTCGGCTAAACGGGTATTGTAATGGTGTACAATTTCTATTTTAATCTTAACGTTGGTATGTTCTATTATCTTGTGCTTATGTTCCTTTCCTTACACCTCATGTTTTCCTCCCATGAGGGTGTGACAGATTGGTATCAAGCCAAAGGTTATAGAGAATGCCGATTTTTCAAAAATAAAAATCACAGCTATAACCGGAATAAAGTTTTATTAAACACCGAACAACATCTGAGTCAACTAGTCCTATCGTTGCATCGTTACTCATAAATTATACATAGCCTGATCAACTATGTCTAATTTATGAAGAACCATGCAATGATAAGAGTGGTAGTTTTAAATCATGTTTAGTCGAGTCTCTAGAGTCTGGTCACCTGAAGTTGCATTGGTTGGGTGGGTATGCATAGCATGTTTTTACGTTCACGTCTACATTACCGTACCTTGTTTATACCTTCTCTTTTCCATCTTTTGAATTGTTAGACATAGCATGTCTCTCGTTCTGTCATATTTCGATCACTATAACACACATTACCACCGTTCTAAACCTCATCCGCCTTCGTCCGAGTGTCATTTACTCAACCCGATATTTTGGTCCATTGCAGGATCATGGTCTGCGAAACACACGCCAGAGTCAACAACAACGCCAACCCAAACAACAATGACAATCCAAACAACAACGCTGCTGGAATAGCGGATCTACTCACCCAAATTATGACACACCTTGATGCTAGACGAACCAACGCCGGAGAAGGTACTTCAAGCACTGGTCATGGATGCAGCTACAAAACTTTTATGACATGCAAGCCAATGGAATTTAATGGTACTGAGGGTGCCATTGGACTGCTAACCTGGTTCGAGAATGTTGAGTCAAAACTTAGTATCACGAAATGTGCTGAAGGAAACAAGGTTGAGTTCTCTCACGGTCTACTACGTGGTCGAGCATTGACCTGGTGGAACAACCAACTGCAGACTAGAGGAAGAGGGGCTTCAAATGCATTATCTTGGGAAGCATTTAAGAAACTATTAACCGATGAGTACCGCAGATGAAGTGCAAAAGCTGGAAGCGGAATTTTGGAATCACTTGATGGTTGGAGTAGAAGTCGACAAGTACACGATCCGTTTCCACGAGTTAACTAGGATGGTTCCTCACATGGTTTCCACTGTGGAGAAGTTGATCGACCGATATATATGGGGATTGATACTGGAAATTAGGAGGGATGTCACCTCATCAAACCCAACCACTCGCAAGTTTGTGGGTATGGCGATCGCTTGACAAATGATGTGATCGTCCGGAGGACTAACTAAAGCAAACGATAATGGACAAAAGCGACAGCAGGATCACCGGGAAGCCGAGACCGGACCAGCAAAACAAGAGGCAATGAATAACCAAACTATGGAGCAATAACTCAAGGGCCCAAAAGATACGCAGGTCCACATCCTATGTGCACTCGATGTAACTATCACCACTCGGAGACCGCCCAAGGTGCGACAAATGTGGACAGATGGGCCACATCGGCGAATTGCTCAAGCAGGATCGGGAACCAAGGACAAAGAAAAGCATGTTACGAGTGTGGAAGTCCGGATCATCTTCGAACACCTATCCAAAGTTGAAAAGAACACCCAACCAAGAAGGTAATCGCAAATCATGGCGTTGGCAATAGAAGGCCCACAAGATCGAACATTGAAGTTCCCCCACGCACGTGGTCGAGCATTCTATCGGTACCGAGGAAGCCCGCAGCGTAACGGGTACATTCTTTCGAACAACTACCTTATTTCTGCATCGACATGATTTTGAGTGCATAACTTCCTTCCAACTTTTACCACGTTCACGACATTGATTAATTTGAGACCTATCGATATTGACTTTAGTTGTAAATTATGTTGTTAATTTGATTTGTGTAAGCAAATCCAAGAACGAACGGATCTTTCAAAAGACTTCATTCAAGGATGTTGAATCCTATCATACTAACAACTTGTTTCCTAGCTTGACCTAGTGACAGTTCTTGTTTGATGAGTTGCGAAAATCAAGCTAAGAGTCAAGTTTTTACTCAAAAGGTCTTTTGAGGGATACGTTCGGTGTTGGGTAAGTTTATTCTATCAAATCTAATCACGGGCATGTATTTAGTTGGATGAGGAACCTATATGCATGAACATTGACGTGATCATTTAGACTATTTGTACGAGCATGAACTTTTAGAACCTTTGTCGCGGTTCGGACTATAGTATCAATAATTGAATCACGAGGACGTGATTCCTCTAACCGGGGAAGAATGTCACAATTCTCTATTTCCAGTCATTTCTCACATTTACTATTTCATCGTATATTGTAAACTAGGTTTACAAGTATTAAATTCGCGTAACCTTAGGGGTTTAGCTGCGAATTCATAAACAATCATCAAGGACATTTCATATAGACTAGGTTTAGTCTACATATCATTAGCATCATTATCATCATATTAGTTCATGCATGATTTTGCATTTTACATTAAACGCGTAATTTTCATATTAAATAAACGCTATCGCGTAACTAATTATTTTGAACATTTGATCCGATGCTTCCAAAAATTATCTCGATATATTCTTATACTCATATTAAGATTATAAAAATAATATTATGAGTTTACCCGGTGTTTTAAATTTATTTTGTATATAAATTGTTACATATATATATTTACGATGGTTCTCATAAATACTACTCGATAATTATTTATTCACTCAATACTTGTAAGAAATGTATTTTTATAATTTTTTTATGACTTCTATATATTTTCTTTTGTTCGTAAAATCTATTTCTAGCTAACGCTACACTAAATACCTAATTATATTTATTATATATACATGATACTTACACATAAATGCATTTAATATATCAAAAATCATCATTTGTCTCCTCAATTTGTGCTTGCCGACACCCTCACTATGACACAACATTTTTTTTATAAAAATCTTGCTACAAGTGACTAGGCTTGTTTTGTTATAAGATATTTGTAACAAAACACATACAAAACATTTTAAAAAGGTGAAAGTTGCAAGATAAGTTATCCTCTCCTCCTTGTGGTTCGGCCAATATTTGAAGAAGAAGAAGAAACATAATTTTTTTCAAGAACAAGTGCTTATATATTCACTAGATTACTTCTATCAAGGTTTTGAAATAGAAACCTTGGGTGTTTAGGATTAAACCTTTGATCATTAAACCTCATCAAGTTAACTAGTAAGCATCTCATATCCATTTTCATCCTTCATATTTATTTTATGTTCATTACATCATATTTGAGAAAAAGTGGTATAAACATGCAAGTCTTATGGATGTTTATACCACTTTTTCATTGTTTTTAAGAGTTATATATATTTATGTCATCCTATAATTACTCCTTGTTATAAATCACTCTTGGTGATGTCTAGGAACCCATGACACCCTAAGAAGGTGTATGGTAGGATTAGAATAGCTTCGGAGTTGTTTTGAATGGGTTAGAATAGGTTTGGCGCGAGAAAAACTCATTTCGACAAGTTTGCAAAAGGGTCTGTCCTTATTTTCGAAATCTGGAAAATCCGACAGTAGGTAAAATTTTTGGCCTAGATATTTAGAAAATACACTTTAAAATGAAAACGTGGCCGCTTGAACGGATTAAAACGGAGCTATAACGAAGAAGTTATGAATTTTTCAAGTTGGCGACGAAAACTATAATTTTCTGGAAATTTCAGCATGTTATGTTTATTTTGTATGAGTCAAAAATGAAACTTAGGCGTTATAAATTATGTCGACTTATCAAAAATATATTAGTATACTTTGATACAAAGCTAAGGACCTATAAAACGTAGAAAACGGATTTGTAACGATTAAATTATACACGTTTACAAAAAGTTGACGTAACTTTAATATATAAGAAAAACTATTTAATTTCTAATAGACAAGTTTTACAAAGAAATGTGACCATGTTGAAGATCGTTTTTAACATTGATGTAGAACTTTTTATAAAGTGATGTCTTCTAGTAAAGTAAGTTCGCCAAGCATATTTTCCAAAATGTCCGACCGTTTGTTTAGCGGAGTTGTAATGAATTATTTATGGTTACTTAAACTTTGCCCAAAACCACCCTTAAACTATATTTTGGGACACAAGTACCATACTTAACCTATATTTTTCTTTATGTTCGAGACCTCTAGGATGAAAACTTAAATGTTAAAACTACAAGATAATGATACAAGCTTCCCAAAACCATTGAGTACGTTTCCTAATACTCGACGTGCACCATTTTACGACTAGCTTTTCGAGGCCATTTTAGTCACTTTCATGAAAATTTCAACGACATTATTTTACGACGAAAAGTTATAATTTCATAATAAAATCACTAAATGACTATCGTAGGATGTCATTTCAATATAAATACTTGTAAAGTAATTTATAAATTGTCAAGACTTTATAAGATTATTTTTCGACGATAAACTTTATTTTCAAAAGTGTACAAGTGGTATGGATATCGTATGAGTTTGCATGCACGACATTGTTTCATGACTTATATTAGAGCATATTATTCATAATAGGTCGCGGTTAGAGTGTTGCGTCTCATTTCTGTGCATCCACTTTGTCATAATAACTATTGCCACAGGTGAGTAATCACATTCCCCTTTTTTTTTTACCGTTTTTACTATATTTTGGGGAGAAATGCATGAACCATTCTTGTGCTAAATTGATTACTACTTTTATTAACTTGTTTGACTAGAGCTTGTGAACTCGAATTAAATGCTTAAACATAATTACAAACCTATGACTTGTTTGATCTTATTGAACTGTACTTGCTATGACCCTAAAAGTCTCGCCTTATTGGTGGAGCGTACAAAGTCTCCCTTGTTCGGAGCAACCTTAAGCCTCCCCGGTCCGGAGCAGAATGTCTCTATGGAACGAGCATTTTCAATCTAAATTATCCCATGTTCGGAGTGTTCTTAATTGTATATAATAGTTGTATGATGTACTGTTCGTACATTCGCATTGTTAGTCTCCTATTAGTAGGTAGTATGGATAGTGCTATTAGAGGTCGGCCAACCTCTCGTCCACTATGTTACGGGACGCATATTATTTATTCTAGGGACTTTGCCTGGCATACATTATTATATAAGTAGTACTATATTGTGAACTATTATGACCATTTATACTTGACTACTTGACGCGCTATATTTTGTGCAATGGGTTGTGAACACACAGGTTGCAAGTTTTGTATGGCGGAACTTGGAACTGAGTGGATTTACAATGCCTTTGCTTTGTGGATTATTCCCGATGACCTAAACCTTTGACTCTCTTACGAGTTTTCTTATTTTACGAAACGTAATAATCACTAACTATTTTCATATAGTTGACCCGTTTTTCTCACAGCAGTATGCTTTTCTACCAAGTCTTGCATAATGAAGTTTTCACTTGTCACTACAAATCGTTATGTAATAAAACGCAATATTTTGGAATCTAAACTTTGTAATATATTTGCCGATGTCGGCTAAACGGGTATTGTAATGGTGTACAATTTCTATTTTAATCTTAACGTTGGTATGTTCTATTATCTTGTGCTTATGTTCCTTTCCGTTACACCTCGTGTTTCCGCCTCCGGCGAGGGTGTGACATCATGCCCTTTACATACTCAACAGGGTACCTACGAGGGCCCTGATAGATAAAACTCCATATGAGGCACTCTACAATAGAAAACCAAACTTAGAGAACCTAAAAATATTTGGATGCACAGCTTACGCAAAGATAACGATACCTCACTTAAAGAAGCTGGACGATAGAAGCATACCATTGGTTTACTTAGGAGTAGAGGAAGGATCAAAAGCATGTAGGCTATATGACCCTATAGCCAAGAAGAAACATGTATGTAGGGACGTAAAATTTATGGAAACAAAACCGTGGGATTGGAACAAAGATGAAGGAGATACGAACACACAAGACACCTTTTGGGCTAGTTTTTGTAGTAGACGGAGTTGACAATGAAAACCTTAACGGTCACCAACGAAAAAACGATGACAACACGTATTGAACAAGATCAGATCCCGATCCAGCCACCAATCACACCGCATACCATTACTTACCCACACCTCGTGAGAGGAAGAAAAAGCTACTACTAGTTCTGTAGAGAACTCGAGAGACAAATTTGATGATACACCCGTACGTGAATATAGAAACATGTCAGACATATATAGGCATGCACGTAGAGTTGAATCACAAAGCTTGTTATTTACGGAAGAAGAACCCTGTAACTACAAAGAAGCATCAGCAGACGAGAAATGGATTGAGGCCATGGAGATTGAATTGGATTCAATCAACAAGAACAATACATGGACTCTTACAACATTGCCAGAAAATCAGAAGGCAATAGGACTCAAATGGGTTTACAAGACCAAGAGAGATGCAAAAGGGAAAATCATCAAATACAAAGCACGCTTAGTAGCAAAAGGTTATGTACAGGAACAAGGGATAGACTTCGACGAAGTATTTGCACCGGTTGCTCGGATAGAGACAGTTCGGTTGATATTAGCATTAGCAGCATATCATGGATGGCAAGTACATCATTTAGACGTAAAATCAGCATTTCTACATGGAGATTTAAAGGAAGAAGTCTACGTTACACAACCTGAAGGATTTATTCAACAAGGAAACACTAGAAAAGTCTATAAGCTTACTAAAGCTTTATATGGCTTAAGGCAAGCACCGAGATCCTGGAATGTGAAGCTTGATCAAACACTAAAAGTCCTTAGTAAGAAATGCAATCTCGAACAAGCAATCTACAAAAAGAAATAAGAACTCTACACTTATTGTTGGAGTTTATGTAGATGACTTAATTATCACGGGCACTCCAAGAAAGGAATTGGAAGCCTTTAAATCCCAGATGGAAGAAAAATTTGAAATGAGCGACTTAGGATTGTTAGCTTATTACCTTGGGATAGAAGTTACACGGAGGAGAGATTACAATCAAGCAAACAGGCTATATTAACAAGATCATAAAAGAGACAAGTATGACGGATAGTAATGATAATACGAAGATACCATGGATCCAGTACTAAGTTGGTCAAGGCGAAGATGGAAACTCAGTTGGACGCAACTTACTACGAAGTTTAATTGGAAGTCTCGGTACTTACTACATACAAGACCAGATCTTAGTTATTCGTCGGACTACTCGCAGATTTATGCAAGAACCGAAGGATCATCACCTAAAGGCAGTAAAGCAAGTAATCCGATATATCAAAGGAACACAGGAGCATGGCATAATTTACAAGAAAGAAGGCGGCTGCAAGATTACAGGTTACAACGACAGTAGTTATGGAATCAACACTGATCAAGGAAAAGGAACTACTGGCATAGTATTTTACTTTGGAGAGTCACCCATTACTTGGTGTACTCAGAAGCAATCAACAGTGGCACTATCATCATGTGAATCAGAATTCATGGCGGCTACAGCAGCAGCATGTCAAGCCTTATGGTTGAAGAGATTACTTAGTGAATTAACTGGAGATGAAGAAAAGAAGATATGCGAGGGTAGATAACATTTCAAAGAATAGCACTAGTCAAGAACCCAGTCTTTCATGGAAGAAGTAAACACATCGACATTCGCTATCATTTCATTCGAGAATGCAGAATGGGCATATCAATGTGGAGCACGCCACGAGAACTACAAAGAGCATATATTCTAACAAAGGCTCTACCAAGATTGAAGTTCACGACGATGCGACAAATGCTCGGAGTTCAAGATTTAACAAGAAGCAACGATCAAGATTAAGGAGGAGAATGTGACCTGATAATCTTTATTCATTGCTTAGTATGTATTAGTTTAAAACACTAGGGTCTAGTTATGTCAAAGCCAAATTTAATAACTAACTTGGCAGTTATTTCTATTAAAAAAGAATGAAAAGGTATGTCGGTTCATAGTACCGATTCATAACCTATATATACATATGTAAATACATCGATACAGGGTTAATCAATATAGACATATTTACTTATTCAAATTCATTGCAACTTAATAATCGATCAAGAAGAAGTTAGGACAACATATACGCCTAATAGAAAAAGATGAGGGCTCTGTTCCTATAAGCTGTGCTCCGAAAATTAATTCGTATTATTCTCGCTTTGCATGCACCAGTAGAGTTATAATGATAAAAAAAATAATATCAATAAACAAAATAAATAAATAAAATAAAATTCAAACCTGCATAAGCTAGGAAGTAAATACTACTTGTTGTATAGGTAACCGTATACTTATAAAAAAACATGACACACATGTATAAATTAGAGTGATTGTTTTCATTAGCAGTATAACGAGTTCCGATAGGAATTGCTGATATGACCCGTCTTTTCATGCGTTCATCTTATAGGCTGATCTATGTGTTAGAACAGGTTTACTTTCTATGCTTAACTAGCTCTGAAACGTGTGCAGTCTGGAATTACTGGTAACAGATATCAACTTAATGCATGCCTACAATGTTTTTAGGTTATAAGGGGATTAGTATTTATGCTATGTTATGTTAATGAATGTATCCTTAGGAACCAAAAGAAACTAAACCAAGGTTTTTCAAAACACCGACTAAAACTATCTTTAATGTACTGATTTCAGGAAACTGGTGAAAAGCTATTAAAACAATACCTTGGCTTCTGAAGTAGGATTCAACAGTCGATGATGTTCCTCCTTTGCTTTGTTGTAATGATCTACAACCGTTTTCATGCTGCAGAGGAACAAATTAGAACATTACGTACTAGGGGAAATGTGCACAGGAATGCTGTGATATAAAGCAACACACTGTATGTACATGTCTAAACGTATTAAAAGAACAAATTAGCTAAGATTTGAGCAACAGTTGACATTCATTCTAACGTCCAGAAACACAACAAAAAGGTGGTTGTACCTGTAAAAATTATTCTTAAACGCACATTCAATGAAGACTGCCAATGTAAGGTATGTGTACTACGAAGATATGTAAACTCAATGTACAGAGACAATGAACAAAAGAAATAAGGCTGGCAGAATTTGCCTTAGTAATGTATTATTGAGATGCGCAAGTTTTTTTGTTAAAATGTTTTTTTGCTCCACTGGTATCACTCCCACATCGCAAACGTCTTGTACAATCATGAAACTCTCCCTACTTTGTTAATCGATAATGACAAGGTCTAATAGTTCATCATAACACTATTTGGTTAATCTTCTTTTGCTGCGTCCAAAGTTGGGGTAATTATTTTTCTCTCGGTTATGAAGAAACCTCACTTGAGCCCCCTTGGTGTCCTTTCGCGGACTCCATAAAGATACGAGATATAAATTTAGGTAAACATAGACCACCATGATTTTCTTTAAAAATACACGATAAACGTAAAATAGTTTGAGATTTCTGTTAAATGAAATTGAAATATCACTTTTAAGAAATTACTTCTCAATAATTTTAGAAACAGGTTAGTGGGTTTGGATACGGGTTAAAAGTGTCAATCCAAACCTATTAGATTAAATCATTATTCTGTAAAATGGGCTCTAGGGTTTAGTCAGACATAGCTTATCATGCGAGGGAAGGGATCCAATGATAAAAAAGCTTAAATGAGAAAAATGAGAAATATTTTTAACTACACATTTAAAAAATTTGAGAAATGAGAGATGCATCTACTTTTATAGGTGCATCTGAAATGTATGTCATGGTTTTTCTCACTTTTCTCATTTTAATTTTTTTCTTAATTGATCCTAACTCTATCCTAAAATAATATCATATTTATATACACGCGATCTATACTTTTGAAAGGACTTTTTATCCTTTACATTGGTTCCTTAAAAATTTACTCACTACACAAAAGCCTCTCCTTGTCAAATATCTTGATGTACCGTAAATTGCTTAAAATATTTTTTTTGTTAAAAAATTATGTAACAATAACAATGTTGTTTTTTTAATTTCACCATACTTTTTTGTTACGTGAGACGAGTTTACACTCACTATCCTAATAATAAAGTTGCTTATTTAGCTGATTGTGCATCCTCTATAATTCTGCATAGGTATCCACGCCAACGTCTTCTACATTACATGTTTTCTAGGTTTTCTCTTCATGTTTCAAGTAAGACTTTATCCATTTTATTTACTTCCATGTCAATTAAGAAAGTCCTCGAACGTCAAAACATTATATACTGCATAAATATATTAGATTTAATTTATTAAAATGTACGTGGACCCGCACTTATCTTATCTTTTGTAGGTTATAGATATTTTGTGTTATGTATTGATCATCATTCTTGATACATGTAGATTACTCCTTTAACTAAAGGATCAGACCATAGTCACATGGAATGGGGATCGTTCCGGTACGAGATCGCGGATCGACATCGTGGTTTGCTAGGCACCTAAAATTCGGTTCGAATAGTTTGATGAAAAGTTTTAAATGGATGCTTGATTCCAGACTGATCGAGGTAATACCAAATTTTAATCAGGATACGTTTTCGTTATGAATGGCGGAACGATAGCGTGGATGAGCTTGAAGCAAAACACCGTGGCAATGTCATCTACAGAAGCTGAGTACATTGATGCCTCAGAAGCTACGCAAATAGCTTACTAGATGAAGAAATTCAGAGAGGAGCTTGGTGTTGTGCCAAATAATGAAAACCCTATGAAAGTGTATTGTGACAAAGTGCAATCCTACTTGCGAATGATGTCATAGTACATGGAGGCAGTCGGCATATACTTCGCATGCATCACTATATTTGCGAGGTGTTTGAAAGGCATGATGTAGAGGTTATTAAAGTCCATACTTATGACAATAGTGCTGATCCCCTATCGAAGGCATTACCACGTGATTAGCATGAGCTGCATCTAAAAGGAACGTTATGTAGATTTAGAGTCATCATAGTTTTTTCCATGTATTTGAGATATCAGAACTAATGCAATTTAATATAAAGTTTGTTTCTTCCTTTATGTTATTGTGTTCTATATTTGCACGCTTTACCCATAAATAAGTTTGTTTTTTATTTCATAGTCGATAATTATCTTTTATTTATAATTGGTAATTATCTTATTATTTGAATTTAGTAATTATCCAATAAGCCTTATAAATACAAGAGTTAATTATTCATTAGTATGCAATTTAGAAACCCTCCCCCTCCTCTCTTTCTTTGTTCATACGACCGACCATACACACGAACAAGTTTGTTTGTGTGTTCATGATTTGATCGTTCGTGTTGCTACTTGGATCAACCGCTAGTACATTGTTGCAATCGTTCGAAGGCTAGTGTGTTAAACCATGAGGGACCTTTAGATTCTTGGATCCGTGTTGATCTCCCACTCCATGTGATCACCATTCTTTACGTACTCGTCTATTGATGATATTAAAACCTTATTGATACCGTAATAATCAACAGCTATTATATTACTAATTATTCTAGTAAATATTTTCTATTACAAAGTAGTTACCTTGAAAAACAATGAGAACTATCGCTTGATGAAGACATCTAGTAACTGAAAGAGGAAGAATAGAAAGGAAAAAAAAAGCATTTGCATGAAAATCTTTAGTTCTTTCCAAGAAACTCGTCGTTGTCTTTACATGACAAAGGTTCTCAAGAAAATGAAAAAAAATAAAATAAAATAAAAGATGCAAATGAAATCGTCTTGGAGCTGTGAATTCTGCTAGTAGGAGCCGACACACCCTCAAAAGTGCTTCTCGTCATAGTCAAAAAGATAGGATATGACCAAGAAGATAACTGAAAAGACGAGCTGACTGATAGCATAATGCAAAATATAAAAAGGGACCATGCCTCTTTTTCTAATATATAGAACAAATCCTAAAAGTTGTTGAGTCGTACAAGGACCACACCCCAGGTGCACGACATTAAATGATCAAGAATTGAGCAGCAACAAGATGATGTTTGCCTCGTTTGGCATGAAGTGATGAAGACTTATGGTTAAACTTTGTTAAGCTGTCTCACCATGTATCCTAGAAGTTTAATGTAGATACCGTAATACCGATATAGGAAATGAAATGTGTTTGCTGGTTACTGATACATTGAATTTAGTAAGGAATGAAAAAATAATAATAATAATAATAATAAAATAAAATAGGGTGACAAGACACCGGAGTAGCAAGGATTGAATTGGAGAGTAATGGGAAAGTATATCAAATGAATATCGACTTAGATGTACAGTCAAATGAGGATTCACGCTTAGTGTATATCAAGGCATTTATCATATATCTCGTGGAATGTTGTCTTATATCGTCAAGTATCGTTAGGTTTTAGACAGCTTATATTTTTCCTAATTTTTTTAATAAAAACCATGTGATCATTCTCAAATTTAAGGGGGAAATTATTATAGATTTAGTGGTATAAATTTTTGGTTTAGAGAATGCGGTGTCTTAATTGGCTTTGGGGGGTGCGACGAGAAATAATAGAGCATAAAAAAAATATTTTTTACTGTTATTTGTCAGTTTTATTTTATTGCAGTTTTTAAGCACTATATGAGAGGTAGTGTAATATGAAGCATACTTCATCAGAATTTCACTTCATAAACAAATGCCGAATATTTTTTCAATAAAGGGGCGTTTGGTTGGGGCAATTTGAAGGATATTGGAGGCATTTGCATTTTAATTCCCTTCAAATGTCCTGTTTGGTAACTCAAATTGGGGCATTTGAAATAATTTACAATTCCCCGAATTACCAAAAATGGAGAGAATCGAATCTCCAAATGTGAGGAATTTTAATTTACTTGAAAAAAAAATTATAAACTTTTTTTCTTATTGTTTTTTTATAAACTTTTAAATAGAATATTTATTAATTTTTTTTATAAACTTTTTTTTTATAAATTTTTTATTAACTTTTTTATAGATTTTTATATACTTTTTTTATAAATTTTTTATTAACTTTTTATAAATTTCTTATAAATTTTTTATAAACTTTTTATAAAACTTTTTTTTATAATTTTTTTTAATAAATTTCTTATAAATTTTTTATAAACTTTTTTAATAAATTTTTTATAAACTTTTTTCATAAATTATTTATAAACTTTTTTTAAAATTTTTTTTATAAACTTTTCTTATAATTTTTTTTATAAACTTTTAAATAGAATATTTATGAAATTTATATTAAAAAAATAAAAAAATGTTTATAAATTTATATCAACCAAAATGCGAAGGTATTTTAAATTCCGGAATTTTAAATTCTCAAAAATTTAAATTTACTAGAATTTAAAATTCCGGAATTTCAAATTACCCCAACCAAACGCACCCTAAGATTCTTATCGTATATAAAAAAATTCAAAGATACAATACCCATTGTTAAGATGTGTTTGACCGGACATATCGCAACCTCAACCGGAATTAATAACTAATGCAAATCGTAGACAACCATTCACAATGTTAATGGGGTTGAACAGTTTTTAGTTCTAATTAGATCCATGTTATCTAAAACGTTATATATGACCACAACTGCTATTTTAGGCATGAGTACGTTGACTCATATGGTAGCTAAACAAAAGGTTGGTAGCATACATGTCATGAATCAAATACGTTACAAGAACTCAAAAGTAGGGACGAAAAGCTTAATGAATGAAGTTCAGGAACAGAATTATAGTTTGCAACACATCGTGCGCACGATGTTTGTTTTTAATTTCTTATTTTATAATGATTTATTCCTTTATAACTTGTTAGTGCATTGTGGAACTTATTTAATTTCTAATTCATATGTATCATTACGTATATTTGTCGTTGACGCGTTAAACCTCTTATGGTCATAGCATAAGTGATCAAATGTTGACTTTGGGTATTAAATTGATCAAGACACACGTTCTCGGATGATGATAAAAGACTAATTCTAGAAATGATTTATGTTTCTGTATCTCACCGGCAAAGGTTTGAGTGTGTGGAGTTTTCGTTGTATCAGATTTCTACCCATTGTATTTATGGTGTTGATGGCCAGATGACTGGGTTAGCTGGCCTAATTTTTCTATTATATAAACATATCTAATACTACTTAGGTAATCACAAATACAATCAATAGAACTCTTTTACCATTTTATATGGTAACATAGCTTTAGGTATAAACTATCATAAAATTATTATGGTTGCTCGTCGATGATCCAAAGAGACCCAATTTATTTTCTTTCGCCTTTTTTATTTTTGTTTAGTTAGTCTTTATGTCTTTTTATCAAATTCATAATCCTTAGCCTACAAAAACCAGTCGTCATGACACTCCTAAGATAGTATGATGTAGCAATCAATCAATTAAATTTTTCGTCATTCCAAAAACTTGGTTTTTTATAGTCATAAATCATTGTCGTCGTCGGCTCTATACAACTATATCTCAGTTCGAACAAACAACAACAAAGAAGAAGAGGAAGAAGAAGAAGAGGAAGAAGAGGAAGAAGAAGAAGAGGAAGAAGAAGAAGAGCTTTCAACATTATTGAAAAGATTATTCTAGCTTGCAGCATTCATTCTACTTCTTTGTATGTCCAGAAGCCTCCCATTCAAACTACGGGGTATTATTAGATTACTATGTTAGTTGACCAAAACCTAATTGTGAGTCTATTAAGTTTAGTGTTAAAATTGCTTGTTCTCTAACATATGTTTCCACTCTATATACATATTCATTCCTACTTAAGTAATCACAAATACAATCAATAGAACTCTTTTACTATTTTCAAGTCGATAATATATTTATGATTTCCTTCCGATAATGGTTCAAAGAACCATATATTTTTTATTTTAATGATGCCGGGAATTATTTAAGGCTGATCGGAGGCACAAGTGTCTATCGATCCTCATCCTTGAAACTCCTAACTGTGAAGTATGAAAGATCCACGAGGTCCACAAGCATATATCAAACCGACGATTTTACATTGATTAGTTTCACTCTATATCAAATACACGATTTTACATTGTAGCCTTTATCTGATACAAAAAGTTAACAAGCATTTGAGGAAGGTTGCTGCTATTAACAGAAAACCATATCTCACTGATGAGTTAAATTCAATGCTAAATACATTATAGTCTAATAATATAATTAGACCCAAAAAACAAACTTGCAGCAGCATAAATGATGTTTGTTGCTGATGGTTGTTGCTTAAGGCTTTACTCAAATAAGAGTACAATGCAAGCTAGATAATGGTATACGACTTAACATGAATTGACCTAACATGGATGTTTGAGACCGAAGAACTCTTTTAACATTCCTATCTAATTCCTTTGTCTCTAGCTAGCTCCTTATTAAAGCCTTGTATATAATATGATTTCGTCGTTAAACAAAGCGAATCAGATAGGCATGGTATGCATCAAATATGTCTCATTAGGATACTAAGATCATTTAAGAAATAAAAACGACAATAGCAGCTGCATTCTTGATATATAAAAGATTGGCAAAGCTGGAATATACTAGTGTCAAAAATAGTCTGAAATGCTATTACAAGATGCAATTTAGATGATATTGATAACCACTATAAAAGTTGTCCATTATGTGATGATGGCTTGGACTCTAATCAACATCTCTTTGTTGATTGCTTGATAGCTTCTTCTATACGGATGATGGTATCGGATTGGTGGAGAACCAGTGACTATCCTAAGGTTTTGTCTAGTCTAATCTCATGGAGTGACTGAACTAAGTTTGACAACAAAACCAACACTTGCATTGATGTGGTTATTTAAATAGCATTAATTGGGTGTTATGAAGGTTTTGGAATTGCATTTGCCTTGATTCGAATTATGAAGATTTTGGAATCGCATTTGCCTTGATTCGAATCACCCAAGAAAGGATTCTCTTTGTGAAGAAATCAAGGTTTAATACTTTTATCTCATATTTGGTTTAGTCATAGGTTTAAGAAATCAACCCCCTTGTGGATTGATTGGATCGTCCGAGATATGATATTGGCTTGTAAAAACTCATTCTAACTGTGTTTCTATTCGTGTAGCTTATCGCTTGAGTGTTTTTAATAAAAACCAATTTGATTTTTTAAAAAGGAGCTAGGAAGCCTTATATATGAACGCAAAAAGAAGACACTCTCATGTGAGCTTATGTGTCGATGGAATTAAATTTGGGATTAGTAATATGCATGTATATTTGAGTTGTGAGGTTAAATTCTATTTTCTATGTTATATAGCTGTTAATACAAATCCGGGCACTTCTCCTACGAGGATTAGTTTAAGCTAACTCTTCGGAGAATAGATCTTGTATTAAGTGAAATCTTCGGCTGTTAACTGCTAAGAAAATCAACACCGTTAGTCTCACGCGGAAGGGGTTCCGCGGTCAACCTCCGGCGTAAGAGTAAGTGGTTGTTTTAGAGAGATGAAGTGAATTCTAGAGAGAGAGTATGTGTATGCATTTACGTTTGAATAGGGGTGAGACCTCTATTTATATGGTTGACCTTTACGTGTTCTCAAGGTCACGGGTCTTGAGAGCGGTTGTGGCGTAAGTCAGTAGAGCTTGTCTTGTTGTGATGGTGATGTTTTTGGGCGGAGTTGTCCGCTTTCCCTTTGGTGGATCTGACGCATGCGTACGTCCGACCTAGGGAAGATTCCTTTCCCCTTTTGTGGGGCGCGGTTGTGTTCTTGTTTGGGCGCGTCTATTGTCCGCGGAATGGCTTGGTGGCCATTGCCGCGGTATGTATGTTTGTCCACGTCGAATCATATGGGCGCTGGGAGTACTACTGTTAGTGTTAAGTTCGCGGACCCGCGTCTGGTGCCAGGGGGTCATACGTGATCAAGTCCCCCCAGTCTAGTTGTGCTTGTTAGTTTCATTGCAAGCATTGCTAGACTAAGTTTTCTCGTGTTACCGCGGTTGGTTGTGTCGTAGGAAGACAACCATTGCTGGTTGTGTTTCTCCACGTGGCAGGGGTGTGCGCTACAGCTGTCCATTGGGATTCGCGAACCGCCCTCGGCCGCATATTTTCTGACTGATGGGACGTTGTGTCTGCTTCCATCTTGTTCGTTGATCTAGAGGCGTCTGGGCCGTTGGTTATGGGCGGCGGCGTGGCGCGTTGTTGGTCGTTCGATTGACCCGTCGGTTTCACTTTGGGGGTATAAATACCTCACTTTTTTACTTTGTTGGTTACTGTTGCCACTTCTTCTTCGCAAGTAAAAAAGAAAATCCGCTACTCAGATCTGTGTGTGCGTCCATATTTTATCAGGTTAGGTTTTCTTCCTTCCTCTTAGTGCCATGGCTAAAAAGCTATTAAGCGATTTCACTTGTAAGTTAACAAAGAAGGATCTTAGCGAATTTTGCTCGAAATATCATATTCCTTCTACTGTGCATCCCCTTCTTCCTAGTCCAGAGGCTACCATTAAGGATGCCCCTCTGGGTAAAATAGGAGTGTATACTAGGTTCTTCGAGTTTTGCAACTTTAGGATTCCTCGTCCGCGTTCGTGTAGGGTTTTAGAATATTTTCAAATCCATCTGTCTCGGTTATGCATGATAGCCGCTGCCAGGATTAGCCACTTTGAAATCCTGTGTCGCGTCCATGGTGGAACCCCGAATGTACCCTTGTTTAGGAAGTTCTACTATTCCGGCATGAGTAATGGGTGGATGACCTTAGAAAGCGTAAGGGTCCTAAGTCATTAGTCGTGCGGTTTGTTACACCGCCCCTAGATTCCGTGAAAAATTGGAAAGAATATTTCTTTTGGGTTGATGTGTTCCCCTTGGCAATCTCGTGGAATGAGAAGGTTTCGGTTTGACGGGATCCACCACCGGCCGATGGCGATATTGACCTCGAGTTCTGCATCGTCTTGACACGATCGCGCTCCGTTAAAAAAGTTGCTCGGAGCCTTTTCTGTGCACTGTTGGACTTAGCCGTGCTTGGGACGATGCCACAGCGCGACCAACTTTTAAGTCTTCGGAGAATGAGGGTGGGTGATTTTTTAGGGTTTGTCGCGTCCCATTTGTCTTTTATGTATTGTTACTAACTTGCGCCTTTTTCTTTGCAGATATGTCTCTCTTCTCCTTCATTAACCAAGCGGATCCTTTTGAGGTAATATCCGGGGAAAGAACTCTTCAGGAAGGTGAGAAAACGTTGCTTGATGAGACCGCCAGCCGAGTTATTGAGCCTTCCGAGAACATCATTTCCTTAGTCTCCGAGACAATTGTGGATAATGTAAACGCGGCTAAGGCTAGCAAGGCTGTTGGGAAAAAGAGGGTGAGGCTTGCGGTTCCTTCCGAACAACCAGAGAGGAAAAGGCTTACTTCTGTGCCGACGAAGGATGTCGGGTCTACTGCTGGTATGGTCTCTTTATTATGTTGGTGATTATTTTTTTTATTTTTATTTTAGAAAATAACTTAGTGTTATCATGTAGGGGTTGTCGACCGGCGGGGTTCGCTCTTGTGATGGAGCTCCGCGACGAGTACGATTCTGGGCCTCGTCCGCAGGAGGTAACCCATGTTTCTTCGAGGCTACACGGATCCTCAAGCTAATCCGGATTCTACTTCAAAGACATCCACCAGTTTTCCTCAAGAAAATTTGGATACGGAGATGTCTGGTCGCCCAGCCACCACCATTGCAGCCAGAGGATGTTTTTGGGGTCGAGTCTCCGCCGCAGGAACAGTCTGTCCATCGTCCTGAGGCCTCAGACGATGATTTCTACGAGTCTCTGTCCGTGGAGACAGCGGAAGCCAAGAATGTGTATGTTCCCAAATGGCTCCCTACCAATGATTTCCGTATGGACGATGGTTGGGTCTGTCGGAGCATGTTGGATAATCTTGCCACTCCCGGTTATCTGTCTACTCTGCGTAATATGCGCCGCACAGACTGTTGGAACGGTACAACACCGTGACTATGCAGCAGACCTGCATGTCTTCCGAGGTGCGTCTGCGGCTGGAATTTGAGCTAAACCAGACCAATAAGTTGAACAGGAGGCTTGAGAGACGGGACAAGAGGATTGAATCTTTGAGGGGTAGGGTTCAGGAGTTGGAAACCGAGGTTGCCGGGGCTAGGGAGCTCCGTGAGCGTGTTGGGCAGCTTGAGTCCGAGTCAGGAAATGAAGAAGCTGAGGGAGCGCGTGGCGCAGTTGGAGGGTATGGTGGTTTCCAAAGATGATCAGTTGGCTAACTTGACCGCTGAGAATGCTGAGTTGCAAGGTAAGGTGGCTGGGCTTACCTCTGCTTGTGATGAGCTTAAGGAACAGGTGAGGAGTACAGGTTCGCTGGAGGGAAAGTTGAAGAAGTGTGAGGATAGGGTCCGATGAATATGATGAACAGCTTGCTCAATTGGATCAGCGGTTGGCGGACCTTAATCGCGACTATGATGAGGATTTGTTTCCGAGCACTCTTGTGGCTATTGAGGGAAAGAGGTGGGTTATCGGGCATGGTTTTCGCCGGGCTTGGATGGCGTTCAAACAATCGGGTGAGCTTAACACGCGGTTGGGAGATTGCATCAGCAAAGCCATCGCGGAGGGTCTAAGGCAGGGCCTAGAGGCTGGGATTGTTCATGGTTCCAAGGGCCGCACTCTGGATCAGATCAAAGCCTATAACCCGCGGGCTAAAGAAGTGTACCGTGAATCTGTTGTTCGCTTGAGCGAGGTCCCTTTCCCCCTGCTGGACTCTTTGGAGGCATGCAAAGACTCTCCCTTGGAATATCTTATGGCCCAATTGGTTTTGGAGGAGGAGCGGCCGGGTAGTGCGGGGGAGTTTGTTTTTAATCCCCCGGTAGGGGAAGAGGTTGCCCTTCCCAACTCTTTGCTCCAAACTATCACTCGACGTCCACGCGCCATTGCTGCGTATAAGGAGAGGAAGAAGGCAGCCTACGGTAGGAAGTTTGATATATGGAACCCCGAGTTAATTGTGTCGGAGGTGGATCATCAGGTTACTTCTACCGGGGAGCCTTCCATGGTGATCGTTCCCATTGGTCCGACACCTTCTTCTGCAGTTACTGGTCCTACTGGGGAGGACGAAACAGAGGAAAATGAAGAAAAGCGCGGTCATGATGACATGTTTGATTTGAGTGTACTGGATCATGGTGCGGATCATGCGAGTGGTGTTTGAAGTGGTTATTTTGTATAGGCGGCATTTAGACTATGCCACCTTTTTCATGAAGCTTTGGCGTTCTTGTTAGTTTTTCCTTAGGGTCGCCGTTACGCGATGCCTTTTATTGTAATCCGGGGTATGCCCCGTGTATTTCTGAGAGCTTATTTCGTACTTAATGAAAGTGTTGGCGTTGTTTGTACATGTTTGATTGCCGGGGTTGAGTAATCCGGGCTTTGTACCCTTGGCCGTACTTAAGAAGTCCGGGGGTATCATACAATGGACAACGGGTTTGCAATACCACTTACATGCCTGAGTCAATTTTGAGGTTGCTCGTCCGTAATGCGCGACACTGCATGTTGGTTGTGAGAATTATGCATATGTTTTAACAGTTGAAAAGGAAAGATTAAAGAAAATGATTGCACATGTATTTTGGAAAATTTGTAGAGCGGGCCAGGCATCTACATTTCATTACTCAGAAAACATTACCATAAAGATATGAAAAGTTAAAGTTCCCCTGTTGTCCGGATCTGGTCCGTAATCAACTTTACAAGAGATGGGGAAAACCTACTTACGGTTAGAGGTAACATTTCTTCAGGTTGCGGACATTCCATGTCCTCGGGAGTGTCTTCCCATCCGCGGCTCGAAGTTTGTATGTTCCTTTCCCTATTGCTTCGATCACTTCATACGGCCCTTCCCACTTGGGACCTAGCTTTCCAGTATCTTCGTTCGCTAGCTTCGTTACTCCGGTAGACAAATTCTCGGGTCTAAATGCCATGCTCCGTACCTTGGGTTGTAGTACGCTCCATTCTTGCTTTGCAACGCGCCTCTTCAATGGCCGCGGCCTCCCTTTTCTCTTCCAAGGTGTCCAGGTTCAAGCGAAGGCTGGCGGTGCGTTGGAGGCTTGGTGTACAGTTGTACAGGAGACTTGGCATTCAATTTCGACCGGGATAACTGCGCTTCCGTGCGTACGTGAGAGAAAATGGAGTTTCTCCGTTGCTTGTTTTGATCATGGTTCTATGTGCCCGGAGCACATGTGGCACTTCCTCCACCCAGTCCTTGCTTCCTCTTTCCAATCTTGATTTAATGCCCTCCCCCAAGCTCTTATTTGCACTATCAACCAATCCATTTGCCTGCGGATGTTTCACCGACGCAAACCGCTGCTTAATGTTGAGCTTCTGGCACCAATCTTTGAACGGATTGTAGCGGAACTGCTTTCCGTTATCCGACACTATCTCTCCCGGCAAGCCAAAGCGGCAGACTATGTTATCCCAAACAAACTTCTTCACCTGCTTCTGTGATGGAGGCTAAGGGCTTGGCTTCAATCCATTTGGTGAAGTAGTCTATCGCGACAATCATGAATTTAACCTTGCCGGGACCTTCGGGAAGGGTCGCAGATGTCGATACCCCACTTGTAAAAAGGCCATGGGGAAGTGATTGGGGTTAAATTTTGCTGCGGATTCTTGGGTACCGGACGATGGACTTGGCAATCTTCGCATTTCTGAATTAGCTCGCGTGCATCCCTGTGCATTGTCGGCCAGTAGTACCCGGATCTAATCGCTTTGGCAACCACCGCCCTTGGGCCGGAGTGCATGCTACGATCGCCGTGGATTTCTCGCAACACGTAGTTGGCTTGAGTGGGGCCTACGCATCGGAGCCAAGGTTCTAGAAAAGATTTCCGGAACAAGATTCCGTCTTTCAACGCGTATTGCCTTGCTTTGATCCGCAGCTTCCTTGCCTTGTTGTCGTCCGCTGGTAATGTTTCGTCCCGTAGGTACTCAATCAGGGGTGTCATCCATGTATCCCCGTCTTCTTCCACAACTGCCAGTACCTCCCTTTCTTCAATGGATTTTTTCTTCAAGACTTCCACGAGGACCTGTTTTGTCAGGTGAACAAAGCTGGTGGATGCTATTTTGCTCAGTGCGTCAGCCTGCTTGTTTTGGCTCCGGGGAACCTGCCTGATTGAGAATGTCCGGAACCCTGCAATTATTGCTTTGGCCTTTGCCAAGTAACGCACCATGCTTTCCTCCTTTGCTTCGTATGCTCCGTTTATCTGGTTTGCCACGAGGCGGAGTCGACATTTGGGATAAGTCTCGACCTGCATCTGTCAGCAATCCTGAGTCCTACGATTAGTGCCTCATACTCGGCTTCGTTATTGGATGCCTCGAACTCGAACCGTAGGTGAACTCTTGCCCTTCCGGGCTTGTCAGGATCAAGCCCGCTCCGGACCCTTCTACGCATGAAGACCCATCCGTGAATAGGCTCCATGGCTCCGAGTATTGTTGCTGGTCTGTTTTCTTGTCAAGGGTTCCTTCGTCTGGGATCTCAGCAATGAAGTCTGCCAGAATCTGTCCCTTTATGGCCGTCCGGGGTCTGAAGGTGATGTCGTGCTCGTCTAGCTCTATTGCCCACCCGGCCATTCTTCCACTTTTCTCCGTCTTGGTTAAGACCTGCTTCAATGGTTGGTCCGTGATCACCGCAACCGGATGTGCTTGGAAGTATCGCCGCAACCTGCGAGACGCATACACCAGCGCCAGGACGAGCTTCTCGATTGGAGTATAATTCATTTCCGGGCCTTTCAAGGCGCGGCTGACGAAATACACTGGCTGTTGCCCTGATCCTCTTTGTGCCAACAAAACTGCGCTTACAGCTTCTTGGGACGCGGCCAGGTACATAATCAATTCTTCCTTTGGCTGTGGAGCTATGACCATTGGTAGGTTAGCAATGTGCTGCTTTATTTCTTTGAATGCTTGCTCCGCCTCTGTTGTCCAATAGAAGTCGCTCTTTTTGATGCACTTCTTCAATGTTCTGAAGAACGGGAGGGACCTTTCCGCTGATTTGGACATGAAACGGCTGAGACTGGCTAGTTTTCCATTCAGAGACTGCACTTCCTTTTTGGTAGTCGGGGATTTGAGGGTGGCTACGGCCGCAGACTTGTCCGGGCAGACTCGGATGCCTTCTTTGCTCACCACATGACCTAGAAACATTCCTTGTTCCGCCCCAAATGTGCACTTCTTGGGGTTAAGCTTCATATTGATGTTCCTTAGGGTCTTGAATGTTTCATTTATGTCTCTGAGCACCTCTTCCTCCGAATGACTTTTGATGACTAAGTCATCAACGTACACTTCCAAGTTTCTTCCAATTTGCTTCTCGAACGCCCTGTCCACAAGTCTTTGGTATGTGGCACCGGCGTTTTTCAGACCGAAGGGCATTTTTGTGTAGCAGAAGATGCCTTGGTTAGTGTGAAATGCTGTCTTCTCTTCATCCCCGGCCGCCATCTCGTATCCGTGATACCCTTTGTACGCATCAAGAAAGCATTTGAACGGGTATCCGCAAAGGGATTCAACCTTCCAGTCAATTTCCGGCAAGGGGTAGCAATCTTTTGGGCAGGCTTTGTTTAAATCCTTGAAGTCCACACACATCCTCCAGCTCCCGTCACTCTTTTTGACAAGTACGGGGTTAGACAACCAATCATGGTAGTGTACTTCCTTCATGATCCCCGCCACCAGCTTGGTGGCGTCTTCGTTGATTGCTTTGTTTCTTTCCGGGGCTTGTCCTCTCTTCTTCTGTCGTACCGGGCTATAACCTTCCCGGACATTCAGTTTATGTTCCGCGATTGTCCGCGGGACTCCGGTCATGTCGGAAGGTTCCCAAGCAAAGATATCCAAGTTGTTCTTTAGCAGGTCGCAGAGGCTCTTCTTTCCTTTTACGCTCAACCCACCCCTATTGCGACCGTTTGGTCGGGGAACTTTGGGTTGATTGCCACTGCGACTCCTTCTTTCACTTCGTAGTTGCTGGCCGGGCTCTGGTTCAACGATCATTCTGCATTCGACCGGGATTACCTTGTCACTGCGCAAAGTCACGATTCCACCCTGGGTAGGAAACTTTAGCATCCCGTGCGCCGTGGATGGCACTATCCTTAACAGCCGATCCCGGACGTCCAATGATTCCATTGTAGGGGGACGGAGATCGCACAACCATGAAATTCATCCAAGCGCTGGCTGAGTTCTCCTCATCCCCCAACGTGACTTCCGTGAGGATCTGCCTAATGGCCACGAGAGTTCTCCACTAAAACCCAATAGTGGCGACGTGGCAGGAATTAACCTTTGCGGATATCGGGCTTAGCTTGTTGAAGCAATGTTCGTACAGGACTTCTGAGGCGCTTCCATTGTCCACGTACATCCTGTGGATTGTGCATCCTTCCACGTCCGCCTTGATCACAAGCGGATGATCATCCCTCATCCCGGATATGGGAGGAAAAGATATTTCCATGCTTAAGACTCCTTTTGGAAACAACTTGGGTTTGACTGAACGCTGCCAGGTATTGACCATGTATATGGCATGGGCTTTGTCTTTGGCCGCGGTCTCTTTCTTTCCTCCCTTGGGACCACCATTCTTTTGCGCTCCGTTTTTGATCTCTTTGACCAAATGTGCGAAGCTGTCCGGACTGACTGCCTCCTCTATCTCTTTCTTCAACTGATAGCATTCGTCCGTGTTGTGCCCCTTTTCCCTGTGAAAGTCACAGTTACTTGTCCTTGTTTGGATTCGGCCGGCGGACATTGGTGGAGGAGCTGTGAATTTGACCGTATCCATGGCCAGGATTTCTTTCGGTGTCTTTGTGAGGAGTGTGAACCTGTCCCCTCTCTTCCTCTCCGGCCTGGAGCGGTTCCTAAACTCTCCTTTCCGTTCGGAGATTTGGATGCTTTTCTGTCCATGGTCCTGGTTCCTCCACTGGTGGTGTTTCTTCTTTGACTGGTTGGCTGCGGCCACCTCGCCTCTAAGGAATGCCTTCACAACCTTCCACATTTCATCCTGCGACTGGGGATGTTGTCATTGAGCCTTTTGATTAGTTCCGGGTTTGTTATTCCATGCATAAAGCCAGATATTCTCATGCACTCTGGAGCTCCTCTCACGTACATGCTCTCCGTCTTGAAGCGTTCCACGAATGCCTCCGTGGACTCCCCTTCTCGCTGCTTTATATGGTGCAATTCGACAGGATCTTTTGTATACTTCTTCTGCTGTAGAAGTACGAAAGAGAAAACGTGACCGCAATTCCTCAAAACTGTCGATGCTTTCCGGGCTTAGCTCATCAAACCAGCCGCGGGCGTGCCCGACGAGGGTGGAGTTAAACATGTGGCACCATGTGGGCATGGCCCATCTTTCCACTTTTGCCGCGGTCTGGAAGATTTTCAAGTGGTCCTCCGGATCTCCTGTCCCATCGTACGTTTTGATGTGAGTGGCATTCTTGTTCTCGTCCGGGAACTCAAAATTCCGTATGCGACGGGTGAAGGGGTCTGTGTCCGCCACGTCATACGGGGAATAGAGGTCGTCATCGTCCCCGTTTCTTGATTTTTGGAGTGGACCTCCGGTGTCCTCCGGTGATTTCTCCGCTTTCCGGGGTGGATACTTCCTTTGTTCTACTGCGGCATGAGTGATATGTTTCTCCTCCGCCCGACTTCGAGTGGGAAGTACTGCGCGGGTAACACTCGGCCGCGTGTGTCTGTGCTTCTCGCTTCTGTATTGTCCCCTGGGGGTAACTTTTGACTGGAGTCTGGAGAATACACTCGGTTTTTGGTCACCAAGTCTTGTGGATACGTGGGCGTTCCTTTTCCAGTCTCGAAGACATCCGGTCGTGGCCTTTGGTTTCCCGCTGACTCTTTTCTCTAGAACACCCCTTATCTCGGCTGTTGAGTCTTGAGAAAACACTCCTCGATTTGGAGTACTCCGAAGGGTCTGACCTAACACTGGGGCTGACCTCGCGCCTCCTCTTAGGTGCCCGTTTTCTTTCCTGTTCTGACCGAGTACTCCGAGCGTGTTCTCGAGATCTCTCATTTCTAGTCTCATCGTCGAAATCTAGACGGGTTTTAACCTGGTCCAGTTTTTCCTGATGGACCTTTTCTGCCATAAAGGGCAAGATCTGATGGTAGTGCTTTTCGCAGAACTCCCTTATTGACGCGTCTGTCACGGTATTAGGGTGGTGTTTCTCTGCGTTCTGCACTGTCTCGTTCCTCCCCGTGTTTCTGACCGTGGACGGCTCAGGAGACGGGGAAGGATCTTCACGGATTGCTCATTATTGAAAAAAAAAAAAAAAAAAGAGAGACGCAGTTGTGCTACTGGTCCCACGGATGGCGCCAACTTGTTAATACAAATCTGGGCACTTCTCCTACGAGGATTAGTTTAAGCTAACTCTTCGGAGAATAGATCTTGTATTAAGTGAAATCTTCGGCCGTTAACGCTAAGAAAATCAACACCGTTAGTCTCACCGCGGAACAGGGTTCCGCGGTCAACCTCCGGCGTAAGAGTAAGTGGTTGTTTTAGAGAGATGAAGTGAATTCTAGAGAGAGAGAGTATGTGTCTGTTACCGTTTGAATAGGGGTGAGACCTCTATTTATATGGTTGACCTTTCTGTCGTGTTCTCAAGGTCACGGGTCTTGAGAGCGACAGTTTGTGACGTAAGTCAGCTGCAGAGCTTGTCTGCTTGTTGTGATGGTGATGTTTTTGGGCGGGAGTTGTCCCGCTTTCCCTTTTGGTGGACTGCACGCTGCAGTACGTCCGACCTAGGGAAGATTCCTTTCCCCTTTTGTGGGGCGCGGTTGTATTCTTGTTCGGGCGCGTCTATTGTCCGCGGAATGGCTTGGTGGCCATTGCCGCGGTATGTGTTTGGTCCGCGTCCGAATCATATGGGCGCTGGGAGTACTACCTGTTAGTGTTAAGTTCGCGACTGGCCCGTACTGGTGCCAGGGGGTCATACGTGATCAATAGCTATCAACATTATTCACCATTATCCGCTAATGGAGCACTGCCAAGAAAGTGTTACATGTATAGTACTGAATCTAAAACTGATTTGCTTCCTTAGATTCAAGTTTGCTATTACTAGAATGCATATCATGGTACAGTTTATGCTTAGCTTATGTTTAGAAAATGAGTGGCTAGCTATCAGTTTATCAAAAACACGAGTTCAAGCATAGTTGGAATATACCTAAAAACTGGAAGTGTTTAAACGTCGAAGACAACAACTTGTGATAAGGTATCTGCCATGACATAAAAAACTTGAAATGTTTAATTCCCACCCTGGCTCTTCGTAGAATATATTTCTTGGCATAAGGTTATTTGAAAATCATATATAATATGAGGATCAATACATTAATTTATACTTTGTTGTTCTTAGGTTGTACACACTACAAGATTTTATGATAAACGACTCATTATAAGTACCATCAAAGGCCAGCAACATCATCAATCTCCTTGTAATAAACAATATGCTCCAGATCCTACTTTATCATTATCACCTTGAGATTATCTTGAACATTAACTCGTTATCTCATAAATCACTATATATTTTCCAACATCCGTGATTAAAAGTGACAGATGTCTAACTAATGATTCTGATTCGTGTGCGTGATTGTATCTGAAGGTCAATTTGGATATCTACTTGTTTCTAGTTATTCTTGTCCAATGACGTTGTTGATCAAGACCCAAGTCTGAATCGAAGTTCACAAGCAGAAACACAAAACCAATAACTGGATACTAGAATACGCTCGCTAGTATTAATCAGAAAAGTACAAAGCTTACAAAAACTGATATTGAATAGTGTACCCAAACTATGCTCGTTGGGTTGCTTATATAGGACTTAGAATGTGCTCTCATAATCCTAATACAACTCCAAGTAATTAAATAAGTCCTTATCTAAATAGCTAAAATAAGAAACATAATTAAACTAGAGTTGTGGCTGTGGTTATCCATAAGCTCGGATCTTTGGACTGCACATTAAGCTCGTGACTTTTGAACTACTCATTAGCTCGAGTAGAACATTAGACCAACAATCACCCCGCTAATTTCTGACTCGAGATAGGGAGATCTTCAACTCCGAGTAACTCTTGCATTTCCTTGAACTTAATCCTTGCGAGAGCTTTCGTCAGAATATCAGCACGTTGCAAATCACCTCTTACAAACTCAACTTGTACTTGGCCTCTTCCAACACATTCTCGGATAAAATGATAACGTGTGTTTATATGCTTGCTTCTCCCGTGAAAGACTGGATTTTTCATAAGTGCAATAGCCGATTTGTTGTCAACAAATAAGACCACCACTCTTTCTTCCATTCCGGTTATTTCACTCAACAATCCACGTAACCATATCCCTTGACACGCGGCTGAAGTTGCAGCCATGAACTCGGCTTCACATGACGATAGAGCCACCGTGTTTTGCTTTTGTGAGCACCAAGTGATAGGTGATTTACCTAGATAAAATACGTGCCCAGTTGTGCTTCGACCATCATCTTGGTCCATAGCAAAACTACTATCACTAAACCCCACTAACTCCTTGGTTTTCTCTTGGTTATATCGCACTCCAAAATTCAAACTACCTTGGATATACCTTAGTATTTGTTTCACAGCTGCCATATGTGATTCTTTTGGTTCTTGCATATAACGACTAACCAAACCAACCGAATAAGATAAATCAGGTCGAGTGTGTAGTAAATACCTTAGACAACCAACTCGTCGTCTAAACAAAGTTGCATCAACTGGTTTTCCTTCCTTGTCCATGCTTAACTTCATTCCAGGTTCTAATGGACATTGTGTAGGATTCGCTTCATGCATCCCAGCATCTTTCAAGATCTTCTTTGCATAGCTTTCTTGACTTATTGAGATACTCGAATCCTCTTGCTTTACTTCAATGCCAAGATAATAGCTCAATTTTCCCAAATTACTCATATCGAACCTTTCTTGCATTTGTCTCTTAAATTCACCAATTTCGCTAAGCTTCGAACCGGTTACTAAGAGATCATCTACATAGACTGCAATAATCAAGATTGACTTGTTTGTCTTCTTCACATACACCGCTTGTTCGTGTTGGCATCTTTTGAAAGACATTTGCTTGAGTTCTCTATCAAGTTTTGTATTCCACGCCCTTGGTGCTTGTTTAAGTCCATAAAGCGCTTTTTTCAACTTGTAGATCTTCCTTTCTTCTCCTTTCTTCACGAACCCCTCCGGTTGTGTAACAAACACTTGCTCTTTTAGTTCTCCATGTAAAAAAGCTGACTTTACATCCAGATGATGTAGCTCCCATGCTTCTTTTGCGGCCAATGAGATTAATAAACGTATCGTTTCAATCCGTGCTACGGGCGCAAATACCTCGTCATAGTCAATTCCTTCCTTTTGAGCATAACCCTTTACTACTAAACGAGCTTTAAACTTATTAATTGAACCATCCGGATTTCTCTTAATTTTGAACACCCACTTTAATCCAATCGGATTAACCTTAACCGGAGCTTCAACTAATTCCCATGAATCATTCTTCTCGATAGACTCAATCTCTTGCTTCATAGCAACCATCCACTTGCTTGAGACTTTTGCTTCTTGGAACGTTCTTGGTTCATCATCTTCAATCAAAAGTAGATTTTGATCTTCATTAGCAATCGAGGTTCTTGAACTAGACCCCATAATAAAGTCATTAAATCTAGTTGGCTTAGTTGAAACCCTCGAAGAACGCCTCATAATTGGTTGAGTTTCTGTCACAGGATTAGGGTCATTACCCGCCTCGATTTGATCTTCTTGTTCGGTATTGACCGGTTGATTTTCATCAACATCATGATGATTTTCAGCCTCTTGATCTTCAACCTCAACTTCATCGGTCACACCTGGGTTAACAAATCCACAACCCGTATCAATAGAACCGTGCCATTCTATGATAAACATACCTGGGTTTAGCTCGTGTGTTTCGCTTCCAGCAACATACTTCCAGCCAAGTTCCTCATTAAACTCCGCATCACGACATACCACTATCTTCTTTAGTCTTGGATTAAGCAAATCGAAAACCTTTTGTTCCTGGCTCGTTTCCGATGTAAATGAGTCGTGTTGACCTGTCGTCTAACTTATGTAAATATGGCCTTGTTCCCGTTGCATAAGCCACACATCCAAATACCCGCAAACCCTCCAAGTTAGGCTTTTTTCCTTTGAAAGCCTCGTATGGAGTTTGATTAACTAGAGCTCGCGTTGAAACTCTATTAATCAAGAATGTAGCGTGTCTAACTCCTTCAGCCCACATGTAGTTTGGTACGTCTCGTGCTTTCAAGATGCTTCTAGTCATTCCCATAAGAGTCCGGTTTCTCCTTTCCACGACTCCATTTTGTTGTGGTGTGTAGGGAGTGGTTAGATGTCTTGTTATACCCTCGTTTTCACAAAAGTTGGTAAATTCTTTTGAAGTGAACTCACCTCCTCTATCGGTCCTTAGGGTTATAATCTTCTTTCCCGACTTCTTCTCAACTAAAGCTTTGAACTTTTTGAAGTATTCAAATGCTTCTCCTTTTTCCTTCAAGGTAAAAGTCCACATAAAGCGTGAGAAGTCATCAATAAGAACAAATATGTACCATTTGCCCGCTATGGATGTTGGAGAAATTGGTCCACATAGGTCGGCATGTATAAGTTGAAGAGGATGTGTTGCCTTAAATTTTGCAGCTTTAGGAAACGCCTTCTTGGTTTGTTTTCCTACCAAGCAAGATTCACACAACTTGTTCTCTTGATGAATTATTGGCAACTTTTCAACCATGCCCTTCCTTGCCATTAATTCCATCGTCTCGAAATTAATGTGACCCATCCTAGCATGCCATAACCAAGCATCATCTTCCATCTTTGCTTTGAGACACACCGGACTTCCAACTTGGAGCTTAATCTTGTAAAATCTATTACTTGTTCTAGGAACCTTCATCAGAAGCTTGCCATCTGAGTCACGCATAGTAAGAAGGTTACCTTTCATACGAATGTCACATCCGCCTTCGGTAGCTTGCCCAAGACTAATTATGTTGCTTTTTAGCTCGGGTAGGTAATAGACTCCAGTGATTAACCGTTGCTCACCCGTTTTCCCTTCAATGATTATCGAACCCTTCCCTTTTATCTCGATGTAGGAGTTATCACCAAACTTCACTCTGCCGGAGATATTCTCATTCAACTCCGAAAAGTATTCTCGGATCCCCGTCATGTGATTACTTGCTCCATTATCCAAATACTAAGTGTCTTCCTCGTTTGGCTTAGTATTCAATTGGTTTGGGATAATATTTTCTTCATTCAAGAAAACTACTTCTTGAACGCTTTTCATCATAAAAAGTGTCGGGTCATCATCATCCTCCGTTTTCAAAAGGTTTGCTTCATGCTTTTTCTTTTGTACACTGCGTTCGGGACAATTAGAAGCAAAGTGACCATATTCATCACATCTGAAGCATTGAATCTTTGAAAGGTCTCGACTTTTTGTTCTTCTTTTGATCCGTATTGCTCCCGGAGTTGTTACGGTTGTGGTTATTAGCTTGACCACTACCACGAGATTTGTTTTGAGAAGAAAAGTTTTGACCTTTACCGTTGCCACCAGAGGAATTCCTTCCTCGACCTTTCTTATCATATCTTTCAGCCCTTCCGAACATCAACTTGACTTGATCTTGAGAAGTGGTGTCAACACCCTTCATTCTTCCTTCAAAAGCTTTCAACCTTCCAATTGCTTCTTGAAAAGACATAGTATTCAAGTCAGCAAATTGTTCTATTGAGGCAACAATTGCAACATACCTATCCGGAACGGATGCAAGTAGCTTCTTAACAAGTTTCTTGTCTTCATAAACTGTTCCCAAGCTATTGACTTCAGTTACAATTTTGCCCAACCTAGCCGCAAAGTCATCGACTGATTCGTTGACTTTCATCTTTAAAGATTCAAATTCCGTCTCCAAGGTTTGCAACCTTGCTTCACGAACCCGATCAACACCCACATACCTGGTCTTTAAAGCTTCCCAGATTTCTTTGGCTGTGTTGAATTTTGAAACTTGAAAAACAAGTTCTTCGGAATCGCTGGAAAAGTAACGCAACTGCCATGTGATCTTGCTTATCAACAACTTGTGTTCCTTCCTTTGGTTCCAGTGCATCAAGTATTCCATGGACTCGGAATACCGCTTTAACTCTTATTGCCCATATGTTATAGTTCGTGCTTGTTAACATTGGACATTGAAGAGCCGTCTTAGAATGTTCAATAGGTGGTGGTTGACTCGACTCGCCTTGCACCATCTTTCTTGAACGCCTTTTGTAAGTTACCGGTGTAGTTGGTTTGACTTCCAGCCCTAGAGCACGCTTGTTTTACTTCTTGCCTAAGTAAACCAAGTGTAAAGTTTGAAACTTTATCGACTTCTTGGAAACCCTTTAGTCGACTTGTGTTCGACTGACTTGGAAACCCTTTAGTCGACTTGTGTTCGTCTGATCTTGGAACCCTTTAGTCGACTGCTTGGAAACCCTTCTGTGATCGACTAAGCTTGAACCTTGCTCTTGATACCAATTCAAGACCCAAGTCTGAATCGAAGTTCACAAGCAGAAACACAAAACCAATAACTGGATACTAGAATACGCTCGCTAGTATTAATCAGAAAAGTACAAAGCTTACAAAAACTGATATTGAATAGTGTACCCAAACTATGCTCGTTGGGTTGCTTATATAGGACTTAGAATGTGCTCTCATAATCCTAATACAACTCCAAGTAATTAAATAAGTCCTTATCTAAATAGCTAAAATAAGAAACATAATTAAACTAGAGTTGTGGCTGTGGTTATCCATAAGCTCGGATCTTTGGACTGCACATTAAGCTCGTGACTTTTGAACTACTCATTAGCTCGAGTAGAACATTAGACCAACAGTTGAGTGTCCCTTGAAGTTACCAGTGATAGATAGTTCATATTCGTTTGATCCTGGAGAAACATAATTTTTAATCTGAACAGTTATGAGCAATTGACAGGTAATTTAGCTATACTTAATGCTACTGGATCATATATGCACTCAAGGACTAAATTAGGAAATAATATTGCCTGCAATAAGTAAGTTCTTTTAGGGTTTTATTGGTGTTTTCATGCATGTAAAGTTGTGACCTGAAAAAAAAAAGCATCTTCTACTATTCGTCCAGTTTGCAATGATCCCAGAATAAAACACATATGGGTTTCACCTTTAAGCCTCTTAAAGACCTAAGCTCCCTAAGATGGTGGAATGAATAACATGTACAAAGTTCAGCCAACAATAAGAAAAAAAAAATAACACCGTCTTGGTTGAGTTCACCCTGTGTCATTGCACTGTAACTCTTGACTTATGTGAATTGATGTGCGGAGATTTACGTAACTAAAAAATAAAAAAATACAGCTAGAAAACGATCATGATGGATGACCTAATGCAAGTATAGTATCGCAAAAAAGGCATGGATAGCTCAATGTTTAGCTAGAAAACGATCATGGTGGCCTTTCTGGTCCATGTACTGTAGAAACAAATTGCAGCCATCCAGTTGTATGCTAGGCATATATTATTATGTGTTCTGAGTTGCTCTCACGGCACTACAATGTACTAAAAGATTTTTGTGGGTTCAAACAAGCTCGTTTAGTCTGAAATCAAACGTAAACTAATCAATAATATTGAAGAATCCTTTTTTTTGTTCTATTCTCATTGTACTATATACATGTCAATCCTACATCCTTGACATCCATTGACTCCAAAATAACCTCCCTAAACACCATATTCTAAAAGCATACCGGTAGGAATGATATTAACACCATATAACCAACGTTATATATACAGTAGAAGGCCCAGTGGCGGACCTAGCCAGAAACTCAAGGTGGTTCCCGACTTAGTCAAGGCGAAAAAGTCAACCATCACTCAATCAATATGTCGAGTCGGGTCGGGGCAAATTTAACACCAACTTCGTTAATGACACAACATATCAAAATCAAACATTACTAATGTATTTTAGTACTTTTTGTTCAATGTTTGCTAAAGCGCTAAACAATCTTATAAAGCTATTATCTATTTGATAAACTATAAACTCTTCGCTGAAACAAGTAGCAATATTCAAGTTTAATGAATATAATTAATATTTTAAATCAATTGATGTATAAGTGTATCTAAAACATTAATACTGAAATAAACACTATACACTTTTAATACATATCTACGGCCATAACTGGAACGTGTATTTTGTTTTACGGAAACAATGTGCAAAAAACTTCAAAGACACAACATATAGTGTCACAAATATTGTGCAATATTGACTTTCTATTCGGGTGTTATAAACAATAAATTCTAAGCCATATTTGAATTAATAATTGCTAAAGTGGAGGGACTAAAATAAAACATTAGATAAAAGAAAGACAATAAAATTTTAAAAATAAAATAAAACGCTTTGGATGTTGTGTCATCTTCTTTGAACAAAAACAGGACCTCAAACCTCCATTAAAGCAACATTATGAAATCTGGTTTTCTAATATTTACTTCATCGTCTTTTTGTCTTTCTTTCTTGTAATTTTAGATGTAAGGTGGTTCCCGATCCAGTTTCAAGGTAGGTCCTAAATTTTTCTTCCACATAGCTTCTAATGGGTTTCGATTTCTAAGGTGGTTCCTGGGAACCACCTTCATATATAGAACACGTACCTTACAGTACGTAGCAGTCAGACATTGATCTAACCTTACTACTCAATGAGGCATTGTACATATCGCCCATGATATTAATGATGAAATTATAATGTTTTTTGTAGGATTTACTTACAATTAATTATAAGTAGTGTTCTCGGATTTAATTTGAAGTTTTGTAAGGCCCAAAGAGATCGATGAATATGAGAAAATCTTAATCAAACTTGTTATAAGTAGGTTAAGACACAATGGTACCCAAGCAGAGAACTTTAACCATGAACCTTAGTTTGCTAATTAATTACATAATTAACAATCTCTCCTATTGTCGAATAACTAGTACTAATATGGACTGAATCAATAAATCATCAGTCGTTGACTTCCGAACATCGATCAAACACAAGAGAAATAGCATGGTTTCTTTCCATGAACCATATATGCCCTAAATTTTAAACTTTTAGCATAATTAAATAATTGGGCACGTATGAACAAGGTAAACTGATAAGTAAATATATATAGGTGAGCGTTGACCAAACCTTGAGCTAGCGAACTCATGGAGTTTCCCAGTGCTAGAGAAGATAATGAGTCCGACCTCTGAATCACATAAGATAGCCAACTCCTTAGCCTTCTTCAACAGCCCATTCCTTCTTTTAGAGAAAGTAACTTGTCGGCTAGTCGCGTTATCAATCCTTCGAATTACAATCTTCCCTCTTCCCATAGTTAGGGTTTGATCAGCAGCCTCTATCAGATCCAGAAAAGATTATAATAAAGAAATTTATTAGAAGCAAATAAACTCAGATAAAGTGAGTATACATCATTGGAGAATTCAAATAATTGAACGATTATATATGTTAAAGAAAGTAGAAAGAAAAGGGTATAATTCCAAAAATTCTAAAATTAGAAACTTTGTTTAGGCAAATATAACAAAGTGTATATGTCTTGAAGATCAATAAAGCAAAGGGACAAACAAATAATTGTTTAAAATTGAGGGTGTGGATTATTACAGCCAAGAAAAACTTACTAATTTGAGCCTAATGAATGTGATCAAGATCACTGGGAGAGAAAGAGTTCTTATTTTGGATGGGGTGTTCTATTCTAGGAAGGTGGACAGCTAAACCAATTAGAAAAATTGATGTGACCACAGATGCCTAGTTCACTTTTAAATAAATATGACGTTTGATATAATATATGTATATATTTATATTGTAGTATGAACACTTTAAAAGTCATGTAATTGAAAATAGGTTAATCAAAAGTTTGACAAAGAAAATGTTGGTATGGTAGCAACAATATTCTCCTTTCCAAGCTAAAAAGAAAGTGAAATCTCATACCCAAATGTTAGTTAATAGAGGTTTCAATCTTACTCATGTCCATCGACACTCCTATATATTTTGTGTAAAACTCTAAAAGCATCCGCAATTGGTCAAGTTGGCAATAGCTTTTTTCTATTCTAAAAAGTCTTTTAGAAATGTTTTGTTGCATTGCATCAATAACTTTTTAAAAAGCTTTACACAAAGACTTGACAAACATCAAGTCTTTTTCAAAAGCTTTAACTAATAAATATCATGTGCATTAAACGCATTAAATGCTTCAAGTCATTGAAGACTTGAAGCATTGTGAATGCTATAACTATGAAAGGTATCTTCATTCGACCCTCTGCCCTATTTGTGAAGAATATCAAAAAACTGTGGCTCATGTGTTTGGCCATTGTGATCTCGGTAAATCATTCGGATTGATCTTCCTAAATGGTGGATGATGTGAGAAATCCGGCCTAGGAACTTGTTTTCCAAGCGAAGCGTGATGGGTTATAGCCCTTGTGGCCTGTCATGGGCATGTGTCGATTGTATGGATTTTAGTTGCTTGGGTTAGAACTCCTATACGCTATCAATGTTTAAGTTAGATAGGATATCATTAAATTGTCATTCAACAGAGATTTTATTCCACAAACAATCTTTGTAAACATTCATTTATAAGAAGAATTCAAACGTTGAAAATCTTGTTTTTAACTAAACTATTTTAAGCCGCATATGTTGTCATGAAAAGGGATCGTATAACTTAGGTTTTACATTACAACCATTTTAAAGATAACAACTAAGGTTATAAATAGCGCAAGGCGTGGTGTGGCGGCATGATCACGCCTCATGTCTTAGCGACTAAGGCGAAACTTTTTCGTTTTTAAGGCGTGACATAAGACGACACAAAATATAAAAATATTTATATATTTCTATTATATTTCATATATATCAAGTTTACAAAAAGCGTTGTATATAATGAATAAGGTTAAGAAACTACCTTTACATGTAATATTCTTCATTAAAAATAAAATAAAAAATAAAAAAATAAAAAAATAAAAAATAACAAAACCCGTCACACCTCACACCTCACACCTCAACGCGCCTTTTACCGCCTCATCTCACGACACACCTAGATTTGATGCCTTGTTCTATTTCATAACATGGAGGTCATGCCTCACGCTTTAGCGGCGCCTTTAAGGAAAAAGAAATACTATTTTTTTCATATGAGATTTAAGTTCATTTACTTACATACTTAATTGAGCAATCATAGGAAATTATTTTTAAGATAAGATAACAATGGCACTTTCACCACCTTATTTTTCAAAAATTAATATCTCTTAAACCGCTAATCGTTAAACGAAAAAAATTACACAATCACAACAGACATTTAATTATTTTTTTTATATACGGGCACTCTGATATACTTTCAACAAATTTTTATTTTTTCATCTTTTATTCTTTTTTTTCGTTGTTAAAACTTGCATGACAAATCCCATATGATTAAACACTAATTTGAATATTCGAATATCTAAACATGTAATAAAATGAACATAACCTTTTTTACAATATTTTAAGAGTTCCACCTTTTTTTTCTTGAAAACTAGACATTCATAGCTTTGCATATATATATATATATATATATATATATATATATATATATATATATATATATAGTCCGGTTATAAAGAAAAGTGTAATTAAAGAGAAAGTGAGAAAAAACGTTACTGGGTAGATTTTCAAAGCATGTCAAACTTCTAGGGTATAGAATGAAAATAACAAAAAAGAAGGGGAGAACTAGCATACACTCATTCCCACTCTTGACATATCACATAAACATACTCATAAACATACTGCTAACACAGTACACACCCACCACACCAACCACCACCATACCGACCAAAACATCACACTCCGACAACCACCACACCGCCATCGTTCCGGTCACCACACCAGTAGCACCATTACAGTCACCGACGGTAGCAACTTCGTTTCATGAAAGATAAGTTCATCTTTTAGGTAATACAAACCCTAAATAACTAATTGTACAATTAATCATGTATTTTGAAGCGTTAATCATCCAACAATGAAGAGAAAGTTAGTTTTAAATTAAAAGTAAACTAATTTTGTTGATTAATCAAATTTAATCAATGATTTGATTACTTTCTGAATTTTTGTTGAAAGTTTATCATCATATAAACATGTTTTCTATCTAATATGGAACAAATTTGGCAGAAAAATGTATAAAAACGTGTTTATTGAAAGTGCACACCTTATGTTTGATGAAATGTCTCAATGAGATTTTATAAGTGTGATGCATTAGTTTTCAGCATGTATGTTTATTAGTGCATCAAAGTTTGATGAAAATGACATTTTTCTTGTTAGATAATAGCATACTGAAATTATTTAAGGTGCATAAGGGTATCATGAAAAAGAGCATATGTTTTAAGACAATATTAGAGCATCAGTTATTTGTTTGTTTAAAGCATATGTTTTAATATTGTATTAGGGCATCAGTATGTTTGTTTATTTAAGGCATTTGTTTTAACATTGCATTATGGCAACAATTTGTATGTTTAGTGCGTATGTATTAAGAATGTATTAGGGAATCAATTTTAGGATTCTATTAGGGCATCGAGGTATCATAAAAGCTGATAAAAAAATAATAAGTTTGTTAGATAAAATCATATTGAAATCATTTAAGCTATGTGTTTGTTTGTTTATTTGTATGTCATAAATGTTATGGTGTGTGATACATTAATGCATCATTTATTGTTATTAGCGCATCGTGTGATACATTAAGGCATCCTATTGAGTATGATTAGGCAATATGATAAATACGTCGAACGCTGAAATCTATTTTATCATTTGTAAAAGAGTTCAAAGTTAACTTACTTGTAGTGTTTTGCCCGCGAAGAGTACAAAAGCTCTTCAAGTGTTGGAGGGCCAATACTCTCGATGGTGGTAAGTAAAAAATCAAGCCATAATATATTTATGAAATTTATATTCTTATCAGTTTTTTTGTTCCATATTAACTAACTTGCATATGTATTAGTATTAGTAAAATTGTGTATATCTTAGTGCATTTGCATTAAAAAAGCAACGTATTTGTATGGATTATAAGGATTATTAAACTCATTTGATATTTTTTATATGTTTGGCAATATACTAATATTGTACAAGGATTATTCAAACTCATCTAATAGTTTTTTATGTTCAGCAATATTAAATTCATTTAATATACATTGGGGGTGTTGGGAAAATATACCAATTTGTGTATATTTAGTGCATTTGTATTTAAAAAAACAATGCATGTTTATGTAATACAGCATAAGGATTATTCTGTGATGTAGTAAACACTGGGGGTGTTTGGCTATATAATATTTCTAAACATTTTAGTGCATATGTATTAGAAAAATAATGCATCTGTATGGAATATTAAGCAGTGTTTGGCAATATACTATTTTTTATACATTTTAGGGCATGTGTATTAAAAAAATAAAGCATTTGTATGTAATATTACATAATGATTGTTTAACTCATAATCATTGTTCAACTAATTCAGGTTCTATTTTAGCAATACACATTTGACATGTCCCATCTGCAACTTTCTAGAATGGACGACTTTAGTGACGAAGATGATTTTGTCAGACGAGAATATGCCATTGGTTCTTGGTTGAACGTTGATGATGATTTGTTATAAGATGATGACTTTATAGGCATCGAAAGGTAGAAGATTTGAGAGGCTTCTCTGAATGTTTCAGATTTTGTAAGAATTTGAAGATAGTCATTGCTTAGCTTGTAAAAATCTTATTTGTCAATTTTTTTAGCTTACTATATCTTAGGAGACGTTGTGTTATGATTGTAGCATCACTCATAAATGTAAAATGCATCTCTTGCGCAAGTTAAGTTTATAATAAGATCAATTCGTTCATAACGTGACTAATTCTTTGTATGTTTATTGCTACATTTTTGTTCAACTATATCTGTATGTTTATATTTTTTTACTCCCAAAAGCACAACAAATATTTTTTTTCTTTTTTTTAATATACAGCTTTAGCCCTTCATCACCATTACATTCAGTAAATGAATTTGCTAATCATTTTCATTAATGAATGTGTTCATTCTCATCTATAACTTTAGTGCACCTATTTGAGGCATTTTAATGTATATGTTTGAAGAACTTTAGTGCATCCGTTTGATGTATTTAGTGCATCCGTTTGATGTATTTAGTGTATCCGTTTGTATCATAAAAGCAAAACAAGTTCAATACTTTTAGGTTCATGAAATTGACGAAAAGAAGGCTCCAAACAAGGATAAGACAAACACGGTTAATGACCAAAAAAATATTCAAGTTGATGAGCCTTCAAAGAAAGATTCTACTGAGATACCACCTGTTACATCATCTACTGATAATAGCATTCCAAAGAAATGAATGTGATAAAGAGACATATTTATATTAAAACCACAAATATAAAATATGGAACTTTATTATAATGAAATCTTGAAGCTGAAGTCAATTATATACAAGATCTATACAAATTGTATATCTTATTTACTACAGGGAGTTTACAACAGAAGATGTAAATGATACTATCTACTTTTCATGTTACATTTATTCAAAACCAACTCCTGTGCGATAGTTTTCATATGTAGGATGACTTTTATGTATAAACGTTCCATGTTGTTCTGTATTAGGTTATGCACTTTAGCATCCACTCCAGACACTGTCAAACATACAAGTACAAGATCAATAAACCATATGCATGTGTAGAAAACATCAATAAATACTGCAATTACACACATAAGGGAAACATGATAAAATATGATGCAACTTTACTGCATCTGTTTGATGAACGTTAGTGCATCTGTTTGAGTCACTTTAGTGCATCCGTTTGATCAATTTAATGAATTTCAAGCATAAATAAAAGAATTACTACATTATTATCACGGATTACAAAAACTATCATTATTAATTAAGATTTACCTTGATATGAAACTTTTTCAACCGTGGCACAAGTAATTGTAACGTACCTGAAGCGCGTTCGGGGTCAAAGGAAACTTTCTTTTCTTAGAGAAAGTTTTTCAACCTCCTAGGCAGTGAACCTAATTGTTGTGGTGTAGTATTGGGTAAGCCTCGGGGATTGATATCGTTCTCTAAGGGAATATGAATGCTAGTAAAAAATTTATGACGAAAAGGTGGGGTTGAGGATGATTCTTTTTTATCTTTTTATAGGTTTTTTTTAGAAAGCTAATGTAAATATCTCAGGACAATTGGTTGGGGGGGGGGGGTACTTCTACCGATTACTTTACTTATCTAATTATCTAATTATCTAGTGACTACGGGTAGCTATGTCTATTTGATGTGTGCTCGTATGCTGATTAAAAATGTGTTTACCTAGATACTATTACTCCCTAGTTATCTTTTATTGGTCGATTGAATTGTCACACCTTATCTTAAAGCGTTGTATTCCTAAGGTCGTAGAGTATGCGTGCCCCCTAGTTCTTTGAGGTTATCTCTCATTTTCGACATACGAAGTGGGCAAGCCTAAGCTATTTCATTCATAAGCCACACAATCATAAAGAATACTCAAGCATTAAATACAATGAATGATGCATAGTTGCACTCCTAATCCAATTTACAATTAAGATAATAAACAACCTAACAATAATCAATAATGATACTTTGGATTAAAGAACTTATCTCGATGTGTAAAATAAGGTTTGGGATAGAAGAAATTTAGCTAGACATGGTAAACAAGCAAGCATACACACAATCAATAAAATTCGGGATAGACATAATGATACTTTGGATTAAAGAACTTACATTGATGTGTAAAATTTGGTTTGTGACCCTAAGATACTGTCCAAATCGGACTACAAACGAATTAGGGTTTTTACTCCAAAATTATACCTCTTTAAAAGCAGAAAAATCGAATTCTATATATAGATTTACAAGTTCGACGGCGTCACCTTTTGCATGGGACGCCGTCAGCTCGCCGTCATTAGGGTTTCTTTTTGGCCAAGTCATCGATGGGACGGCGTCACCTTAGAGTTGTGACGCCGTCAGTCTTCATATGGGACGTCGTCTGGATTCTAGATCCGACTCGTCTGAGTAGAAAACTGTGAGTGACGCCCTTCTTCTTTAGAACGTGACGCCGTCAGGTTATAAGTCCATAATTTTTACTGAGCCATCGCGTGCATGTTTTGGTCAAATCTTCATAGAGTGACGACATCGCCGTTTGATTGGGACGCCGTCAGGTTCTGTTTGAGCAGCTTGAGTAGGTTCGATCTTGACTTTGCCATTTTCTTCATGTATTTGCTCCTTTTTGTCCAAATATGCTTCATTCCAGCATTTTGCTTCCAAGAGACCTAAAAAGTGAAAAGGAACGAAATTAAGCAGTAACGGATATAAAAGTGGTCGATTTAGGGCTTAAATGACCCCATAAAAGCGTACGTTTTAAATCCTTATCAAATATACCTACACTTGTTATTTGTTTGTCCTCAAGCAAATGTGCTTTTGGCCAATCAATTTATAAGTTAGGTGGCATGAAGCATTGGTTTAATATAGTTCATAACAAGTAAAAGTACCACAATAGTCATAACAAGCACGAAAATTATACACTAGCACCTTACAAAGGGTGTTTGGATTCTCTCATCTCTCGGGTTTATATGAAATATAATGAATGGAAATGGAAGAAAAACACTCATTACATGGCATAGTACATAGATTACCATAAGCTTGAGAATAGATCAAACCTCCACCGCTTTGGCGTAAGCACCTACGAACAACTATCTAAGAGGTCTTTACAAGGGTTGTAACGTTAGGCTTAAGGTAGGAAAACAAAGGGTTTTGTTGGATGGGGGATATTTCGTAGTGACAAGTCAAAAATCTTATGTTACAAGCATGAAAAGCGTGGTGTTGCTAAACCAAGACTCGACTCACTAACTCTAGATAACTTAAAACAAAACAAACATAAATTTAATGACATAAACATAAAAATAGATGTAGGATTGTAGCCTGTATGTTTTTTCTTCATTTTTTTAACACACTTTTTTTTTCTTTTCTCTTTTCTATTTTTTTTGGATTTTTTTTCATACATTTTTACTCTACCATCCTCTATGATAACATCAAAATATAAGAGATTTATAGGAGCATCCCTACACTTGAGTTTTTATTTCTCTAACACTAATTGACCCGATTTAAAAAGATCAAAACACTTGGAGTATTTAATTACGTAGACAAAGGGAATTTGAATTTATCGTTATTTCCCATTACTCCATAAAATATTACTTTTACCCATGAGTCCAAATCATCCCAAAACTGTGTACAAAAGATATAACTCGACTTAGCAACCATGCAAGTAACTAGATATTTGAACTAAGGGTTTAGTAATGATAACAATAATGCACTAAAGGTGAGTGCATACAAGGTAGGCTAGGCAATTTGGGTGTACATTTGGGGGTGGATTGTAAACAATTCTCATCATTGATATTCCGGAAAACCGAAACATCACGAGAACCGCGAAAAGGATGTGCTCTGAGGGGTTAACTAGGGGTATCGTGTACTAAAGATGAGTACATCGCAAGGGTGTGGGGTAATTACTCGACCGATGTGGAAGAAGTAATTATAATACAGGTTTCAAACAAGGGTTATCCTAATGCATCACAAAACAAGTTCTAGAATCTATTATACTACCGGTACACTCTCTAAGCATTAAAGGTGAATTCTTTTATTCCTAAAGATCTAGGGGCGAACCTCACATTTTTAGGGTGAAATTTGAGTGGTAAACGGTTTTTGAGCTAGTCATATAACTCCTATCCATGAGACGCTTTATTAAAATTAAAGTTTAGCTCGTACATGTCATATAAAATTTTAAATTTGGTGCTAAAATTGCCATAACGAATATTTCTCATAGTTTATTACATAAATTACTAAGGATAAGACAAATGATCAAGTGAGTGAATAGTTTCTAAGTTCTCGTTTTATTCTCCCTCCCTACACTTAAACTGAATATTGTCCCCAATGTTCCCCGAAAGTATCAAAGTTGTGATAAAGGAAGGTAAGTAAGGAAAAGAAACTAATACTCCCCTGATTAGCTCGGTAGGATCCGTGTGAAGTTGCAGTTAAATTCTTTTTCAAGAAGAATGCATAAGTAATAAGCTCCATCCAACGTTGTGTTTCTTCTTCTTGCTAAATATAACCTGCACACTTATAAGAAAACAAACGAAACCCTCACGTAAAATCGGCGGTAAAACTATATATGACACAACTACACTAGAAAGCAAGTAAGATATACTGCTTGTGGAATGGATGTTTGCAGTTTTTCTGAAAAATTAAGACCTGGGAATTTCCAAAAGTTTATAAGTAGCACATAAAACGAAAAAAAATGATAAACTGTTCTTGCTTAACCGGCGTCGTCAGGCTTTAATCCTGACGCCGTCAGGTTGTCCTGACAGAAACTTGTCTGCTGCATTTTTCTAGAAAAATTTTGGAAAATTTACATCTTTAAAACCTGGAAAACTTCTTGCAAAACATCCATTATGACTCAATACAAGCATTTGACTCTAACAAACACACATATATATATATCAATTTCAGTAATTGTAATTCTCATGTTCATGTTCTTAGAAACGTAATGTGATCTTCCCTACACTTATCTTTTGTAAAATACCTTTATATGTAATTAAGACGAGGTTAAAGACAAAATAAAGCATTTTCACAAAGTCTAACATGAGAATAAACAACAATGAAAAAGATATACGACACACAAAAAAGCAAACAATTAAGCATGGTTTGCCTCCAAGCAGCTTTTCTTTATTTATGAGTCTTGTAGCTAGACTCGAAGTCGTGCTCCTACATGACTTCCTTACCGTCATCTTCTTCCTCATGACGATCTCTATTGAGGTTTTCCATGGTATAGTTATGTCATATCGTGCATCTTTCTAAGAAGTCATCTTCCCCCCCAATTGGTTCTATATTTCGGTCCTAGTTTCAAACAATCCTTATAGAACCTAAATATCTTATTCATTACATAATATACTCCTCTCTTCTTATCATCCTCATTCCTATAGTAGACCGATAGCTTAAGTTATTTTTCATTATTGGATAGTGATGAAAATTTCTCAATCTTAAATGGCATTTGGTAAGCAACGTCATCGGTATCATCCTTGAATCTAACTATCCCTAACGACGGATCATAAGACATCCTGGTGTTTTCTATGAATGGCTTTCCTAGAACTACATGGAACAAGCTAGGATCTATGGCCGTACTAATATCCTCCACAATCACAAAATCCATAAGGTACGTGAAGCTACCTACATAGACGGGGCAATCCCTTAACTCTACCAAGGAAATTACAACTAACTCTAGGATCATCGGGGTCTTGCCTATTTCGGATAGGTTTCTTCATCACCCAATAATAGTATGTGCTAGTCATGATGTTTATTGGGGATTTGCGATCAATGTAGGCCTTTGCCACGAAAAGATGTCCTATGCAACATGGTATATTAAGATTCCAAGGATTTTCAAAGGTGATTTGGGGGTATCTCCAAACATACATGTGACGAAGGTCACGCACTAGGTGTAGGTGACGTGAAAGTTCATTTTCCGTAGGAAACTTATTGAAGTATTCATCACCTATTTCATCTATTACATTGGTTGATTCATCCTTAGGAGTTTCACTAACCTCAAGTTCTGTCTCATTGTTTGCTTCGTCACTATTCCTATTTGGTTTCACTAGGGTGATGGCATTGACGAAGTGAACATGCTTGGATGAAGACCGATCCCTAGTTTCGAAGTACTTACTTGGGTCCTTAATCTTAACACCGGAAACTTCGAGAGAATGAGTCAAGATGGCATTAACCTTTTGGTTGATTTTCCTATCACTATGGTGTGGCTTTGGGTTATATATCTTCCTATCCATCTCGGCTTGTTGTTGGTTAGAGCAGTCCGAAAGCTTGGCTATTTGGGCTTTTTGGGATGTAACTAGGTGTTGCAACATCCCTTCTAGGGTTTTTTAACTAGGGTCGTGAGAGTGAGACCTTGGGGAATCGTTAGAGGTGAATTCTTTGGTTTGACCTCAATTATAGTCGGGTTTGCCCCTCCATGCTTCTCGGGCTTAGTTGAAAGTCCTAGGTCCGGGTGTTGTGGGGAATCTTCCTCCCATTCCATTGGTACGCGAGGATGCGTAGTCCACGAAATCTTGTTGGGGAGTCGTGCAAGTCTGAGTGTCATGGGACCCTACATATCTCCTGAGGAGGAGACCTTGTTCACTTGGAATGAAGGCTTAGGATTCTCGTAGGAGCTCATTAGGAATTTTACTTGATCTTCAAGTTCAAGCATCCTACGATTGGAAGATTGTGAGTCAATGGGAGGCAAGGAGATTGCCTTGACGATTTTGGGCAACTCACGGGGGTCATTCCAACATTCCTTGTTATAGAGGGCAAGGTCCTCTATTGTACCCCACGATTCTTCCACGGTGAGTTCACTAAGCTTGCCACCGGCCACTTGGTCAATGGTTTGCCTAGTTGAGAAATTGACATGATCGTAAAAGATTTGGACTTGAAGCCAAAGATCGATGCCGTGATGAGGGACTTTGTGGAGTAAGTCCTTGAATCAGTTTCGCTTTGACGTTGTTGGAACATCAAGATGTCGTTCCTAAGTTTGGTAGTTCTCCCCGGTGGGAAAAATTGGGCGAAGAAATGAGTGGTGAGATCATCCCAACTTGAGATGGATCCGGTCCTTTCAAGCCAATTACTAGCTTGGTCCGTAGAGAGGATTGGAAGAGACATAGCGCGTGGTCTCCCTCGTGGTAGCATTAAGGTCAATAGAGTCCACGATTTTAAGGAGTCCTTGAGAAGCTGATTAGGATCTTGGAACGAAGTCCATGGAATGCACATCCGTTTTACCAGGATGGTGTCGGATCTCAGGGCCGTAGTTTGAGCTTGATCGGGGAGCTCAATGATGTTCCTATAGCCTTGATGGCTTGGTCTAGAGTATTCACCAAGAGTACGGCCTCTTGGCGGGTCAATTGGTGGTGGGTCGATGGGAAGTGGTTGATTTGGTGGGTTATCACCTTCCATGATGAAAAGTGATAAGGCTACGAACAAAGACACGAAGAAGGGGGATATACTACAAGGAAGCTAATGAAAATAAGAAAAAATCTTACTTGATAGGAATCAAGCAAGGGAACCTAAACGAGATAGAGATCTAACTAGCTATTCTATTCCCCGGCATCGGCGCCAAAAACTTGATGCGCGTATGAAGCGTTAAGGTCAAAGGAAACTTCCTTTTCTTCGAGCAAGTTTTTCAACCTCCTAGGCAGTGAACATAATAATTGTAGTGTAGTATTGGGTAAGCCTCTAAGATTGATATCGTTCTCTAGGGGAATAGGAATGCTAGTAAGAAATTTATGACGAAAAGGTGGGGTTGAGGATGATTCTTTTTTATCTTTTTATGGGTTTTTTTTAGAAAGCTAAGGTAAATATCTCGGGGCAATTGGTTGGGGGGGTGGTACTTCTACCTATTACTCTACTTATCTAATTATCTAATTATCTAGTGACTACGGGTAGCTATGTCTATTTGATGTGTGCTCGTATGATGATTAAAAATGTGTTTACCTAGATACTATTACTCCTAGTTATCTTTTATTGGTCGGTTGAATTGTCACACTATATCTTGGTTGTATTCCTAAGGTTTTAGGGTATCGTGCCCCTAGTTCTTTGAGGTTATCTCTCGTTTATGACATACGAAGTCGGCAAGCCTAAGCTATTTCATTCATAAGACACACATTCATAAAGCATACTCAAGCATTAAATACAACAAATGATGCTTAGTTGCACTCCTAATCCAATTTACAATTAAGATAAGAAACAACCTAACAATAATCAATAACTAGGTTTCATAGATCTAAGTAAACACACACAAAATTTAGTTAGGCATGGTAAACAAGCAAGCATACACACAATCAATCAAATTCGGGATAGACATAATAATACCTTGGATTAAAGAACTTATCTCGATGTGTAAAATAGGGTTTGGCATCCTAGAATACTGTCCAAATCGGACTACAAACAAATTAAGGTTTTTACTCTAAAAGTCTACCTCTCTAAATGCAGAAAAATCGAATTATATATATATATATTTACAAGTCTTGACAGCGTCACTTTTTGCATGGGACGCGGTCAGCTCTCCGTCATTTGGGTTTCTTTTTTGCTAAGTCATCGATGGGACGACGTCACCTTAGAGTTGTGACGCCGTCAGTCTTCATATGGGACGTCGTCTGGATTCTAGATCTGCGTCTGGTAGAAAAGCGTAAGTGACGCCTTCTAGAGCGTGGCCTTGTCCCGTTTATAAGTCCAGAATTTTTCTGAGCCGTCGCGTGCATGTTTTGGTCAAATCTTCATAGAGGTAGCCGTCGCGTTTGATTGGGACGCCGTCGGTTCTGTTTGGCAGCTTGAGTAGGTTCGATCTTGACTTTGTCATTTTCTTCATGTATTTGCTCCTTTTCGTCCAAATATGCTTCATTCCAGCATTTTGCTTCCAATAGACCTAAAAAGTGAAAAAAATGAAATTTAGCAGTAACGGATATAAAAGTGGTCGATTTAGGGCTTAAATGACCCCCGAAAAGGGTACGTTTTAAATCCTTGTCAGTACCCATTGTATGTTTTCATCCACCTCGAAAGCTGGGGTTTTCAAGAACTACGTGTCTCCAACCACCGCTAGTCTATGCTCACCCGATGATCGATCTGAAGCGCATGTATGATCCTCGTTACCTGCATGGGCCCATAGTGTAAGTACGCTTCTTTCATTTTCATATACTACAAGTAAAGGTGGCATATAAAGGTTCATGCATATTTCGTTACTTGTTAAGATATAGATGTGGAATATTTTCACAGACTTTGTGGAAAACGACCCATTTGACCATTTATTTTTTAACTATTTTGTTTTTCATTCTCTTTTACATAAATTGACCCATATATTTTTTAGATCAATTCACATTGGATATATCATATAGAATCTTTCATTCTTAAGATATAAGTATAAAAAAACCTTAATTAACCAGATACCTTTAACACTATTTGCTTGTGGGCGGCACTAATCATAGTGAATAAAGTTAAACCTTTGAACAAGAGCATCTCAAACAAGTCCATCCTCGATGTACATCTCGATACCCATACAAGTACAAGATCAATAAACTATATGCATGCGTAAACTTATCGTAAAACATGGCAATTACACACAAAAGGAAAACATGATAAAATATGATGCAACTTTACTACATTTGTTTGATGAACTTTGGTGCATCTGTTTGAGTCACTTTAGTGCATCCGGTTGGTCAATTTAATGATATCCAGACATAAGGAAAAAGAAGCACTACCTGATTATCACGGATTACAAATCGATGAAATTCACTGGAATACCGAGGTTAGATCATTGAACACAAGCCCAATCCCCAGCACTCTACCATTAGATTTTCCGTTATCAGATTATAATTCATTCAGAAGGTGGTGCGAGAAACCTTGTTAGACAAACCTTGCAAAGCGGCTTCAATACCAAGCTTCGTTATAGCTACAATCTGTAAATATATGTTGACAGAATAACAATCATTGTATATAAAATTCAAAATATATATCATGTGACTCTGTAATAGATTATTATCTCTTGTAATCCATTTTAACTTTTGGTAGTCAGGAAACAAACATTGTACTTTAATGTTTAAAAGCTATTACACTTTACTCTTCTGGATGCAAAAAATAATTGCAAAACCGTTGAATATAAAAGCATCTCAATAGGCCAATATAGTAATACTAACATCAGCTTATCAGATGATATAACACCCATAAGAAAGAAACAATGGCCAAAAGTGCTCTTTTTCTAGAGGGTTTTTTACAAAGTGTTTATCCTAGATATTTTTATAATCGAATATTAAGCATTAACAAAACATGCACAATCATTTGAAATATGTTTCTGCTATCGAAAGATGTAATATAACCACATTAAAAAATTAGTGCATGCTTGAGTTTAAAATTTTGTTGGACATTTTATCAAACACTTAGTGTGCAATTTTTTGTAAACATGTATTCCATGTATTTATTTCTCAATTTTGATTCAAAATAACTATTATATATAGTGAATCATGTCAATGAACTCTGAAAATCATTACATCTATAAGCAAAGATGATTAGCAGATCAAATTTCATAAAAACAAAACCTAACTCATATGAACAAAATCTTATAGATAAAATAACAACAAACACATATATAAGCTTTATGATTGGTTTTATTGCAAAAATAACAAATTTGTAACGAATTCATTTACATACACGAATTTGATCTTCAAATTGATAAATTATGATGAGATGATATTGTGAATCTAATAAACGACATGATTTAAATTGTGTTAATTTGATCTTCGATTTGATATGTGTTAATAAATCTTATAACACAAATGAGAGAAAAAAAGGTCGTATCATAGAATTAGAGAAAGAAGAAAAAGAAAAAATGAAAAAAAATAGGCATTATATATGAAATGGGCGAATTTATAAAACCTTCCGTTAAAGAATGAAAGAAAATACATTAAGGTCCCTGTAGTTAAGTGGGAAAAAAGGAGGAGAAGAGGGGGTGATCTAACGCTTGAGATCACTTCTATCACTTTTCTCTTGAGATCAACTTTTTAAATGATCCAATCTATATATATATATATATATATATATATATATATATATATATATATATATATATATATATATATATATATATATATATATATATATATATATATATATATATATATATATATATATATATATATATATATCATAGGATCTTGGAATTGAATCCACATCTTTTTAGCGACAAAGAAATATATAAAAATAAAACTAGCAAAAAGCTAGATGATCAAATTACAAAGAGTTTTTACAAGCTTTGATAGGATAATAAATCCAGTCATACCACAACAGGTTCAACTTCTTATTCCTATGTAAAATTCAAGTAGGTGATAGCACCTTGATGTCTTCAACCGGAGTGTCCTTGTGAGGAGGTTTGAGATCAAAACATATTCGATGCCTATGTCTCCAAATTATCCTATTAGTTAGTGTTTGAACAACTACATCAAAGCATGATTTTGTTACTTTGCTAAGGCTCACATGTCTCCCATGCTATTAGGCTACCATTGGGATAGTCTCCTAAACCCGTTATAAAGACGGGAAACAAAAGAACCAATTGTGCTTCAAACCAGAACTATCATAAAAAAGACAAAGAAATCTTATGAACAACTACTATAAGGACAATGGAAATAAAGCTAATGATTAAACTGACCACGAAGATTAATATCTATGGCATCACAAAATGCCCGTTGTTCCGGAGTTAAACATTGAAGGTCATAAGTGTCATATAGATCATAATCTTCATCCTCATGTAAACTACCATCATATGCATCTCCACTAGTCATGAAATGAGAAGTCTAAACATATTCAACTTCATCACTATCCGAGTCCAACCATATATAATACATTATATTTCAAATTGCAGATTAGTCCAATTAATTTACCAAAGTTGGATTAAACACATAAAATCACATGTGATTTTAACCACACATGATCTCAATCACATGTAATTTTTACTACATGTGTTGTTATCACATGAGATTATAGAAGTTTCACGAATGAACTACTATAATATATGATTCGGATACAGCGTGTGATATATAGTTGGAAAGCCATGAATGTGTATTTTTCATTGAAAAAACGAGAAAAGCTTTTTATTTATAGAAAAATACTTATATCAATTTTAGTACAGATGTTTAGTGTTCGAACTTCGATATTAGTGTTAAATCACATGTGATATATCATATGAGTTTTAATACCGAAAGTAAAACGTGAAAAAAAGACAAAACAAAGTTTGTCAAAAGTATATCAAAGTGTCCGTCGATAGAAAGATAATTAAATGTTTGTCGTACCGGTATAACTTGTTTTATCTAATGATAAACGTTTTCATGAAATATTTAAATTATAAAAAAGAATATGTATAATTGAATTTTTAATTTATATAATCTTTTCTCATTTTTTCTTAACAGAAAAATAAATTGCTGAGATTTATGAAAAAAATTGATATGTAAAATAACTCTCTTATTTTATATGATGGTAGTGATTATATCTTTGTTAGGTCACCATATTTGTAACACAAGCATCAATAGAAGAAATAGAGAAGAGATAATGATCGGTTGAACATCTGAAACACACATATGTATTATAATGATGAAAGGTTATCATTAGGGTGAAAGAGTGGAATGAATTGAACAACCAACCCTCAAGTGAGGGTATTACAAAGGTATTTATAGGAGGGAGCTAGGGAAACACTCCTAGTCCCTTCCTTTCCTTATTGGACTTGGGCAAGGCTTATGGGCCTTCTACATAAGCCTTAGCTTAATAACAAACATAAAGGCCTAATTAAGCTAACTATTACATATTAATTACGTTAGTGGAAGCTGCAAGAACAATGTTAATCAATGCTAAACTTCTAGATTACTTATGAAGGAAAGCGTATCTACGCATGCTATACTCAACCGTCCATGATTACAAAGCGCCACACAACAAAACACCTTTGCGAGCTTATCCCAACAAAAAACCCGAATCTCAAACACTATCATGTATTTGGATCCCTTTGCTACCCAAATAATGATCGTGATGACTTTAAACTCAAAGCCAAAGTACGACATTGGAGTCTTTATTGGATCGTGAGAATTCTAAGGCTAAGGATGCACGGAATCGTCGTACAAAGCAGGTTATGGAAAGCGATTCATGCAAATTTTGATGAGCTTACAGAAACTACGAGAGCATATAAAACTTGGAACCCGGTCACAACGTTTAAATTCCTCAAACCCCATCATACGGTGAACCAAGCCCCCTTACACATCAACAAATGGAAAGACTATTTGCTCCTACGTTCAGTGACGATATTGATGAGCGTGCTCCGGGTGTATCCGATGTTTCGCTCCAGCGATACTACTCTTATACCGATACACTGCTACAACAACTACGGTTGAAGAAGCACTACCGGTGGAGCTTCATCAACAGTTGAACAATTTTGCATCCAACAGTGAACAGTGATGATGTTCTTAATGAAGTATCCCCACTGCAGATTTTTATCAAATGCATTCTTTTAACCCGTTTTGAATAAATGCTGAACTGATGTTCTTGGAATCATCTACAAGCCATTTGAATCCTCAAAATCACGCACAATGTATACCAACATCAACCACTACACATATTTGGACAAAAGACCATCCTCATGAGAATATTATTGGCAACCAAATCAACGGTCGTCACAAGACAACGTCTTCACACGAGATGGTGAACATTGCATTTATGCACTCACCGCATGCAATCGAACCTAAAAGTAAGGCGCAATGAAAAGAACAAGCGGATCGAATCCATGCGAAGAACTCAACCAATTCAAAAGCGTCTTGAAGTATGGGCTGGTTGAAGACCAACAGGGTCTCGTCATTGGTCTCAAATGGATTTGGAAGAACAAATTGGATCTTGAAGGGGAACGTGTCGAAACAAGTCCGCGTCACGGTGGCTAAGGGTTATAAACAGGAAGAGGGTATTGAATTTGAAGAATCATTCACTCCGGTTTCCGTCTTGAGGCACTTGAGGATCTTTCTGGATTTCAAGCTCATATAAATATAGCGGTCTTTTCGGATGGGCGTCAAAACGCTTTTAAGATGGTCAAAAAGAAAGCGGTTTATGTCAGCCAACGAAGGATTACGTTGATCTGAGTTCCCGAACCATGTCTGGCCCGAACAAAGAAAACTCACATGCGGTCTCAAACAAGCCCCTCGGGCGTGGTACGATAAGTTATCATCTTTCCTCATTGCCAATAATTTTACCAAAGGTTAGAATTGACCCAACTCTTTTCATACAATATCACGGGCACACATCTTAATTGTTCAAATTTACGTGGATGACATCATTTTTTGGGTCAACACATAAAAAGTACTCAATAAAGCTTTTTGCAAAACTAATGAAGAAACATTTTTAAATGTCCACTTGATGGGTGAACACATTCTTTCTAGGATTTACAAGTTCATCAATCACCCGTGAGTATTTTCTTAAGTCGGTCCAAATGCCCTTGAAATTCTTAACAAATTTGGAATGCGAAACTGTGACACCTATGCCACACCAATGGCTCATACCAAAGAAGCTAGGCAATGATTTACATGGGAAGTGGTGGACCACATGATACCGTGAGTATCATTGGGTCTCTCATGTATCTAACGACTAGCGGACGACATTGTGTTAGGAATTAGAATTTCCCGGTATTAAAGAGTCGGTCACCTCAAGTATATGTAATCGTTAGAATGCTCGTAGTCATAGTTATATTTAGGTTAGTAGTATTTAGTTAAGTAACACCGTGGAGGACGGACGGGTCTTTACCCACTGTATGCACGATCCACGCCCGTTGTGTGGCGTTATATGTAAGACTATAAATACTCTCTACCTCCCAAGGTAGAGAGTTGGAGCTCATAATAATATCTTTCACTTTCTCTCACTAAGTTCCCTAAACCTCTAACTTTCTCTCTAGAATTCCCTTATCGCCCACTTTGTGTCATGGTTTGATGTGTATGTGAAATCCAATATCCTACAATTGGTATCAAGAGCCATGGTTAGATCATATCTTGCACATCTTTGGATTTCTAGTGGTTTTAGGTGGTTTTTGAGTTTGAAAAAGTTTAGTGGTTTTGCATCATTTGGTTGATTTCTTGTGTTAAAGCTTGGATTTTGTTAGTACTTTTATGTTTAGAATCATCACAAGTGTTTAGGTTTTCATTTGGTAAGCTTGAATCATCTTGGTTGGGTTGTTTTGGATTGAAAAGTGATGTTTATGTGGTTTTTCTTGCTAGCGACTTGATATTGGATCTCTTTCTTCATAGCTTAGACTTGCTTCTTGAATTTTGTAGCGAGTTACGGTTTGGAACTAGCGACTTAGACCTAGCGATTAACAGTACAAGTAGTGGACTCTCCACTACGGGTAGCGACAGTGTTTTAATGGTAGCGACTTGGTGCGTAGCGAGTTTGCTCTTTAGCGACTTGAAGTTTTAGCGACTTGAGTAGCGAATTCTTTGCCAAAATTTTGCTAGCGACTTGAGGCTTAGCGAGTTACTACTTAGAGACTTGCATTTGTCTAGCGACTTGGGACTTTAGCGACTTGGGGTTATAGCTTGAATTAGGTGTTAGCTACTTGGTGCATTATCTTCTAGCGACTTGGGTGATTGTTTACGGTTTTCTCTTGATTTAGTAAAATCCCGTGAAAGAATCTATTTCCGGTTTAATCATAGAGTTATAAAATCCCGTTTAATTTGTTAACATGTCTACCAACGTTCTACTATCATCTCCATCTGCGAGGATGTTCAAGCGGTGGTTCGGATACTCGTCCACCCATGCTTGACAGGCCGACTACGATTCTTGGGCTCAGCGAATCAGTTATGCTTGCCTTGGAAAGGAAAATGGTGTCAACATTCTCAAATCCATTGATGAAGGACCGTGATCGAGTTGAGGCGACTAGAGATGTACTTGATACTTGCTGAAGATGGAACTCTGATTTCTGGAATGGAGCGGACCAAAGATGTATGATGAGCTTGATGATAAGGAGAAAAAGAGATTCGATCTTGATATCGGGCTTCTAACATTGTTCTTCTAGGTCTTCCTAAAGACATCTACAAGCTGATCAATCACAACACCAAGCAAAGCGATGGGATAATGTCAAGATGCTTCTCTCAGGTTCTAAATTAACTATGGAAGACAGAGAATCACAACTCTATGATGAATTTGAACACTTCAAGATGAAACCGGATGAGAGTGTCTATGAGTACTATGTGAGATTTCATAAGTTGGTGAATGACATGAGGAACATCGGAATGACTATGCCTAACATTCATTTGAACTCAAAATTTGTGAACAACATGAATCCCGAATGGCACAAGTTTGTCACTTCAGTGAAGCTCACTAAAGGATTGAAGAATACAAACTATGAGCAACTCTATGCCTTCCTCCTGCAGAATGAGAGACATGCTATGTTTGAAAAATTGGTTCTTAATCGGGTTCAAAACCAACCAGAGAGAGACAAGCTCGTCTAATGACTCAACTGCCTTCTACTCAAACATCGGAATCACAACCAAAGCCTCACAAGTCATACCCATGGGAAATGGTAATCACAAACTAATTCTGATCCTATGTTCAAACAAGCGATCTTTGATGCACACGTGGTAATTTCATTAATCAACTAGCTCTTACGATTAGTCAAAACATGAATTCTCTCCCACAACCAATAACAACCTCGAGCATCTAACCCACACAATCAAGCTCGCATTAAAGATGGGAGGATCGTGGTGCAACCGATTCAGGGAAAACGGATATGATCGAGGGAAGAGGTGGAGATGGTAGAGGTTATGTTGGTAATCAGAATCGAGGAAGGAATGGTAATCAAGGTCAAGCTAAGCCGATCAAATGTTATAATTGTGGTGGTGAGGGACACATTGCAAGGAACTGCACATCTCCAAAGCGTCCACGAGAATGCTGATTACTTGAGAGATAAGATCTTTGCTTGTGCAAGCTCGGGATAATGGTCTTTTTGGATGAAGAGGAATTGTTGTTTCTAGCGAGGCAATGCCAAGACCTATGATGCATGTGGATGAGCGAGCCTATTGGGAGATAGGTCACAATCATCGAATGCCTTTCAAGTCGTGATTGTGATGCATACGACTTCGATGTGGATGATGGACCTATTGCACACACAATCTTTATGGCTAGCATTTCTCCAATGGTTTCTCCCAAGGTCTCCTCTTCACCACAAGTTGGCCCATCCAAAGACAAACTCATCTCAGAGGTACTAAAACTATACGATGATCCTGATGTGCAAAAGATGCATGACAAAGTACTATCAGCTGAAACTTTTGTATCAAATATTGAAAATATGGGTAATATCAATGTTGTCCCATATGATCAATATGTGAAACAAAGTGAAAGTGAAGTTGTACCAAGTGATGCATCTCCCCGCAACAATGACTATATTTTTGATGAATACACGCATGTGCCCTTGATGATTCTGTAATCTCCGAACTTAAATGCCTATAAAGAACGTGTTGATATTTATGAACAACGTGCAAAATTTGAGTTGACCACTCGTGGCGAGAAATGGATGACCAAATCGCATACAACTATTAGAAAAAGTAATTTTAGAGAAGAAGTATTAAAACAAGAGTTAAATTCCTTGCAAGAAAAGCTTTCTAAAAGTGCTAAGCAAAAACAAGAACTTCAAGAAAATGTGAAAATGCTTAAGCAAGAATTTAATGCAAAGGAATCAAAACTCTTGAAAGATTTTTCTAATCTGAAAACTTTGAAAAACAAACTTGAAAACAAGTTGTACATACAAGGGAACACCATTCAGACTTCTCACATGATCACTAAGCATAGAGTCCTAAGCGATAAGCATAGCATTCCCCTTGTTGAGGAACCAAATCGAGAGGTCATTAAAAGGGCTAGAAATGCTCATAAGGTTCTTTATGATGGCAATGAAATCCTTAAACCTAGACAAAAACCTAGTTGCGTTGAGTGCACTGAGGAAGATAAGAAATCGGATGAAGTCACTAGGGAAAAGATGAACAAGAAATTAGATGATCCTAAATGTAAAGAAAATAAAGTATCACCCCCATGATTACAAGAAGGAAAACTGGATTTCCTTGAACATGTTTAAACCTCGGACATTGTTGACTCCCGAACAAGTTTTCTGGAAAATGGATTTAGATAAGCGAAAAGCTGAAAATATTGTTGAAACAAACCCTCCTCTTTGGAAAATGCCTAGAGCGAATGTGTATCCTCCTAATACACCAATGCATCTTGTTCCTAGAACAATTGCCACTAAAAGCAAGACCTTAATTAGCCAATATGTTATACTTCAACTATTTGTTGATTTTGAGAAAACTTGCAAGAAAAGGATCACACCCACTGGTATTACGGAAGGAGAAAGGGTTTTGAGCAAATGAAAGAATGTTATTTAACTGAGGTCATGCCTTTCTTTAAACTTCTAAAAGATCACTTTGAGAGTCTTAAAAGGGATAGCTGATATTAAGGGAATGGAAAAAGAATTTGATGCAATGATAGTTGAAGTTAGTGACTATGAGCGAGCACTAAAATATAATGAGATTGAGAGGAAGAACTTGCATACACTAAATGAGAACTGATTTCGAATGTATTGCTCAGTATGTGTTTTTCACTGCTACAAATTGTTCCATTAATGCTTCCAAATTTCATGAATTATCGGTTGCGCTCAAAGTCTCCCATGATCGTGTCATTGAGCTTGAAAAACTAATTCGAACTAAGCGAGAAAATTGGCTGGATGATCACGACACTTTGGTTAAACATTTTTCTAAACTAGAAGTTGAGCATTTTAATTTACAACTAAAATATCAACATCTTAAAGAAAATGTCAAAACTTCAAATATCAAGACATCCTCGGATGCTCCAGAGTTTGATGCAGTTTTTCAAATTAACAAACGTGATGAACAGATTCAAGCTCATTGCAACGCAATCAGAAAGTTGAAAGCCCAAATCTCTCAATTAAAGGGTCAAACGAACAATATGACAGGCTCCCAAATGCCTCCTCCTTTAGATTCTCGAAATTCTCAAACTTTTCATCTTCAAAACTTAGTTGATGCCTTACAAAAGGAAAACGAGAGTTTTCTAGAAGAAAATGAAAAAGTTAAACGACATTTTAAAGAGTTATATGATTCAATAAAAGTCACCCGTGACCAAAACAACGAAAAATAACGTCTTTACAAAAGGAAATTGAGAATCTGAGAAGTCGGGGAAATGGGAAACTGCCACTTGTTTTCAATAAGAATGTTGTCTCAAAGTCACCCTTAGATCTGCAAATACACTGTGAACGTTAAATATATTCCTCCTCATCTTAGGAATAATGAACATGCTTTTCATGACTATTGTGCTCACCTTAAGGATAGTCTTGAATGTCTCCGTGAGATTGTGAAGAGGATTTCATTAACAAACCTCTTGATAGTGAAATTAGGTTTGCTTGCCTCCGGCCAAAGCGATCTCAAGAGTTGCTTGAATGTGTAATTGCAACATGTCCAAAACCCTTAGGTGAAAAAGGCAAAGCTGTGATGCCTTGTTCTATGCCTAGTGCCAAGCGAGAAATCCGTTCTATGCCCGATCTTAGAAAGGAAACACTAATGTGCCTTCAAGTAGTTCGATTCCATATGTTAGTGCTAAGAAAGTGAACTTTAGTGTGCCTACAAAAAGCTCAAATCACGCTCTTAGAAAGTATACACTAATGTGCCTTCTAGTACTTGATCCTTGCACATCAAGTTCGGAATGCAAAATTAGATCAACCAACTAATGTTCCCATTCCCTCTCAGAGTAATCAATGACATTAAAGCAAGCAGGTCAAAGTCTCAAGACAATACAAGGAATGATAGGACCTTGCAAGCTAAAATGTGCATTGGAAGAGAGTAGAAGACCAACCTAGGAACTTTAAGCTTGAGTTGAATAAAACGAATCGTGTTGATTCTAGTATTAGCCTTAGGCGTCTTGTAATTAATTGAATTCGATACTATTTGCAAACCTTGTAATGATGTCGCTTGAATTAGTTGCTAATCATGAATGCGGTGTGAATGCTTTGTCTAATGATGTCAAATGCCTAGTTAAAATTGTTAATGCTAATAAGAAAAAAGGCAAAAGGCGAAAGATTGTTAGAAAGCGTGGAAACCCACAGGAAAAAATTTTATAAAGATAGGTTATTATTGGATACCTTTTGGCCATAAGAATAATCGGTTTTCTTCTCAAACTGCTAAGATTATGCCCACTAGAAAATGGATGCCTATTGGTAGAACTATTCCCTTAAGAAGTGAACATACTTTGAATAGGTCAAATACGGAACAAAGCATTGCATCTATTCCCAATGATTCCATTGCTTCTACTTCGATATGGATGTTTCTATTTTTGATGTGGGTGTTCCAATCACTGTTACTAACCAAGTGGAACCCATTCTTGCATGGGGATCCCAATTATCGGTTATCCATTCTTGTGCATGTTCAACTGCGGTCGTTCAAATCGTTACGTGGTACCGGACTCAGTGCGTTCCAAGCATATGACTGGAGACCGGTCGCGCGCTCATGAACCGTGAGCAAATTCATCGGAGACGATTAGATTCGGTAATGATCATTTAGGTGCAATTATGGGTTATGGTGATTATGTTGTTGGTGATAGTGTTATCTCTAGAGTATACTATGTGGAAGGTCTTGGTCATAATCTTCTCTCACGTCGGTCAATTTCGTGATTTCGATCTAGAAGTAGCCTTCAGAAAACATACTTGTTTTGTTAGAGAACTTGATGGTAAGGAACTTTTAAGAGGAACTCGTGGTTCAAATCTTTACACCATCTCTATAGAAGATATGATGAAGTCTTCTCCAATTTGCTTGTTGTCAAAGGCTTCAAAAACAAAGTCATGGTTATGGCATCGACGTCTCAATCACTTGAACTTCGGCACCATCAATGATCTCTCGAGAAAGGACTTAGTTGTAGGTTTACCTCGACTAAAGTATGAAAAGGATCATCTTTGTTCACATGTCAATTGGGAAAAAGCAAGAAGTATGCCCACAAACCCAAACCTACTAACTCATCCACGAAGTTCTTCATACAATTCATATGGATTTATGTGGACCAATGAGAGTGCGGAATATCTTTGGGAAGAAATATGTGTTAGTTATAGTTGATGATTACTCTAGATTCACTTGGGTCAAGTTCTTAAGGACAAAGGATGAAACTCACGATATCATCATCAAACTCATCAAGCATTTCGTGCAGTTCGACTTAACAAAACCGTCAATTATCCGGACAGACAATGGGCGAGTTTGTTAACAAACAACTTAGTGAATTTTATGAAATCATTGGAATCACCATCAAAGAAGTGTTCCACGAACTCCTCAACGAGCGGTGTAGTTGAAAGAAAAAATCGAACTCTTGTAGAAGCCGCTAGAACAATGCTGATTTACTCAAAAGTTCCAATGTTTCTCGGGTGAAGCTATTGCCCTTGCATGCTACACACAAAATTGTTCCCTGATTCACACTGTTCATGGAAAGACACCATATGAACTTGTCCACAGAAGAAAACCTAATCTCTCTTTCCTTCGTGTGTTTGGAGCATTGTGCTATCCAACTAATGAGGGTCAAGACTTAGGCAAACTTAGAGCTAAAGCAGACATTGGAGTATTTGTAGGTATGCACCAAACAAAAAGGGATACGAATCTACAACAAAAGAACCCGAAACATCATGGAAACAATTCACGTTACGTTTGATGAGTGACGGTCAAATGGCTCTGAACAATTAGGTTCGGACCCGCACTTCAAATAAGTCCAATTGGTTCATCCCTTGTTCCAAACTCTTCTCAAGAAACTCCATATGTACCTCCATCCGAAGATGATTTAAAGAAATTGTTTGATCCTATGTTTGATGAACTTTATGATCCAAGTACTAATGAGGTGTTGATCCCTACAACGCTCTCATATTCAGTGAATGAAGTCAATCCCTCGGTCTCAATATCTTTAAGTCAAGAAGCACCTTCTGCGATCCTTGTCTCATCAACAAATCATCATTCTTCAAATGTACATCATGGAACTGTTTACGGCATCAATGATGAAGTTAATCCCTTTGCTACTCACGAAGATGCTCCATTTGAAAACATATTTGCTCCTGAATCTTCATTGAACCATCTTCTTCAGGACATCGACTCTGCTACTTCGGTCCTCAACAACTACCACATGAACACCTCGGAAAATGGACTCACGATCATCCATTAGACAACATCATTGGAAATCCCTCTCGTCCAAAGTATCCACACGAAAAAAACTTGCAACAGATGCCTTATGGTGCTTCTTCAACTCCGTACTCTCTAAGATCGAACCAAAAGATGTTAAAACCGCCATGAATGAAGATAGTTGGTTCAATGCTATGCAAGATGAAATTCATGAGTTTGATCGACTAGATGTATGGGAGTTAGTACCTGCTCCAGATTGTGCTATGATTATTGCTCTAAAATGGATCTTCAAAGTGAAACTTGATGAGCATGGTGATGTGTTGAAGAACAAGGCTCGATTAGTTGCTAAAGGATACCGTCAAGAGGAGGGTATAGACTTTGAAGAATCTTTTGCTCCGGTGGCTCGAATCGAGGCAATTAGAATCTTTTGGCTAATCTTGCAAGTAAGAACATGGTAGTCTATCAAATGGATGTAAAGGCGGCATTCTGAGCGGAGATCTTAAAGAAGTCGTCACGTCCCCAACTGAAGGATTTGTAAAGCAAGAGCATCCTACTCACGTTTATCGTTTGAAGAAGGCCCTTTATGGTTTAAAGCAAGCTCCAAGGGCATGGTATGATACGTTGTCAAAGTTTCTTCTATCAACCGGATTTAGCAAAGGAGCAGATTGATCCAACATTGTTCACCGAGGAAGTCGGCAAACATTTAATTCATGTTCAAATTTATGTTGATGATATTATTTTTGCCTCGGTGACCCACCCAATGGAATGTGATCGTTTTTTAATGAAATGAGTTCAAAATTTCAAATGTCAATGATGGGACAAATGTCATTTTCTTGGGATTACAAATTTCACAAAGTCCCGGAGGCATTTTCATAAATCAATCTAAATATGCAACTGAGATCTTAAAGAAATTTGGATTTGATTCAAGTGACCTGTTGACACTCCCATGATTGATCGAACCAAACTAGATGAGGACCACTCGGGGATCATGATTGACCAAACAAAATATCGTAGTATGATTGGATCCTCGATGTACCTCACGGCTAGTAGACCGACATCTTGTTCATTTGTTTGCATGTGTGCTAGATACCAGGCTAAGCCTACTAAAAAGCACCTTGAAGCGGTTAAGCGGGTCTTTCGGTATCTCCAAGGAACCATCAATATGGGACTTTGGTACCGAAGGACACCGGTATGTCACTAACGACCTATGCGAGATCGCGATCATGCAGGTGTCAAGATACTCGTCGAAGTACATCGTCGGAGGTGCTCGATTTTTGGGTGATAAAATTGTGAGCTGGTCTTCAAAGAAGCAAATGAGTACTTCTATTTCCTCTACAGAGGTGAATACATAGCCATGTCATCTTGTTGTGCTCAAATCCTATGGATGAGATCTCAATTATCGACTATGGCTTTGAATTCAACAAAATCCCTCACATCTTGTGATAATAAAAGTGATATTGCTCTCTCATGCAACAACGTTCAACACTCAAGAGCAAAGCATATCGACATTCGACATCATTTCATCGGGGAACAAGTGGAAAAAGGTGTGGTGGAACTCTATTTTGTGAGGTCTGAATATCGGTTAGCGGACATCTTCACCAAAGCTCTTCCAAGAGAACGTTTTGAGTTCATTCTTCCACGACTTGGCTTGAAAAGCTTTCAACGAGAAACACTCAAGCGTCTTGAGGAAGAAGGCGAGGAGTAAAGGTCTATCTTCATCTATCTCTTGTATATATCTATTCGAAAAACAAAATACAAAATTATAAAACCTTCAAAATCCATAAAAATCTGAAAAATTTGAAAAATCTTCAAAAATATTGTCATTTTGTCATGCTTTTTCTCGGTTCGATAATATCTACGGTCTTTGTTTTGTCATTCAAAGAATGACACGGGACTTTAGATGTTGTTCGAATATCCAAAAAAATCAAAAAAAAAAAAAAAAAAAAAAATAAAAAAAATTTTTATTTATATTTTAGGAGAAAGAGAAACAATGGTTTATTGTCATTTGAAACCCGCTTTTTCAAGGAAAGAACAGAGCCATACTTTATCATGTTTTCAAAATTCCATGCTCGGATTCTTTAAACATTTATCTGCTGAAAACTAACTGCTTTGAAAAATAACTTAGTCTCTATTTTTGATAATCATCTGGACTTATTTGTCAAAATATCAATCTCTCAATCAACAACCTATGTCATTGATTGAGGGGAGAATGATTTCAATTAAATTAAAAAGTTATTTGGCATTCAATTGTTTTCAAAAGATATTCGGGCATGTTTTATCAATGGAGTTTAAAGTCTTAAAATCCGATCATTATCGGTTAAAACGCTTTCATAATCAAGTCACAATTCTCCTTAAAAGCTTTCAAAATCAATTTAAATCTATAAGAGATCACAAATCTCAAATGATTTGATAATTGTGATCGGGGAGAATGTGTGATTTAAATTAGATTTAAGATAATTAGGTAAATGGTTTTATAAGGATGTACAAGCTCTCCTTCCCACATGTGACAAAGGATTTTAAATTTTCCATGCACATGTTGAGGGGGAGCATCTATCTTAAACCTATGATTTGAAGCGTGATAACTTATCTCAAGGTGCAGGTTCCCTCTAGTATGTGCAAAACTCTTTTCAAATCTCGAGGCACATATTGAGGGGGAGCAAAATCATGAAAACCTCATCCTTCCCAAAATGCTTTATCTACTTGATTCGATTAGGGAAGTGATGTTGATATTTTTAAAATGGTAATCAAAGAAGTTAATTCTTTCTCTTGCCTCCGTGTGGAAAACTATTTCAAATACTTGATTCACATGTTGAGGGGAGTTCTTCTTCTAAAAATATCAAAAACAATTCGGTACAAAATGCTTTGATAAAATATCATAAGTATCTGGATTGATTTTCAAATGGTTTTCAATTGGTTCCTATGGCGGATGAACAATACCAAAAAGACCGACCAACTTTACTTTATGTATGGTGATATAAGGATGATAAGGTTAGGTATTGTTCCCATGATCCGCCTGAGCCGGAGGGATCTACCCAGGAACTATCCACTAGTTAGTGTAGAGTTCTTAGGTATGATGATAAAAGGAGAAAATGAGATATGGGAAGAGTGCGGACTAAGAGCTAGAATCTTTGGAATAAACCCAAACAAGGTTCTAGTTATGAAGTCTCGGTAAGCACTGAAGGGGTTGAAGAATGAAAAAGAATTGAATGAGAAAAGGTGAAAAGAAATAGCCCTCCATTTATTCAACCTTAGAGGCGGCCGGGTTCAATTCATATGCTACGATGGTAACATCGGTATTGAAGACAAGGCGTCATGGACCCGGTGGCCTGCTTCAACTTTCCAAACCACTCAAGTTCCTCTTAAAAGGACTTGTTTCATTCTCATGAGGAAGAGCATTATCTATCGACTTTCTCTTAGAGATTGTTGATATTGAAGGAGGAGACCCTCTCCTAGTCTCAGATATAGGATCCAAATATGCACAAATTGAGTCTAGTGCAACGAGATCATCAATAAATCTCATTAGGACACTTTCAATGAAGACTCTCTGTTTCACACAATGTGGAAAGAGATTATATCTTGAGTCCTATGCATTATCCTTGTGGTATTGCGGAACATCAGTGATGTGTTTACATATTCACGTGAAGATGGAAAGCCTTACGGAGCCAACATCTAACAAGCTCCTGGTAGGTGGCAAGTGAGAGCTATTATATAGATCAACCATGTGACAAGCGAGCGAAACAATGGAGGCGATTCAATCTTTTGAATCAATCACAGTTCGGTTATGGATTGCGGATACCTTTGAAAAACGGTCTTTGTGCTTTAAAACTCTTTTCATTAGCCGCGTCGGCGTGTACTAATTTTTCCAAATCAAAAGGTGTTTTATGATTGATAATTGATTTTCATTAAAACCTTCGTTATATTGCAAAACAATTTCTATTGAGCAATACACGATTGTTTTTCAAATCTCTTTTCATCAATCGGTGGGCGTAAATTCGGTTGGTTCACTCACTCCGTGTTGTCTTCTTTGAGGCGTTCGGTTTGAAACGGCTAGGCAGTGCGAAACCTGTCAAGAAATTCTTGAATTATACGATCACGAGCGTGCTTGTCTTGCGATCAGCGAGAACCGTGGGCGTGTACCTCAATTCATCGAAAGTGATCAAAGACTTTCATGCGCTTTATTGCTAACTTGTTATGCGGTACACCGGCGTTCGTGTCGGAATGGAGCGGTCAACCCATAGCCGCATGCTCACTCAACACATTCATCTCAAAAGAAATCATGATTGGTGCATCAATGACTCGATATTCTTCCTCCTTCTTGGCTGGCACTTGAATATCATGAATCAACTAAAGCTTCCGCTACTCGATGAAGATATCATGATCTGAATGTGAGCATGTCGGTCCGAAAGTCACAACATCACATAATACCAACACCACAATGGATGTATCGAGATTTTCTATTAGTGATGATCTCAAAAGGCGGCTCAACATTATTATCACGTGGATCGGTAAAAGACCTCCACTTGGATTAACCAAACATGCAATGAGTGGAATCAATGACTCGAGCTTGAGACAAAGTACTACATCAAGAATGCAAGATCAATTGTTAATGTAATATCAGATTGTATTCAATGTCATTTTAGTATATGTTTGAGGTGACCTCCCTTAGGGGAGATTGTTAGGAATTAGAAATTCGATTATTAAAGTGTCGGTCACCTCAAGTATATGTAATCGTTAGAAAGCTCGTAGTCATAGTTATATTTAGTTAAGTAGTATTTAGTTTAGTAACACCGGAGGAGGGCGGGTCTTTACCGTCCCGGCCGATTGTGTGGCGTTTTAGTGTAAGACTATAAATACTCTCTACCTCCAAGGTAGAGAGTTGGAGCTCATAATAATATTTTCTTTCTCTCACTAAAGTTCCCTAAACCTCTAACTTTCTCTCTCTAGAACTCACCTATTATCGCCCACTTTGTGTTATGGTTTGATGTGTATGTGAAATCCATATCCAACACTTTTCCGTTTTGTGAGTTTTGAAAAAATTGAGTTCTTAGTTTTAAGCATTGATATCCACAGTTAATGAATTGCATTTTAACGTATGATGGCGATTTAATGAATGACATTCATCCATTTTGGGATTGTATCTTTTAGTAAGAGGGTCAATATCTAGATTAGGCAAAAGGTTCCCACAGTGTTCAGCGTGATGTTGCAAGTGATCCTTATTAGGATCCTCAAGTATAACCACGAGGGTATATTTGAGTATCAAAGGTAACCATAAGATCATCGATCATCGGAAATGTAACTCACGAGTCTAGTTGAGAATCGTCAAAATGAGATATGGGCGACTCATGTTGAACATTGAGCCTCGTCGGATTCGAATGTTAGGCGACATAGTAGATCGAGATGACTATGGTTGTTTGGGTACTGAGACAAGCCATCGATTAATATGGCGGGCACAGTAATCCTTTAAGTAGAGTTAGTGCATATTAGCCATCAACATAGCTATTTTGCATTGTACGCAAGTCCTCAATATCATCGCATTTGAGTACGCATGCGCCGCCAAGCTACATTCTTTGTGCAGTGAGTTCACGACTTCATCCTTAAGAGCCAAAGTAAAGCCTCTTTGTGATATGCAGCGCCTCTAGTCCGACTTTGGCATGCATTAGCCAGAATGACGTCTCATTACGATTTGTACTTGAAGACCATTTATCCCATACGGCATTCCTGTTCAACCACTTGAGCTCTTTATTGATGTGGAGCACCCATGTTATTCCTACCCATAGCATTAAATACGACCACCGCCCGTCGGCGACCATAACCGATTGAACTTCAAATGCGTCCATTTGTTACCAACAACGGCGATTCCTGTTTCATGTGGAGCGAATGCGATTGTTGGATTTGTTTGTATAACGGCCAAAAGCTTTAGCAATCATAATAAATCCTTGTTGCAATGCGCCAACATCACGAGGTCCTCATTAACTTCATTTTATAAAGTGCTTGATCAATGTTGTTGTTGTATGGAACCAATTGAGTTTGTTGAGATTGTTGTTGTGATGGATCATATGGTGTGATTATGGCGATTGGTTATTTGGTTGAGGAGATAACTAGTTTGAGCCATAAAGCAAGTTATTGATTGTCGGAAGTGGCGTTGGAGCCATTAGTCACGGATAGCCATTTTCTTTGTCTTCCTTTTGGTGATGCGAATAGTGTTACAACAATCAGTATGTAGCATCGTGAAGATTCTTAGGCAGCGGATGAAAATGACATACTTCTCCAATCAGGACCAAGACTACTTAGGAACTTGAAGTATTGGTACGCAATTCTTGGCATGATGATGTTGTGTTATCCAATCATTGATGATATCGAGAATCGATGATGATAAGACTCTAATATCTTTCTGGTTTCAATCATAATTGTTAAAACAAATGAAATTTTTGGATTCATATCTTCTCTTGATTGAGTTGATTGCCTTCCATGAGAAGATGAATATGTTCCCATTGCTTTGGAGTCTTTTGAGCATCAACATGAAAAATTGGGTTTGGTAATCCTAAAGGATATATTTCATTGCTAGCTCATCGGCTTATTGGTGTAGAAGTTCATCACGGAAGGTTGATGAGATTGCAATGTTTGTGAGATCATCTCTTAGTGGAGCGACATTTGGATCTCGAGGGTTGTAGCGACAATAGGCATCACGAAATGGACCTTCGGGATGACCTTCTTTAAGAACTTTCCATGTGGCTTCTTTAGATGCTTAAAACCTAAAGAACCTAATCACCCATTGATCATAGTTTACGGGAGTGAGCCTTGGAAGTGATCTGCCTCATGAATGATTCTTGGCTACTTAAAAGCTTCACACATCTTTGAAACCAAAGCGGTTCCTTCATAGTGTTCTTGGATGGATGTTGATTATGCTTGGTTATGTAGGTTGTACTTGAAGACTAGGTGGTGGTTGAACCATTTGAGTTGAATTGCTCCTTGTTTGTGGATAATGTTGTTGATGGTGATAAATTTGTTGTTGTTGATTAAATTGTTGATGTTTATGGACTTAGTTGTTGTTTATTTGTTGTTGAGGATACGTGCAAGAATGGCTAGAGTATGGCGGTTGAGACATGTTGAAAACTTGTGCTGTAAAATGGATCTTTGTAGTCGAATGACGTTGTTAGTATGAAGTATCCTTAGGCGTGAAAACCAAGTTTAGGTAAAAGCAACTTAGGCGTAAAACACCAAACTTACGGCGTAAAGTGATATTTCTGGCGTGGGATTAGCTTGCAGTAAGGAATTGAGAAAATACTAAGATTGAAGTGGCGAAGTTAGAGTAGAAAGCTTATCTTTATTAAAGATTAGCTATGCGTAAGACAAGGCTTAGCGTAAAGATTAAGCAGTAAAGAGTTCTCTGGCGTAAGATTGAGCTTATCATTAAAATTGAGTTTTGCCCAAAAAATCTTTTATCGTTAAAAAGGATATCAAAAGTCGAAGTGTTTTAGAGACTTATCCAAACAAAAAACAACTGAGTAAATGTATCAGGAAAACTGAAGGAAGTTTGAATAGTTTTTGGAATTTTACTTTAGTTTCAAAAACTTTTAGATTAGATCAATATGTGAGATCTTTATGGATGTAGAGAAAGTATGAATCTAATGATAAAGCAAATAAATAAAGTAAGCGAAGGGAAAGAAAAGATCACACTTAGATGTATAGTGGTTTAGAAGCTACAAGGGGCTTTCGCCCTACTCCAAAGCTCACAGAGTCACTGCAGAGTTCAAGCACTATGTCAACAAACTCCTTCACTTGTGAGAGAAGCCTTCACAATGTAAACACTTTTTCGGTACAAAGCTAAATCACCGGAGTCGGTAACGCGGTGGACCAAACCAACACAACTATTACACAACAAATATGTGAAATATCTAATACAAGATCTTGTACATAAATCTTGCGGTGACAAATCAATCAAGTACCCACTTTGCTTGAATGACTTGTAGAATGCTTTCATTGATCTCGCAGAGAAGGACCTATATAAGGATCCTGAAATAGAAAGAAAAGAAGAGCAACTCTCTAGATCAAGTGATCATATGTTAGAAGAGAATGAGAGTGTATGAGTTTTAGTAAGAAGGGGTGAGTTAGAATGAAGAAATGGCTCTGTTTATAGGCAAAATTCTTCACTTTGTTCCAGGATCTACGGATCCACTTCCCACTTGGGATCGTCTGAGTGTAATCTAGGGATCAGTGGAACGGCTCCCTCTTTGCCATGGGATTTTGGTTATGGGTCATGGGTTATGGGTTGGTCCGTGGGTTTTCGCGATTCAATGTATACAGTATACATTATATCTAGTCTGCAGGTATGAGTTAAGATCCATGGGTTATGGTCCATGGGTTATGGTTTTACCCATCCTAATAAACTATTACAACAAATGCTTAATTATTACATTTTTTATTTAAATGGCTATATGTAAATGATTTACAAAAATAACATGTATCCTTATAATTATACTTAAGATAACATTATATTTGTTATCAACAAAACACAAAGAGATCGCAAAATATTAATAAACGTTTTTACGGTTTATTTGTATTAACATAAACCAGGCGAAGATGGAGTCAAGGAAAAGTTATCGTAACTTTAGGGTTTTGAATACTCCAGCGTAAACTTAACAAAAGTAATTTTTAGCCCAGTGTTTCTAAACGATTTTTGAGATAAGAAAGCGACTTGATATCACCAAAATAACAAAAGTGTGAAACTTGATGATCAAAACTTAGAAACACCTTATGGTAGAAATGATCCTCGATTATGAAACCAAGTTTTAAAATCAATGAAATCTGGCGTAAAGTTAAACTTTTTGTCAAAAAGCGGATATTTTAACACACAAAACATTGAAAGTACAGAATGTCTTGGATTGAAAGTACTAAAAATGAGTTTTTAAGTGTGACAAAGTTTGAGAGCGGTAGTTGGCGTAAGACTAAAACCAACCAAAAAAATAAAACCTTTTTCACCCAACTATTTGGCGGAATGATACCCTTTGTTGGGTTCCCATATTAGTAACCAAGCATCAATATAAGAAATAGAGAAGAAAGATGTCGGATGAACAAACAGCATACCACATATGAACATATGAAGAGTTATGCGTGAGGTAGGATGATTAATTGAACAACCAACCCTCAGTGAGGGTTTAAAAAGTATTTATAGGAGGAACTGGGCAACACACCAAGTTTTACATAAGACCCATTAGGCTTGGGCACAGGCTTATGGGCCTTCTAAATAAGCCTAAGCTAATAACAAACATAAAGGCCATAATTAAGCTAACTATTAAATATTGATTACTAACACTTTAATTCTAGTTTAGGAGTGATTCCAACAAAGTCACAAAACCCTAAATATTTAAGTGATGTGGTGTGGTGGTTGATTTCCAAGATTTGTTAGATATGAGGAATTAGCTACAAAATAGTTCATCAACTGAGATTGTTATCATGCTAGAAAAGCGTAGATTTAAGCTCATCTATGTCGAAGAGATGTTTGTTCTGATTTCACTTGTAGATGGAAATTAATTTGATTGTCGATATATTGGACTGTTTTATCTTGATATGGAAGTGAAGGAGTTATCTGGAATTTCTAGAGAACCACAATGCCTTAGAGAAAGTTTATATGTGTAATTTAGACCTGATGTACCATCTGCTGACCAAATCAACACCATCTACATTAGACCTAATGCGCATCTGTTAAAACACTTGAGGACCATCGTTATGGGCCGGCCATTTGTTGCTCCAGATTCAAAAGCCTGGCATAAGCAGTCTTTCTCCTTTAAAACCAAGCGCAACAAGACCTGTACTTCTAACAAGGCGCAAGTTGTTCTTTGCAAGGTATAGTACTGTAAAGGTAAGAAGTCTTGTGCAAATGGCAAAGGTAAATTGAAGATGGGGTAATGAAATGGCAAAGGTCTTTCTCGTGCAAGGCCACAATTTGCAGATGTAACTTTTGGTCCTTTGGTTGTTCCAATTGTTTAAGAGTTATGGTGCTTTTTTGTTATGTTAGACTATGTTGTGTTTCAATTGTTTAAGAATTTGGTAGTCAGTTTATGTTAGACTATTGTGTTTCTAAAAGACAGTTTGGTTATCAGTTATGTTACTATTTGTTCGATTATGTAAAACTTTGGTTCTTAGTAATATATGACATTGGTTGTCATTTTGGTCACATATGAGTTTGGTTCTCAGTATTGAACCATTTGCTGTTATATGAGACTTTTTGCAGATGTGAATTTCATTTTGTAAGGAGACCATTTGCATTATGTGATACCAATTCCATTTTGGTCACATACGAGCTATTTTGGTCACACATGAGTTATTTTGTGAGACCATTTACTCTCACATGTGAGACCAGTTATTTTGGCCATTTGGTCACACCTAATTCAATACAAGTAAGCTTGGGCAGACCAAAACTCTTGCATTATTAACTTCATTCATTTCAAAAGTGCGCATTACATTAACTTCTAGCCCATCCCCTTTATTGCATTTTGACTGCCATTACAAGTCAACCCAACTAAAACCAAACTAAACCCTAACATCATTGAGAAGATATAAAATGAGGAAAAAACACCCCAACTAAACACTAACATCATCTTTAATCTTCTTGTTGATCCACGATTTTCAGCAACAATAGCTTGTAACTGATTCATATTTCGTAATAGCCCAGGAATGATTTGCACAGATTGATGACACATTGGTGGATCATACCAATCAATAATCCCATAATTTGAACACTAAAAAAGAAAGTACATCTATAAAATTAGGTCAAAATCAAGAAAAAATTAGAAAAATTAACAATTGCTGGTTTACCCTTTCATAACAACAGTAGAAACGTCTTCCTGGATTAAATTGCGTCCATCAAGTACGAATCACACCTGGTGATCCACTGTGAGGACAATTGATAACATCAAATAGTCCTGAATATTAAGTGTCAATTTCCCAGATAATGCTAGTTATTATATCATTTATATGGATTTACGCTTGTTTTCCATATTTTCCACTTCGAGGTAAATTACAAGCATTGGAAGGAATCTAATTTCGTAAATAAAGACCCCATAGAAGCATGTCGAGTCTAACTTAAGACTGGTAAATAAAGAAAAGTGCTCTTTAGGGAGACAACCCCAATTATCCCTTTATTTTATTTTATTTCCTTTTACATTTGGGTTTGTGTTTTCTTACTAGTTTTGCGGAAGCGAGAACTAATGCTAGCTGCGATTCTTTGATCTAAGCAAAATTGCGTAACTCATCTTGAGTGAATACGTAACCAACCTTTTAGCGGCCCAATTCTTGGCATCACCAATTGCAGGATTAATACCATCTCATGGATTCGGCAAGTAACTACTTGCTTACTGACTCATTCGAGGTTTTGCCATTCTGGCGTAACTTCCTTCAAAGGATTCTGGCGGTAACTTTCTCTACTTTAATTCTTTCATTTTAAAACACAATAACCTTGTATTAGTTTTAAATGAACTTTGTGGCGTGTTCCCACAGAGACCCTCCACGAGACTTCACTCATTCACTTGGGACACCAAGTGGTTTAAAAGGCTTGTTGCATTCGCTAAATGCAAGTGATTCCCTAAGTGAGTTAGGTTTGTTTTTCATTTTCATTTTTTCTTTTTAGTATTATGCTTGTACATTATTGTGATTTGAGGGTTGAAGTTTGTTCATGATGCTTATCACGAGCCGTCTCTTGTTAGTGGGCCTTAACTTCTTTATGGAGCAAATTTCAAAGGAAGCTCTGCTTCTAATTCTACCTTTCTCTTGCCTTTATTTAAATGCACCCACAATTACAAAAAGGGACTTTTAGCAATTCAAGTGAGGGGCAGGGAGTGAATTATCTCTTGAACTTGTTATACTCATTTTTTAGTTTATTTTGAAAAATTATGCCATTTTTAAAATTTTGACATGTTTTTCCTTACCTAATTAGATTAGGCCTTGGCAGAGCACATCAACCCTTGATATTATATGGTGAATTAGCCTTATCCGTTTCTTTATTTTTACCCAAATCCACTTTAATTATGAGTGTGTGTTGCTTGTAACTTTAGAACTTGGCTGCATCATTTGAGACCATAGACGAGGTATGTTGAGTTAGCTCGATGTATTTGGACTTTTGAGTTTTAGAAGGCAATATTATAGGATTATCACCCAAAGTGACCTACCATTGTGAGCTGTCGATTAGTCACCTCGACTTTTAGACCTCCGTGTGAAACCACTTTTGTTGCACGTATTTAGTGCAAAGATACCCTAGATAAGCCGCCAGAGCCATTCCTTTCATTTTGTTCACCGATATAATTATTTGATACACCTATACCTTATGCGCCTGTATTGTGATTGGGAAGTCATCATTTGCCTAAGTTCAAGGTTCGAGTGGAAGGGTTGGAAAATCAAGCACTGCAAACAACATTTACGAAGATCATTAAAGACCCCCAGAATTCCGTTGTTCATCTGAGTGGGGGATATTATGTTATGTTATTGTTGTTGAAAAAAATTGTTATGATTATTGTAAAAGTCGCGATGTTATAACACCTGGAATCACATTTGAAGGTGGAGTTGGTAGATTATGCTAGCAGTTGGAAGAAAAGGTAGTGTACCCATCGCCGTCCTCTAATGATTATCCTACCCATTTAAATGATCAGGTTTCTTGACTTAGCTTTGAACTTTGAAGCGAGCGGTAGTGATGATGACTTGGTTATAGATTAGACTACACCTTTTTTATTTACACCAATTATATATCCATGTCTTATCCTACTACCACCCAGTCATGAGCGTGTCTAGGTGATGCAGCGAGCAATCTTTGGTGTCTTGGCCATGGATTTGGTCATGTATCATTGATTTTGTACAACTTGTGAGTGACATGTTAGTAATGATGAGCAGCCACTTAGCCTTTATTAGTGTCTACCCATATTGCCTTAGGAATTTTTTTTAGCCATAACTCTGAGTGAGTGGAGGTTTGTGTATGACTTATATTAGAATACATGCTACATTTGTCTTGATTAATTGTCGCTAGAAATTGACACTTAGAATAGTTGAGAGAAGATTTGAGGTGTTTGTTCCCCTTTCATTGAAGTGTTAGGCTTTGTTTTATTCTAGCGTAAGGGATTTGTAAACTCATATCTTCGGTTATGGAGATATCTTTTGGAATCTATCACAATAAGGTTACACTTAGGGCAAGTGGGGATTCAAGTGGGGGATATTTGCTTTATCAAATAGTCTGGTACTAAGTGTCAATTTCGATAATGCTCCGTTATTTATATCATTTATATGGATTTCACGATTGTTTTCCATTGTTTTCCACTTTAAATTAAATTACAAGCATTGGAGCTAAAGAGAGCGGTGCTGAAGGAAACATATCTAAAGATTTATCACGGTATACTATTTGAAGAAGTTACGGCGTAACTTCGTCTACAGCGATATCTTGTAACTATGCGTGACTCGGTATGCGACTTATGAGAGGTTTTGGTATTAACTCCTCAAAGGATTCTACGGCGTAACTACATTAGGTCAAAAAGAGGTTCCTTGTACGCACGTGATACTTTTAGTAACGGCGAGATCTAGTGCATTTAGAAGGAAATAGAAGGTTAGGTATGCTCCTATGGTTACCTTAGTAACCCAGTCGGCCTATTAATACCCCACAATTCGGCATTTCTAATCATCCCATTCCACACAACACTCGAGCGTGGGAAAAGCCGAAGCGGTCAGGGGCATCACGGAAATTTTGTTTCCCGAGGAGAAGTCACTCTCCATTACGATAAGCATTGGCGTTTATATTTCTTTACTTTCAATTCATGTAGTTAGTACCTTTGAATATTGAATTGATTTGCATGAGTAATATGGCTTGGTAAGCACCTTTTGGTGCTAGCCTGATTATGATTCCTTATTGTTTTGTTTGCGTTTACATTTGATTACGTCACCGATTATTTCTAAGTGTGCATGCATGGATTCATTGGTAGCACCCGGTTGAGTAGTTTTGAATGGCGGTGAAAGGCCAATTGCCTAGGAGATATGACCAACTTATTGAGACCCAGGTGGCTGAACGGAAAGGTAGATATATGACCAAGCTGGCGACCACTTTCTACTTGTGTGATTTGACGGTGATCACTATCGTTTGGATGAACTTAAGAATTGGGGGTGTAGTGTCTAAGTTCCTAGCGGTAGGGCACTTTCACTTTATGAATCTAGCATGTAGCGGTACTTAATGACTTGGCAGGGGACCCAAGGAACAAGCGGGACTTATGATGGTGCGCTGAGATTTCTCCTGTGGTGGCATCTTTCGATAGGTGTTGAGATCTGAGTAAATCCGGTTATTAAGAGTGGTCACCTCAGTATATGTAATAGTTAAGCTAAGGTCGTGGGTTTATTTGAGTGTTAAGTAGTATTTAGTTTGTAACACCGTGGGAGGCCGGACGGTCTTTACCCATTGTATACACGATCGGCGGTAGGTGGCGATTTATGTAAGGACTATAAATACTCTCTACACTCCCAATTGTAGAGAGTTGAACTAAATAATATCTTTCATTTTCTCTACACTAAAGTTCCCGACCTTTAACTCTCTCTAAAAACCATATTATCACGCCTACTTGTGATTATAATCTAGTAGGTTTGTAGAAATCCATATATTTACAAATGGTATCGAGAGCCATGGTTTGATCATCTGCTACATATCCTTTCTAGCGGTTCGTTTTAGATGGTTTTAGTTTGAAAAAAAGTTTAGTGGTTTTGCATCATTTGGATCATTTCTGGATTTTTAAAGTTTTGAATTTTGGGTGTACTTTGTGTTTACAATCTTTGTAAGTTCTTGGGTTTTGATTTGAGTAAGCTTGAATCATTTTGTGGTTTAGAGCATTTTGGATTAGAAAAGTGTGTTTTTGAAGTTTTTCTTGGTAGCGACTTGGTTCTCGTAGTGAATTTCATCTTAGCGACTTGCTTTAGTAAAAGGTAGCGAGTTGTAGTGCTTTTGGTAGCGACTTGGTCTAGCGACTTGTGCTGAGACAATAGACAAATGACCCTCTTAGTGGATTCTCCACTTCACAGGCGTGACTTGGTGAAGGTAGCGGAGTACTTTCAATTTTGTTAGCGACTTGTACTTGAGTTTCTTAGCGACTTGGTGTTAGCGACTTGAACCTTGGCGAGGTTGCTATTTAGCGACTTGGCGACTTTAGCGACTTGGTGCTTAGTTTGTTGTCATAATTCACCGGCTGACTTGGTGTTACTTGATGATTAGTTTGTTTGTGAGTGGTGAAAAACCAATATCAATATATATCAAAAGCCAAGTAAAATTTTGACAAATTAATCTTTTAGGAAAAGTTGCGTATCAAATCTTACAGGTTGTGATAAAGTGATGCAGGAAAAGTGATTTCGAGGGTGGTGTCAACCCAGTGTGAATGGAAGGAATCGTTGAGTTTAAGTGATTTGAACTTGAATTGCTTTTAATGATTTGTTGATTTGAATTACGTTTTCTACAAATTGATTAGGGAAGGTAATTAAAGGCAAGGAAGCCTAATAAACAAAACAATAACTACTCACTAAGCCTAAGATGACCAAAACTAAGCTAAAAACTAAGTCCTAGAGGTGCTTAAAACTAAGCAGCCAAAAGCAGTTGACAGGCCATAAGTAAAAACTTTTGCAATTTAAGGGCTAAGTTGTGAAATCAATTTTTCTCACGTTCTATTTGACTAAAAACTAATTTTAGAAAAAAGCAGGAAATTTTTTACGACTTTTAAAATAGTATGCAATTAAAAACTATTAAACACTAATTATATGATTAAAAATACTAAACTACTTTTTGAAAAATCTCACGAAAAAAATCACAAAAATACCTTACTTTATGCTTGATCTAAGAAAAATAAGAAAACATGTGGCTGTTTGGAAAAATAAGTTAAATTAAGGTAAAAGGGCTTATTCTATAAGCTAGCTGCAGAAACGGTAAGATTTAAGTGCAAGATAATGTGAGACAAGTCCCAGGCACTGGTAAGATTGTAATGTGTGAGGGTGGGGTTTGGGTGGTAGGGTTTTGAATCAATGATTGCAAATGAATTATTTTTAATTTTCTTTTTGCAACTTATTTTGGAGATTAGCAACAAGATTTTTTTTTGTGAAAACTTTTTCTGTTAGGAATTAGAAATTCGGAGTATTAAAAGTGGAATTCGCCAGTATATGTGTTGAAAGCCATTAGTCATAGTTATTTTATGTTAAGTAGTATTTTGTTAAGTAACTGGAGGGCCGGTTGGTCTTTACATTGTATGCTGCACGATCGCGGCCTTAGTTGTGTGGCGTTTTATGTAGACTATAAATACTCTCCTCCCAGGTAGAGTTGGAGCTCATCATAATATTTTCTTTCTCTCACTATAGTTCCCAACTCTCTTCCTTTCTCTCATAGAACTCTCTCTCTCCTAACATTCTTATCATTTACTTTGATCATGGTTTGAGTGTTTGTGAAATACAATATTCTAAATTGTTATCAAAACCATGGTTTGATCACTCATCTTTCATGCTCTTTGTTTTGGTGGATTTCATAAGGTTTTGGAGTATTAAGGGTTTAGGAGAGTTTGATTCATTGGACAAATTCTTGTGTTAAAGTTTGAATTTTGCTTGTACTTTTGTGTTTAGGATCATCATATGTGTTTATGTTTTGAATTGAAAGCCTTAAATCATTGTGGTTTGATTGTTTTGGATTGATAAGTGGTTATTTTTTGAAAAAAAGGACTAAGCGAGTTGTCTCAGGACATTGTTTCTTTAAGCGAGTTGCTTTGTTATTTAAAGCGAGTTGGTACATGCGACTTGGCTGTTTGTGAGGTTGATATTTACTTGAATTTAAGCGAGTTGTTTGTTTAGCGACTTGAGATCAAAGCGACACTCTTACTTGATTGTAGCATTAGCGACTTAGTGTTAGCGAGTTGGTGTGTTCTGAGTTGAGACTAAGCGAGGAGTTGGCTATTTCAGCGACTTGATTAATGGGTTGAGTGTGTTCGTGTTAGTTGTTTATCTTGAGTTGTGTGTTTAGCGACTTGTTCATTTAGACCAACTTGCCCGTGTTCACGTTAAAACAGTTGTTCTTTTGGTTTGTAAAATCCGTGAAGAATCCAATTTCGGTTTAATCAAAATTGCAAAATCAAAGTGACTGAAACATGTCTACAAGCGTTCCACCACTATCATCTCCACATTGGAGGATGTTCAAGCGGTTTGGTCTGTCGCTCCACCCTTGCTTGGAAGCGAGACTTCGATTCTTGGGCTCAGCGAATCAGATTAATACTTGCCTTGAAGGAAAATGGTGTCAACATTCTCAAATCCATTGATGAAGGACCGTACTCGAGTGAGGCGACTAGAGATGTACTTGATCTTTGCGAAGATGGAACTCGATTTCACGGAATGGAGCCGGACGAATGTATGATAGCTTGATAAGGAGAAAAAAGAGATTCGATCTTTCTCAGGAGGCTGAAGCATTGTTCTTCAAGGTCTTCAAAGCATCTGGTGATCAATCACAACAAAGCAAAGCGGTATGGGATAATGTAAGATGCTTACCGAGTTGAAATTAACTATGGAGAGAGAATCACAACTCTATGGCGAATTTGAACACTTCAGATGAAAGGTAAGTGTCTATGGTACTATGTGAGATTTCATAGGTAGAATGACATGAGGTAACATGAGAATGACATGCCTAACATTAATTTGAACTCAAAATTTGTGAACAACATGATCGAGATGGCACAAGTTTGTCACATATGTGAAGCTCACTAAAGGATTGAAGAATACAAACTATGAGCAACTCTATGCCTTCCTCCTTGAGAATGAGAGACATGCTATGTTTGAAAAATTGGTTCTTAATGGGTTCAAAACCAACGAGGGGAGACAAGCTGTCCCTAATGACTCAGCGCCTTCTGAAACATCCAGATCACAACCAAAGCCTCACAAGTCATACCCGGGAAATGGTAATCCTGAGCTAATTCGATTATGTTCAAACAAACGTCTTTGATGCCGCGTGGGTAATTTCATTAATCAACTAGCTCTCGTTGTCAAAACATGAATTCTCTCCACTTCCAACAACAACCTGAGCGACATCTAACCCACACAATCAAACTCTTTATTTAAAGATGGGAGGATGGTGGTGCAACGGATTCGGGGAAACGGTATGATCGAGGGAAGAGGTGGATTTGGTAGAGGTTATGTTAGTATCAGAATCGAGGAAGGAGTAATCAAGGTCAAGCTAAGAAGTAGATCAAATGTTATAATTGTGGTGAGGACACATTACGGTAACACATCTCAGCGTCCTGAGAATCTTTGATTACTTGAGAGATAAGATCTTTGCTTGTCAAGCTTCGGGATAAGCCGTCTTTGGATGAAGAGGAATTGTTGTTTCGTGAGGCTGATGCCAGACCTATGATGCGAGATGTGGATGGCGGCAATCGGGAGATAGGTCACAATCATCGAATGCCTTTCAAGTCATTGATTGTGATGCACATGCGACTGATGTGGATGATGGACCTACGCTTACACCAATCTTATGGCTAGCATCTCTCCAATAGTTTCTCAAGGTCTCTCTTCACCACTGGCTGAAATCAAAGCACACTCATCTCTGAGGTACTAAAACTATCACGATGATCTTTGATGTGCAAAAGATGCATGACAAAGTACTATCAATGAAACTTTTGTATCAAATATTGAAAATATGGGTAATATCAATGTTGTCCCATATGATCAATATGTGAAACAAAGTGAAAGTGAAGTTGCACCAAGTGATGCATCTCTGCCGATCAACAATGACTATTTTTGATGAATACTTCTGCACGTACTTACGATGATGCGTAATATCTGAATTAAATGCCTATAAAGAACGTGTTGCTATTTATGAACAACGTGCTAAATTTGAGTTGACCTTCGTGGCCGGGAAATGGATGACCAAGTCGTCACGTTATTAGAAAAGTAATTTTAGAGAAGAACTATTAAAACCAGATTTAAATTCCTTGCAAGAAAAGCTTTCTAAAAGCGCTAAGCAAAACAAGAACTGAAAATGTGAAAATGCTAGCAAGAATTTAATCTTGAAAGAATCAAAACTCTTGAGAGATTTTTCTAATCTGAAAACTTTGAAAAACAAACTTGAAAACAAGTTGTACATACAAGGGAACACCATTGATTTCTTTCATGCAGTCACTAAGCAGGATTCTAGCGATAAGCATAGCATTCCCCACTTGTTAGGAACCAAATCCGAGGAGGTCATTAAAAGGGATAGAAATGCTCATAAGGTTCTTTATGATGGCAATGAAATCCTTAAACCTAGAGAAACCTAGTTCGTATTGAGTGCTTGAGGAAGATAAGAAATTAGATGAAGTCACTAGGTAAAAGATGAACAAGAAATTAGATGATCCTAAATGTAGAGAGAAGAAAATAAGATCACACCCCATGATTACAAAGGAAAAGCTGGATTTCCTTGAACATGTTTAAACCTCAGACATTGTTGACTCAGAACAAGTTTTACGGAAAATGGATTTAGATAAGAGAAAATTGAGAAAATATTGTTGAAACAAACCTCTCTTTGGAAAATGCCTGAAGCGTACGTGTATCCTCTAATACACCAATGCATCTTGTTCTAGAACAATTGCCACTAAAGCAAGACCTTAATTAGCCATATATTTATACTTCAACTATTTGCTGATTTTGAGAAAACTTGCAAGAAAAGGATCACACCTACTGGTATTACGGAAGGAGAAAGGGGTTTTGAGCAAATGAAAAATGTTATTTGCTTGAGGTCATGCCTTTCTTTAAACTTAAAGATCACTTTGAGAGTCTTAAAAGGGGATAAGCTGATATTAAGGAATGGAAAGGAATTTGATGCAAAGATAGTTGAAGTTAGTGACTATGAGCGAGCACTAAAATATAATGAGATTGAGAGGAAGAACTTGCATACACTAAATGAGAACTCGATTTGAATGTATTACTCAGGATATGTTTTCAACTAAATTGTTCCATTAATGTTTCCAAATTTCATGAATTATCGGTTGCACTGAAAGTCTCCCATGATCGTGTCATTGAGCTTGAAAAACTAATTCTGAACTAAGCGAGAAAATTGGCTGGATGATCCGGACAATTTGGTTAAACATCTTTCTAAGCTGGAAGTTGAGCATTTTAATTTACAACTAAAATATCAACATCTTAAAGAAAATGTCAAAACTTCAAATATCAAGACATCCTGAGATGCTCGAGTTTGATCTGATTTTCAAATTAACAGCGTGATGAGCGATTCAAGCTCGGTGCAACACGATCGAAAGTTGAAAGCCCAAATCTCTCAATAAAGGGTCAAGCGAACAATATGTGACTCCCAAATGCCTCCTCCCTTTAGATTCTCGGAGAATTCTCAAACTTTTCATCTTCAAAACTTAGTTGATGCCTTACAAAGGAAAGCGATAGTTTTCTAGAAGAAAATGAAAAAGTTATACGACATTTTAAAGAGTTATATGATTCAATAAAAGTCACCCGTGACCAAAACAACGAAAAATAGCGTCTCTACAAAGGAAATTGAGAATAGAAGTCAGGGGAAATGAAGCTGCCACTTGTTTTCAATAAGAATGTTGTCTCAAAGTCACCCTTAGGCGCAAATACCTTTGTGACGGTTAAATATATTCCTCCTCATCTTAGGAATAATGAACATGCTTTTCATGAATCCTGTGCTCACCTTAAGGATAGTCTAGAATGTCTCAGGTGAGATTGTCGAAGAGGATTACATTAACAAACCTCTTGATAGTGAAATTAGGTTTGCTTGCCTCGAGGGCGAAGCGATCTCAGAGTTCTAGAATGTGTAATTGCAACATGAATCCTTAACCTTAGGTGCAAAAGGCAAAGCTGTGATGCCTTGTTCTATGCCTAGTGTTGAGCCTTCAAACCATTCTAGGCGATTTTAAGAAAGTATACATCAATGTATGCGTCTAGTAATACGCATACTTACGTCTAGTTAAAGGGAATGCAAAAAGTAGATCAAACAACTAATGTTCCCATAATTCCTCTGAGAAGTGTCGATGACATTAAAAGCGGCAATCAAGATCTCCCGAGAACAATACAAGGAATGATAGGACCTTGCAAGCTAAAATTGTGCATTGGAAGAGAGTAGAAGACCAACCTAGGAACTTTAAGCTTGATTTGAATAAAGCGAATGCGTGTTGATTCTAGTATTAGCCTTAGACGTCTGTAATTAATTCAAATTCGATACTATTTGCAAACCTTGTAATGATGTGCCTTGAATTACATTGCTAATCATGAATGTGGTGTGAATGCTTGTCTTAGAAATGCCGGTTAAAATTGTTAATGCTAATGTCGTGCAAACAAGGCAAAAAGGCAAAAGCGAAGATTGTTGAAAGCGGTTGGAAACCACGGGAAGAACTTTTATAAAGATAGGTTATTATTGGATACCTTTTGGCCATAAGAATGTCAGTTTTTCATTTGCTAAGATTATGCCCACTAGAAAATGGATGCCTCTTGGTAGAACTATTCCCAGAAGTGAACATACTTTGAATAGGTCAAATCTGACACCGGCATTGCATCTATTCCCAATGATTCCATTGCGTCTATATACGATATGGATGTTACGTTTACGATGTGGGTGTTCAATTCATTGCTAACCAAGTGGAACCCATTCTTGCATGGGGATCCCATTATCAGATTATCCATTTTGTATGCGTGTTCAGCGCAAATGGTTCAAATCGTTACGTGGTACACGGACTCGGGATATTCCAAGCATATGGCCGGAGGCGATCGCGGCTCATGAACCGTGAGCAAATTCATGGAGACGGTTAGATTAGGTAATGATCATTGATTGCAATTATGGGTTATTTATGTTGTTGGTGATAGTGTTATCTCTAGAGTATACTATGTGGAAGGTCTTGGTCATAATACGTTCTCTGTTGGAACGGGTATAATCTAGATGCAGAGAAAACATACTTGTTTTGTTAGAGAACGATGGTAAGGAACTTTAAGAGGAACTTCGTGGTTCAATCTTTACACCATCTCTATAGAAGATATGATGAAGTCTTCTCAATTTGCTTCTTCAAAGGCTTCAAACAAAGTCATGGTTATGGCAGTCTCAATCACTTGAACCGGCATCAATGATCTCTCGAGAAGGACTTAGTTGGTTTACCTCATTAAAGTATGAAAAGGATCATCTTTGTTGACATGTCAATTGGGAAAAAGCAAAAGTATGCCCGTAAACCCCGAACCTACTAACTCATCACGAGAAGTTCTTACATTACAATTCATATGGATTTATGTGGACCAATGAGAGTCTGGAGCTATCTTTGGGAAGAAATATGTGTTAGTTAGTAGTTGATGATTACTCTAGATTCACAGGATTGAGTTCTTAAGGACAAAGGATGAAACTCACGATATCATCATCAAACTCATCAAGCGGTACGAGTTGACTTAACATTGTATTCGAGAATTATCACGGACATGGGCTGAGTTTGTTAACAAACAACTTAGTGAATTTGTAAAGCATTGGATCGACCATCGAAAAGTGTTCCACGAACTCCTCAACGAGCGGTGTAGTTGAAAGAGTCGAACTCTTGTAGAAGCTAGAACAATCTTTGATTTACTCAAAAGTTCCTAATGTTTCTGAAGCTATTTCCCTTTGCATCTTCTACACAAAATCGTTCCACGATTCCTTCTTGTTCATGGAAAGACACCATATGAACTTGTCATAGCGAAAAACCTAATCTCTCTTTCCTTCGTGTGTTTGGTGCATTGTCTTATCCAACTAATGAGGGTCAAGACTTAGGCAAACTTAGAGCTAAAGCAGAGACATTGGAGTATTTGTAGAATACATGACAAAAAGGGATCGAATCTACAACAAGAACGAAACATCATGGAAACAATTCACATTACGTTTGATGGTGACCGGTCAAATGGCTCTGGACAATTAGATTCGGACCGCGCTAAAAGCAGTCCAATTGGTTCATCTCTTGTTCCAAACTCTTTCAAAAACTCCATATGTACCTCCATCCAGCGATGATTTAAAGAAATTGTTTGATCTATGTTTGATGAACTTTATGATCCAGCGTACTAATGAGGTGTTGATCCACAGCTGAGAACGCTCATATTCATTGAATGAAGTCAATCCGGTCTCAATATCTTTAAGTCGAAGCACTGGCTGGCGATCCTTGATCACCATCAACAAATCATATTCTTCAAACCATCATGGAACTGTTTAGGCGATGATGAAGTTAATCCCGCTACTCTCAGAAGATGCTCCATTTGAAAACATATTTGCTCTGAATCTTCATCGAACCATCTTCTCCGAGGGGACATCAACTCTGCTACTTGGTCCCTCAACAACTACCACAGAACACCTCCGAGAAAATGGACTCCCGCGATCATCCATTAGACAACATCATTGGAAATCCCTCTGTCGGTAATAACCGGAAACACTTGCTGACGCGTGCCTTGCTGACTCGTATACTCTAGATGGTGAATTAAAAACGCCATGAATGAAGGGTGGTTCAATGCTATGCAAGATGAAATTCATGAGTTCGATCGACTAGATGTATGGGAGTTAGTACACTCAGTTATTGCTATGATTATTGCTCTAAAATGGATCTTTAAAGTGAAACTTGATGAGCATGGTGATGTGTTGAAGAACAAGGCTCGATTAGTTGCTAAAGGATCGGTCAGAGGAGGTATTGACTTTGAAGAATCTTTTGCTCGATTGCTCAATCGAGGGCAATCGAGAATCTTCGGCTAATAAGTATTAAGAACATGGTAGTCATGGATCGGATGTGAAGCTGGCATTTAAGGAGGGGGCAAGAAGTGGTCTCGTCGGTAACTGAGAAGGATTTGTAAATCAAGAGCATCTACTGCGTTTATCGTTTGAAGAAGGCCCTCTACGGTTTAAAAGCAAGCTCGAGGGCATGGTATGATACCAGTTTCTTTATAATGGGTTGCCAAAGGCGTTGATCCAGCATTGTTCACCAGGAAGTCAGGCAAACATTTAACTCATGTTCAAATTTATGTTGATGATATTATTTTCGGCTGATCCAATGAATATTGATCGTTTTTCCAATGAAATGAGTTCAAAATTTCAAATGTCAATGATGGGACAAATGTCATTTTCTTGGGATTACAAATTTCTGAAAGTCAGGAATTTTCATAAATCAATCTAAATATGCAACGAAATCTTAAAGAAATTTGGATTTGATATTACCACATTGACTTTCCCATGATTGATCGAACAAACTAGATGAGGACCACTTTCGGGAATCATGGTTGACGAAAAAATATCAAGTATGATTGGATCCACTGATGTACCTCTGACCGATGGAGCCGGACATCTTGTTCTTTGTTTGCATGTGTCTTGGAATACAGGCTAAGCCTACTAAAAGGCACCTTAAGGCGTTAAGCGGGTCTTCGGTATCTCAAGGAAATCAATATGGGACTATGTTTTGAAGGGCAGGTATGTCACTAACGGCCTATCAGGATCTCGATCATCTTGAGGTTGTCAAGAATAACGTAGTAATGCAGGAATTTCAGTTTTGGGTGATGGCTAAGTATTTGTGGTCTTCGAAAAGTAAATTACTTCTATTTCCTCTCGATGCGATACATAGCCATGTCATCCTGTTGTGCTCAAATCTTATGGATGAGATCTCAATTATCGGACTATGGCTTTGAATTCAACAAAAATCCTGTCTTTGTGATAATAAAAGTGCTATTGCTCTCTCATCAAGCAAGTTCAACACTTTTCGAAGCAAAACATATCGACATTAGACATCATTTCATCGAGAACAAGTGGAAAAGGTGTGGTGGAACTCTATTTTGTGAGTCTGAATATCGGTTAGCAACATCTTCACCAGCTCTTCCAAAGCTTTTGAGTTTATTCTTCCCGGCTTGGCATGAAAAGCCTTCAACCGAAACAAGCGTCGCCGGGAGGAAGGCGAGTAAATATCTTCATCTATATCATGTATATATCTATTCGAAAATCAAATAGAAAAATATAATATTTTCAAAAATCCATAAAAATTTGAAAAAACTTGAAAATCTTGAAAAAATAAAATATTATATGTCATTTTTGTTTTGGTTGATAATATCTACGGTCTACTGTCATTCAAAGAATGACACGGGACTTTAGATGTTGTTAGAATTTTCATAAAAAAATAAAAAAAAATATAATTTTGAGAGAAAAGAAGAAGCAATGGTTTATTGTCATTTTAGCGTGGCAAGCAAAGAAAAACGAGCCATGCTTTTTCATCTTTTTCAAGATTTGAGAATTTGTTTGAGCGTTCATCAAAATACTTTCAACCAAATTCCATGCTTTCGATTCTATAAAAATATATCTGGTGAAAACTAGCTGCTTTTGAAAAATAACTTCAGTCTCATTTTTGAAAATCATCTGGACTTATTTGTCAAAATATCAATCTCTCAATCAACAACCTATGTCATTGATTGAGAGTATGATTTCATTAAATTAAGAAAGTTATTGGCATTGTTGTTTAAAGATATTCCATATGTTTTATCAATGGGTTTAAAGTCTTAAATCCAGATCCTTATCGGTTAAAGCGCTTTCATAATCAAGTAAATTCTCCTAAAAGCTTTCAAATCAATTTAAATCTATAAGAGATCACAATCTCAAATGATTTATAATTGTGTCGAGGAGAATGTGTGATTTAAATTATTTAATTGATAATTGAGTAAATGGTTTTATAAGGATGTACATTCTTGCTTTAAGAGTACAAGCGATTTCAAATTTTCCTGCACATGTTGAGGGGAATTATCATCTTAAACCTATGAAGCGTGATGCTTATCTCAATATGCGGGTTCCCTCAGTATGTGCAAAACTCTTTCAATCTTGAGAGGCACATATTTGAGGCAAAACTTCTATGAAAACCTCATCCTTCCCAAAATGGCTTTATCTACTTGTCTTGGTTAGGAAGTGAGTTGATATCTTTAAAAATGGTAATCAAAGTAGTACAACTCTTTTAAAGTGTGGCAGGTTTCAAACATTTGATGCACATGTTGAGGGAGTTCTTATTCTAAAAATATCAAAAACAATTAGTACAAAATGCACGATAATATATCTAGTATAAAGGATTGATTTTCAAATAGTTTTCAATTGGTTCAAATGGCGGAATATTGATACCAAATAGGTATTGCTTTACTTTGTATGCGATTTGATATAAGGATATAAGGTTAGGTATTTGTTCCCATGATCATGCTTAGGAGAGGGATCTACCGGACTATCACTAGTTAGTGTAGAGTTCTTAGGTATGATGATAAAAGGAGAAAAATGAGATATGGGAAGAGTGCTGTTAGAATTGAGCTGAATCTTTGGAATAAACCAACAAGGTTCTTTGCTATGAAGTCACCATTAAACTGAAGGGTTGAAGAATTAAAAAGAATTGAATGAGAAAGAGGTGAAAACAAATAGCCTCCATTTATTCAACCTTAGAAGAGAAGCGGGTTCAATTCATATACTTTCGCGATGGTAACATCGGTATTGAAGACAAGGCGTCATGGACCCGTGGCTACACTTTTCTAACTTCCCAAACCACTCAAGTTCCTCTTAAAGGACTTGTTTCATTCTCGGGAGCAGGCATTTATCTGTCGACTTTCTCTTAGAGATTGTTGATATTGAAGGAGAGACCTACTCCAGTCTCAAAATAGGATCAAATATGCACAAATTGAGTCTAGTGCCGCGAGATCATCAATAAATCTCATTAGGACACTTTCAATGAAGACTCTACATTTGCGTGTAGAAAGATTATATCTTGAGTCCTACACATTATCAACGGTAATTTGTGGGAACATAGAGTGATGTGTTTACATATACAATGAAGATGGAAAGCCTTACGGAGCCAACATCGAACAAGCTCCGTTGGGTGGCATGTGAGATCTATTAATAGATCAACCATGTGACAAGCTGAGAGCGAAACAATGGGGCTGATTCAATCTTTGGAATCAATCACGGATTTGAGGTTATGGATTGGCGGATACCTTTGAAAAGCGGTTTGTGTGCAAAACTCTTTTCTTTGCTTTTTATACATTGTGTACTAATTTTTTTTCAAATCAAAAGGTGTTTTATGATTGATAATTGATTTTCATTAAAACCGTTATATTTAAAAACAATTTTATTGAGCAATACGATTGTTTTCAAATCTCTTTTCATCGTCGGTGGGCGTAAATTGACGTTCCGTCCGTGTTGTCTTCTTTGAGAGCGTTCGGTTTGAAACATTTAACATTTGCGAAACCTGTCAAGAAATTCTGGTTATACGTCCAGGCGGTAATTATCTTGATCCCGATAGAGCGAGTGGGCGTGTACCTCAATTCATAAAGGTCAAGCGCACGTAAACTTTAATGCTTAATCTTATCTTGAATTTTTACCCGGCGTTCGCGGTGATCCGAATAAGCGGTCAATCCATAGCCTTCTCGCCTAACACATTCATCTCAAAAAAATCATGATTGGTATAATGACTCGATATTTTCCTCCGTACCAACGCTTTGGCTAGCTTGCCAATATCATGAATCAACTAAAGCTAGCATTCTCAAGAAGCAAAGATATCATGATCGAGAATGTGAGCATGTCGGTCACTTAACATCGCATAAATCAACTTACCCGTAGGAAGAGTTTGAGATTTAATGGTACGATGATCTCAAATCTTGGCTCAAATTATTATCACTTGGGATGGATAAAGACCTCCCTTTGGATTAACAAACATATGAGTGGAATCAATGACTCACGGCTTGAGACAAGTACTACATCAAGAATGTAAGAACAATTGTTAATGTAATATCTGTTTGTATTCAATGTAATTTTAGTATATGTTTGAGGTGACCTCCATTAGGGGGAGATTGTTAGGAATTAGAAATTCGGATGTAAAAGAATCGGTCACCTCAAGTATATACAATCATTAAAGCTTCGTAGTCATAGTTATTTTATGTTAAGTAGTATTTTGTTAAGTAACTGCAGAATGAGATGAGACGGGTCTTTACCATTGTATGCACGATCCACGGCCGGA